>LPNX010369376.1:5970-200654 GCA_001517045.1 Pseudotsuga menziesii | reverse complement strand
CAGGTAAAGGTGCAATGGGAGCACTACGGACCTGAAGAGGCTACATGGGAGCTAGAGGATGCCATGCGATTGGCACATCCATTTTTGTTCAATTCTGCGAAACACTGAGGCGATACCAGTGTAGCATTTTTGTTCAAATTTTGTAAAAAGCACTGAGGACAGTGCTATTGAAGGGGGAGGGGAATGTAATGCCCCGGTTTTGACCCCGTTACATTAGATGTATAAGATGTATATACTGTAATGATCATGGTGTGGAGCTAAAGGCCAAGGCCCCACCATTGATCGGTTATGCTGTGTTTTGGGATGTAAAATTGTCACCGATGGTATATCGGGGCATGCGGCACATAGTAAGTTTCAGCATCATGTAAATATGCATCTATAATAAAAATAAACACAACCAGCTACGGTCGCGGCAACCAAATCGAATGGGGCATGATTTTCTAAGGATAAGGGGGGTGAAATATTTAACCTATGGGCCAATGGGGAGAAGCCAAATGTCTATGAGAAAACCCATCAAAATGTCAACTACCTTTCTTGTCTTTTTCCCCATTCATTTATTTCTGCCAGAATGTGGTTGAGTTAGTTATTGCATGGAATGGGAAGAGTATGGGAAACCAAATTCGAATTGGGCAGAGACCCATTTTTGAAAAACGTGTTCTGACTTCCTTGGCAAGGAAAATGTCCAAAAACGTATGCCATTCTGCTATGCATCCACGTTTTTCAGTTTTCCTCACGTTTTGGGAGCAGCTGGAGTTTTTCCTGTGTTTTTCCTTCCACGTTTTTGGCTGTTGGCTTCATTTTTCCCATGGATGGGAGATCGTTTTTGTAGTGCCAGGGACTGGGTTGTCTTCCTCACGTTTTGGGAGCTGCTGGTGCATTTTTCCATTCACGTTTTTGTGATTTCATGTGTTTTTACCATGGCTGAGAAGAGCCATTCACGTTTTTGGCTGTCTCACGCACAGGCTATTTGGGGTGTTTTTACCCTGCTGTGAGTTGTGCTCACTGATAAGTTTCAGGACTGTGTGTCTTTCCCCATGTTGTGAGCCATTTGTTGTTACGTTTGGGGCTGTGTAAATTCGTTTCTCTTGTTTAAGCTGTAATAGCTAAATTGATTTCCTGAGTGCAATTGTTGGTCTTGGACTGTGTGAGGAGTAAGGGTGTTGGCTTGGTTGCTTGATAAACCTGGTGCTGGAAACCACACAGACAGAGCTAGAGGGCTGGCCTTCTTCTCCATCACCCCTGAATAGCACTGGAAAGGAATGCAGGGCCTGAGGGACTGTATAGTAGAGAAGGGATTGATTCCTTGTGTTGGGTGTGGATGGGTGTCTTAGAGGTCAGGATAGTCCTGGTGTAGGTATTCTTGGCTCTGCACTGAGCTCACCAGCTTAGCAATTTGCCTTCTCCATCTCCTTAATGGCCTGATAAACCCAACTGTGTTGGCTTGGCTGTGTTTTGTACATCCTTGGCTATGTGTAAGCCTGCTAGTTCCCTTATTCCTTGGAGAATCATGCCCAGCTCGGGGGTGGAAGCGCTGCTGAGAGATTAAGGAGCACGCTGGCCTATGGTTGGGTGGAACGTTGCAGCGACGTAGCTGGTTGTGGAGAAAAGCGTTCATAAGATAAGTGATCTTGTGTATTTTACCTCTGCAATTCCATATTTACTGTTAATTAAAAATGAAATGAGCATGTTGTATGAATGCTGTAGAAATGATGATGTTTCCGCTGTGTATGTTAAATGAATGCATCTGTGTGTGTTAAACAATGGCATTTGTGCATGGGTTACCATAATGCATTCCTGGCAGCATTCTGTTTTAGGCAATTTTCATGCCTGTACATGTTCATGGGTGGTTAGCCCGGTCTGTTAAAGCTAGTATATCGCGTCCTCTTTGCCGGTCGTAGGCTTGGGGACGTGACATAACATCATGGAAATTCTTCATTACAGGTCTGATACATATCTCCTTCGAATTGGAGGCCAACACATGAAACCTAGTCAAACAATAGATTGGAAATGTTTGAATTTTGCACATGTATTTTTAATGGTTCAACTTATAGAGTATAGATACACCATATTACACTGCCCAAAATCATGTACCCATGCTTGGGCATTGACCAATCTCAACCAAGCGTAAGCACCATTCTCACAAGTGCGTCATCACAAGAAAACATGGGGAATAGTGAGATGGGGATGAAAGAATGGGGAAATGGATGAGTCACAAACTGTATCAGCCTTCAATATGAAATTAAAACACTACATTCATATACAAATGAGAGGTCTGGTTGGACTCTACAAAATCCAATTTGGATAGGAATCCAACTCCCTCGAAATTGACTCACTAGCAGGGAGAGTGAACACTCACAGTGCAATGGACAAGCTATTTCTTTCCAAAATGCCAAAGGAAAATTCTCAAAATGATCGAAATCCATTCTCCTTCCTAATGAAATATTTTTATACTTCTCATAGGATCCCATAAGTTTTAATTTCCCTCCACGGGCTTCCTCCAACTCATCCTAGTTGTGTAGTAACCCCTAAGACACGTGTCCTCTTCCTCATGCTTTAATTATTTTCCAAATTTGAATGGATGCCAATAACCCCCAAATGTGCCCTCTTGGTGGCTATTTTTATCCCTGTCATGCCCGATTGTCATAGGTCTGCAATCAGGTCTGACTTTTTTCATAGAATCTTCCATCATAGTTGTCATAGAGTGTAGGGAATCTCTCTCCAAGTGGCACACATTGCCTTCCTAGTATCTTCATCTTCCATGGGGAGTTACTCCTATTCACCAATTCGAATTCATTTGATCATGGTATGTTAGTTGACACCTCTTCAACTCCCAAGAATTTTCAATTCCCCATAATTTCGAATTTCGGAGTAGGTCATGACAAGTGTAGGGAGGAACCTAGTCACCCAAGGTCTCCATGAGCCTCAAAGTGTCTCTATGAATCAATGCCACTTTATTTTCTAAATTTATTATTTATATGACCCAATTTAATGTGTATATGGTAGAATAATATCCTCTTGGGTCTCATAGCTCCCTTATTGCAAAATTTAATGCCTCCACCCCAACCTAGAGGACTAGTAGGTTGGTGAACAATGTATACTAGTAGTCTTATTGGGATTGGGACATGGCATTTTGTGTAGATATTTATACCTCATATCATTAAAATTTTGGAAAAAAACCTAATTTCTCCACCTATTAACTCATTCCTTAATTCTACATAACTAATGTTGTACAAAATTAATGGCCATGCACTTTATACTTTACATCATCATCATCTTGTGGCCTTAGGATACTTAAAAAGTATATCAACTTCCATCGGATGGATTCTGTCTTGTCTCTACTATTCTTGATTAGGAAAACTATTAAGCTATTGTATATAGTTGTTGTTCCATCCTCCTTACTCATCAGGGAAATGCACAACAACCAACAACCACATATTTGAACAACTTCAACTATACAAAATACAAAAGGAAATAATTTTGAGATTAATTTGAATACAATATTGAATAAGCTCGTTTGACAAATATCCCAAATTGGGTTTAGCACTTCTGTGTATGATAAAAAATGATTATTTTTTCAAATTAACAATAGTGCCTCTTGTATCATATCAATTGGACAATATCAAATCATTAAGTGATTCGACCCAAACAAATTATATTTTTAAAACAAGGATTGGTTGCTTTGTAGTTATTTCCATTGTTTTTCCTTGCCTCCTGCAGGTTGTATAGACATTGATTATGATTTGAGCTAGTTGTATAAAACACAATGGGGAAGCATCAACTAGATTCTCCATGATTGTTTTGGCGAAAATATGCTAATTAATTTGGGTTATAGTTATCACAAAACAATCCCCATAAAGATACTACAATTCCTAAATAAAACAATCTAATTACATATTTACAACCAACATATAATTAAATTAATAGAACATGAAGCCTACCTATGGTCCAACGTTTTAAGTAGATCCACTTCTCGAATATTTAACCTTGCATCGCCTTTGAACACTTGTAATCAAGAAAGAAACATAAAAACGATAATAGATGGATGCAAAACAAAGAAGAAATTAAGTGTAATTATTCTAATCAATGTATTAAGTAATCAATATTTCATAACCATAAACTTAAAACATATATTGGATAGAAAAGAGAGTTATTTATATAAAAATAATAACATATACAAGAATTATTTTACATGTAACTTTCTGCGGACCTATTTTGAAACTGGAGTATGAGTTCCTCCACCTAGGCTAGACACTTGCAACACTTATCCATGCTTCACTCAGGGAAATTCAGAGAGAGTAAGATGATATATATCTAACTTCATAAGGAATGAAGATTGTTGGAAATACAGATTTCCAGATATGGGAAAGGATTTGTAGAAACGGGGTTAGGGTTGTCGATTCTATAAAAAAAGTGACAACATTATGATGTTATATTTATTGTCTCCTCCCTCTCTTCTTCTCTTTAGCCCCTTTTATACTTTTGGGTAGGAAACTAGAGAATTTGGGGTATTTATTCAAGGGAAAAATGAGGTTAGAATTGATGAAACTTGTTTTACTTTTCTCATGAAAATATATATTTTACCCTAAAAAATATGCACACGTGGGTTAGTCACACATATGGCGCGTATTATTTGAAAAAGGGGATTTTTAAGTGTAGGTATATAATAAGAAATCCACATAAGTACAAGTTGGTCTGCAAAAAATGGGGAAGATCATAAATAAGGCCAAATAGATTATTTCTACAAATGATGTTGCAAAATATGCTATAACAAATGCCCCTTTGATGTGTGAGCTTAGAAGAGAAATTGTTGTTTGAAATACATTATGAATATTCAAAAGTGAGCATAAGGTGAAACTAGGGAGAAGTCTTCAAACACTGACCATAAGAAGTAATCTACAACACAACAAGTTAGAACTCTCTTCTCAATGCATACATACCCATGCTTAGAAGTATCAAAAGTATTACTGCCAAATCAAGTACACTGCGGATTCATGAGATATATAAGTAGTTATAATAGTGACGAAAAATTAATACATTGTAGATCCATATCAAAATAGATCATAGCAACGAAGCAATACGCAGTGGATCAAATCAAATCAAGACATTTGTAAACAAGTATTGGACAGATCGGTGTTCATAAAATGAGTTAATGACAATCCATTGTAACTCGAGTAATAGAAAAAAGATGTGACGCTATAATGAATCTGGGGTATTCAAACCAAACATTGCATGTATGAGTATAAAACATGTCAATAAATGTCTTAAAGTCAAACACACTAAGACATCATTTGATTACTAGTCATTGATGTATAACGTTAACAAACATGAACCAACTCATTGATATTGATAATGAGCGTAAAGGTACATATTACAATATAAGAAGTGTGAATAAATGAGTTGACATCGAACACTTGTCATGGAATTGATGTATTCCCACTATCAGCAGTGAGGAAACCTACCACTAATGGCTACAAGTCCCTAGGTACTAAAAAAAATCTATATCCCTATCCCAAAATAGATGAGTTGAGGTTGATGGGAAGTTATCCATTGGAATGAGGGAATTAAGGAATCCCCCATTATCCAACATGAGGTAGTAGTAGGAGGCCAAATATTTGAAAGATCATGGACAAATTGATTGAATTTGAACATACAAAATATATGGGAAGAGCGAATTTCAAAGTCAAGATTTCTGAGGAGTGCCTGACACAGGTTACAGACTTCCCTTGAAAAAAATCACAACACAATAAGTCATTAAGGAAACATAGACTCAAGAATGAACAAGACATAAGTCTATAATTTAGGGGTCATCAAAAAACTTCTCCATAATGTCTAGAAGAATGAATAGTCAGTGGAGAAAATGCATAAATGAGTTCAGTTTCCTTAATCCATACTAAACCCAATATAACGAGATAAATACTTAAGACAATCTTCTTTGTTCAAGGGTGACCATAACTGCTTCCAAACATAAATAAGAACTAACTCTTTCCCATCCATATTTTTGGTATATTTTATTTTTTGTATTTTTTATGTTATTAAAGCCTGTAAAAGAATAAAAGAAATATAGAATACATATAAGAAAACAAGTGTCATAGGCAAGCAAACTAGCTCTAAGTGCAAGGAAAAAAACTATTCTCAATACAAGAATCATGCAAAAGATAATGAAATTGGGGTATTTTTTCTCCAAGTAAAGGGGTGTCAATTTGAAAAGGAAAAAGAATGCAAGTCTTAGCGGTTTTGAGAATGAAAAGAGGATTGTTAATATGTTAAGTCCTAAATGTTGGGCATAGTTCTGCCTATAGTGTGGTTCTTTACCCCCTATATGGTGGTGTATTACATATTGTTAATGTAGGATTGGGTCTATAGTGGGTCTATTAGTTGTTATTGTACACCTTTGTCTCCTATATATAGGAAGGAGATATTTGCATTTGAGCAAGCATTGTATATTTTCTTGTCTGGGGTACATAAGTACATTGTGTAAGGAGGTTCCTCCATCGAAGAGGATTGTTATTGATTTATGTTATTCATTATTAAGGCACATATTACTCTCTTTTGGTCTATTTCTGCTATTTTTATGTTATTTCTGGGAATTGGTTGCATAACATTTGGTATCAAAGCTCTTTCCTCGGGGTTGTCTTTTGCAAAACAAGTCATATTGGAATTTTCCCTACAATTTTTTTTCTACAAGGATTAAGAAATCTAGGTAAAAAACCCACTTCCAAAACAGGCCAAAAAATATCCAGTCTGAAATTACAGTTTCAGAGATAATTGCGGAGGAATCTAGAATTTTGACTAGTCTAAAACCTAGTCGAAAACATGTGTTCTAGGGAGAAAGGTCATATATCAGGAATCTGAGATACAAATTGAGTGATACTAGTTGCATAGAAAATAAAATGGACCATGGTATCTTTGGTAGAATTTTTAGGTACATAAACAAAATATTGGACACATGGCATGCAATACAAGTTCTCTCTTTTGGATAGGCCAAAAATAACAAGTTTTAAGAGATTTCCAATAAATTTTTCTTGGAACATCCAAATTAGGTTAGACTTGAGTAATTGGAAATAGGACACGTCAAGGTGCCACAGGATGAATTTTCATACCTAGAGGAGTCAAAATTTAAATTTTATCTCAGTTACAAGTCGTCCCTAAAACAATCTTCCAATTAGGGTTTGGAACAGGTGTTCTAGGGAAAAAGGTCATATCTGAGGCATATTAGATCCAAATTGACTGTGACTAGTTGCATATGAAAGAAGATGGACCAGAGTATCTATGGTAGAATTTTCGGCTACAGAAACAAAATATTGGACATGTGGCATACCGTACAAGTCCCGTCTTCTAGATAGGAAAAAAATAAGAAGCTTTAAGATATTTGCAATAAGTTTCTTTTCGGCACATAAAAATTAGGTGAGACTTATGAAATTGGAAATAAGACACATTAGGGTACCAAAGGTAGAAGTTTCAGACCCAAAGGAGTTGAAATTAAAATTTTTATCTCAGTTACAAGTCGTCCTTAAAACAATATTCTAATTAGGGTTCAAAAATGGTACATTATTTTGCATTTGAATAACTTTGAGTAGAAAGATATAGTTATGGTAAACACTAGGATATGATATATATTTATTGTTAAAAATGGAACCAAAAGGAATTCAAAAGAATCACACTCCACTCAAACCCCCATAGGATTCATTGCTGACATACGATGAAATGGAAGACATATATTTTAGAGTGCCTAAGTTGGAAGATATGATTAAAGAAAATGTGAAAATGGATGACTTAGTTAAATTGGAAAATAATATGGCTAGTAAAGAGTATCTCAAATGGATGGCTACTAAAGAGGATATAAAATGGATGGCTAGTAAAGAGGATCTCAAAAGGATGTCTAGTAAAGAGGATCTCAAAGGGTTTGTCTAGAAAACACGACCTTAAAGACTTGAAGGAATTGATGAAGGATATAAAACATGGCTTTATTCCTCATGTATATAATCAAGAAGAATATAGGGAGGAAAAATAGGACTTATTCCAGTCATTTCTAGAGAAAAAAAATGGAGAGTAGGAAGTTGGAGCCCTCACAATTTGATGATTCACTACAACATCATGGGTTCAATCTAGGTCCAAGTAACTACTTTATCCCTAAGGTTGACAGGACAAAGTTTGATGGCAAGTATCAAATCACATGGAGAAATTCTTTTATCTACAGTAGGTTCCCACTTTGTAAAAGGTAACAATTGTATCCTTATACTTAGAAGCTGATCAATTTGTATGGTACCAATGGCTTTGTGACCATAAAAATAAATTTATTATCTCTTGGTCTATATTTACATAAGAATTGATTGCACATTATGGGGATATAAATAACAGAACCTTCTTTATCCTTTTGGTAAATGTCAAGCAAAAGGTCCAGTTAAAGAGAACATCAAGCAATTTCAACAGCTAAGTATTAGACTGAAGAATATTTCATAAGATAATTTGTTAGATCTCTTTATTGGAACCTTGAAGTATAACATTCAACATGAGGTGCGTCTATTTGAACCATCATCCCTAGAAAATGATTTCATGATGGCAAGGTAGGTTGAAAGTAAAAATATGGCGACAACTACTAGAAATAGCACTTCCAACACATACTGAGAAAATGATGTTCGAGTCTTAACAACTAGAGGAAAGAAGAGAGAAAGGTATATGATTTAATTGTGACAAAAAGTATAGTGAGGGACATAAGTGTGGAGAAAATAAACTCTTCTACATAGAATGTGACAAGGAAGAACAAAAAGAACAGGAACCACCACAAGGGGATGAACTAGAGGTAATTACTCCCACCATATCTTGGCATGCTTTGGCTGGAATTAACACTCCTCAAACTCTCAATATAGAAGTATATATAAAAAATAAAAAGGTAACAATGTTGATTGATTCAAGTAGTACTCATAATTTCATTCATTGTAAATCATACAAAGATCTCAATTGATTTGTATATCCATAAATGATTGCAGATGGAGGAACCACCAATTGTTTAGGGAAATGCCATAATATCAATATTACTATGGGGGTATATGTATTGAATAGTCCCATGATTTATATCCCAATGGGGGATGCTTATGTTGTATTAGGAGTTCAATGGTTACAATCATTGGGAACAATGGGCTTTAATTTTTAGAAGCTTTTCCTAAAATTTTCCATGGAAGGAAAACAATTTGTGTTAAATGGTACCACTAGGAAGCCAAGCAAGGTGATTGAATCTAATGGTATGAAAACATTGTTAAATAAAGGAAAAGGTATTTGAAGATATTCCAATAAGTCATCCACCTATTAGAGATTTATATAATTCTATTAACTTAAATATGGGAAGTGTTCCTTCTATCATTAGACCTTACAAATACCCCAATGTCCATAAGAATGAAATGGAGCATATGGTTGAAGTAGTGACATGAAAATCTATATCTCAAGCACTGGTAGATCACATAGAGCACCAACAAGCAATTATCCAAATCCCAACGATGTCAGAAAACAAAATGAAAATACAGGAAGATCAACATCATTGTCGAAGGAGTTTTGAAGAAGCACAAATCATATGGTAACCTCACCAAATCATGGAAACAAGGACCCAACAACTACAAAATCAAGCTATTATTAAGTGCCTCATCAAGTGGAAGAACTTAACAGCTGCAAATTTGACATGGGAAGATGATTCCTTCATACAAATGCATCGACAAATACCCAAGCGTTGAGGACAACACTTGTGTAAAGGGGAGGCCGATGTTAATCCCTAAATGTTGGGAACAATTTCCCCTATGGTGTGGAACTTTACCCTCTATATGGTGTGGTGTATTGCATATTATTACTGTAGGCTTGGGTGTAGTAGTGGGTCTATTAGTTGTTATTATACACCTTTGTCTCCTATATATAGGAAGGAGATATTTTCATTTGATCAAGCATTGTATATTGTCTTATCTTAGGTACACAAGTACATTGTGTAAGGAGGTTCCTCCCTCAAAGAGGATTGTTATTTGTCTTTGTTCTTCATTGTTAAGGCATGGATTACTCTCTTTTGGTCTATTTTTTCTATTTTTATGTTATTTCTGGGACTTGGTTGCATAACATAAAAACAAAAAGTTGAAAAGCAACATTAGGATCAAAAAGCGCAAGCGGGAAATGATGCAATGCATTTACAACTGAACAATAAGAACATTTTGAGATTTCCCTATAGAAAATGGCCAACATAAATAAAAGGGAGAATAGTAACGAGTCTTCGATGCAAATTCAAGCAACACTATTAAGGGACTCTCAACCCTATAATATAGAAACATGAGTATCAAATGAAGAAGAGGATCTAAACTGTGATACTCATCTAAAGGGAAGGCTCTATTGCAGAAGAAATGACATATAAAAACAAAAGACATATGATTCCATAACTTTGAAAAATAGATCCTAAGGTGTTTCACAATTGAGAAGGATAATGAAGAATGTCAGTGCCATGGATAACCTATTTAAATTTCCAGTTAAAAAAATAAATACTTGTGAATGTAGCATCATAGATGATAAAAAACTGCATCCTATATAAAATAATTGTACCAATTTTTTTTTCCAAATCCCTAAAATGAAGTAACCATTAGCTCGCAAATTGTTAAAAATGAAAAACTATGGAAAAGTAGGTAAAAATTGAAATATATTATTAGGTCAAAATCAATTTTACCATTTCATTTGAACATTTGGGTAGGAGAGTATAAAAAAATATGAACTTCGAAGACCGGTTGTGGGAGCTAGAGATTGAGATACTGTTAGAGGCAGGTAAGAGGTATTCACTTCCTCTTTCATTTTTTATTGAGTTTTAGTCAAAATATGAGCAGTATAGTCAAGCCCTATTTATAAAAGGTAGCATATGTGGGCTAGTGTGGTGTAAAATTCATATGACTAAGCATACATTCACCTATCGACACTACAAGCTGTGTATAAATGCACCTATAACCACGTTAAGGAGAGTCTAAAGCCGTTAAGATGAAAAACTGGGATTTTAACCCAATTTTTTTATCATTTCTTGGAAGGATGGTGATTGAATGGAGAGAAAGTGTAATGTACCCATTTGGTATCACCATGGACAAATATTTAACCATTTCAATTCCCATGGGTTCAGGCATACATTAAATAAATTGGTTAGGAATTAATTTTTTCCTATTGTTATTTAGTTTAATTAAATTAAAACATTCATAAGTAATGCATTCCATAGCTCTAGATATTTAATTATTAATTAATTATTTGATGAGTTGGAAATGAATAGGTGTCCCATGAGGGAGAATATGAGATTATGTGGGCCTTATGATTTGTCCTGGACAAGGAAATTGGAAGAAAGTAGGAAAGTGGCAGGAAAAAATAGGAAAGTAATGGAAAGCATGAAAGAAGTAGGAAAATAAAGGAAAAGTAGAGTTTCCAAAAGCAGGAAAATCATACTAAAGAAGGAAAGGAAAGAAAGAAATAAAAAGTCATCTAAAAGCTGCAAGTCCAAATTTGGCCAAGGAGGGCACAATGGATGAGTCTAGAGGCCCATGTGCAATGCATCTTATCAAGGATGTACCTTATGCAAGAAGCTAGAAAATATTATAAAAGGGGTTGAGAACACACATTCACATATTTTGTTAGTTTTGATATTCAAATTGAAGAGCACTGATCTTTTCAATACTTCGAAGATGTGCCCCTTGCCACTAGTTGGGAGATGTGCCCCTTCTTCTTACCACACTAATTGATCATTCACCTAGAGAGTGGGGAGGATGAAATTTATATTTACTCAATTAATTTTGTTACAGGTATTACTTGAATTTGCAGGTCCATTCTAATTCCATATGAAGTGGTTATGTTCCAGTAGTTCGAATTCTAAGAGTGGGTGTAATTCTTTAGTAAGCTAGTTGTTGTATTGGATGGTGATGGAGTTTATTCAAATTGATGTTGCTGCTATAATTGTAGCTATGATATGTAATCCATGTGTCCTTAAATAATGATATTAAGTGATGTGCTTCCATTCTAGATAATTTTTCATCTTATTGTGTTGTTTTCCTCCTATGTTCATTGTGATGTTAAATTTGACTAGCTTCCAGAATTAATGTAATAGCTTGACTTCCACAACTCCAATTCTTGTTATGAAGGTTGATTCTAGTATATAGGATAAATTCAATCCCATACCAAGCCTTAAACTTGGAATTTATGACCTTCTAGTTTCATTTGGATTTGTTTGGAAATAAACTAGTTGAGAAGTCCTTGTTTTAAAATTTCCTTTCTAGCTCCCAAATTCTATCAATTTGAGTCCAATATTCTATATCAGAGTTTCCATAATAGGTTGGAATTTATATAAACACCATACACTTCCATCCTTCACCAAAATTCATTGGGTTCCACATAACTCCTAGGGAAAGTGCCTTAGTGTCTTTGGCTTTGTCAAAGGGTCAATATAGGAATGATGCACCTAGAGAATGTGAAACTCTCGAAGTTGGGAGTCTGATTTGGGTTGATGCTGAATTTCCTTAAGCCATATCAGATCCTAAATTCCACCTTGGGAAAATTTAGGGAAGTATTTATGTGTTAGAGTCTTAATTTTTCTAAATCCCTTACTTAAACCAAAAGCCAGGTTAATGGGACTCATAAATATAAGCAATAAAAACATATTGTAGGAGTTTCAAGGCTATTCCTAAAAATAGAAGTAAAAAAAATAACAACATATTATAGGAGTTCCAAGGCTAGTCCTAAAAAATAGAAGTATAACCAATAACAACATATTGTAAGAGTTCCAAGGCTAGTTCTAAAAACTGGTTTGGAAAATTATTTATTTTATCTATTTTTGAAGTATAAATAGCCTTATGTCATTCACACCCCACTTTTCTCTTGTTCCTAGTTAAATTATGTTGCTCTTCCAAAGGAATATACTGAGTATATTTTCCCCAGGGTGATTTATTTCTTAGATCAGAACAACCAGTGGTGACTCATAGATCCTTGTTATATCTTCATGAATCTCTTTTTTATTATTTAAATTTTTTATATTCTAGCTTTCCTCATGGGTATCTAGTTCAAACTTACAATAAATATTTTATATTTTGTTATGTAGCACTAAGTTCAGGTTTGGATGATATTGCAGTAGTGTGGAAGATAAAACTTGTATCAAAGGTTATGTGTGAACGCTAAAAAATTATATCGATTTATTATTAAAAATGCATTGCTAAGGATAAATGCTTGTAGTTTGAGACATCTCATAGTGCCAATTGGGAAGAAATGTCGTTCATGTACATGTTATGAGTTGTTGATGCATATTTTCTAGATGTCAATAAATGGTTTCCAACTGTTTTGATAAAAAGTGTCTCTTATTAATGAGTATAATTGCTAAGGATTAATCCATTTATTTTTCAAGCAAGAAGTAGCTTTATTTTATAGGGATTGACAAGTATCCCTATTACCTTATCCTCATATTATTGTTTGATGTTTTAAATTATTGAACTGCAGAAACACTATCAAAATTTGGTTCCGGATTTTTTTTCTTATTCAAAGTGGTTTTACTAATGGACTTCACTCATACACAAAGTAATGCTTGGGTTTCAAAGGATGAACAATTTTGGTTAGTTTTGTTTCCTCCCACTCATGCATGTATCTTGTGTAGAATTCATTCAACTACAAAAATATTTAAATCCTTTTCTTTCTGGGTGATTATATGTTACTTTGCAGGTATATAGAATTTCTTGTTGTGTCACTTGTCTGTATGTTACATCGCAGCATTTTCATTCTTAGGACTTCTCTTCCATTGGTCAAGTTCTTCAGAGCCATGAATACAATCTCAATACATTATTTATTGTGGGAATATTAAGTTTAGCATTTGTATTTGTAGTTGTTGCATTGCATCCTAAGGTAAATACATTAATCTCTTCAATTTTTTGTTCTAATATGTTTAGCATATGCACTCTTTATAGCAATCTAATAATCAAGCAGTGCTAATGCATTTTGTTTGTTCCCAATTTTTACAGGAATAAGACAAATTTTCTTGTTAATATTATTGAGAAGGTTCTAAATTATGTCATTTTTGTTTGATTCTAATATTTATTATATTTTACTGATCATATAGACTCAATAGTGATAGAATATAAATTATGAAATGGTTGGTAAGGGTATTTCTAAACAATATTATTCTAGTTTCATTGTATATTTTAATGGGATTCCTATTGGATCTCCATTTATTCTAGTATCATTGCATATTTTTAACTAAACTTATTTTTTTAGTGTGAACTTTGAATCAGTATGCACTTTGATTCTTCTATTTAAGGGTGCTAGCTCAATGGAAGAGAAAATGCCTTATATGAAAAAGGTTGGTGGTTCAATTACTTTGTGCCCTATATACAGAATCAATGACTAATTAAGTGACCAGTTAACAACATTAAATGACTAGTTAACATCAATGAATGAATAAATAAATGACCAGTTAACTGTACTTAAAGACTAACTACATGACAAGTTAACTACAATCAATGATTAAGTAAATTAATAGTTAATAACAATCAATGACTAAATAATATGAATGATTAACACCGATGAATGACTAAATAAATGATCAGTTAACAGCAATGACTAAATAAATGAATAGTTAACAACAATCAATGACTAAAACAATGACTAATTATACGACCAAACTGATCAATAAGAACAACCAATAAATAACTAAATGTTTTTAGTCATGTACTTAATTACATTATAAGTGTATGCCAATAAATGACTATTAGTCACATGACTAAATTTAGTCATTTATATGCATTTTTTAGTTGTTTTTTTAGTCATTTATCTCACTTTTTCTACTAGTGCTTTATGGCTTGTATTTTCACAAATGTTAAAGAAAATTATGAATAGAACTTGTGAATGCATGGTAACAACATAGTTTCAACTTTCTAAAAAATAATCCCGAAGGTGACCCAAAATTAGAGTTGCCAAAAATTATTCCTAAAGGAAACCCAGCCTGAGGTTTCCAAAAACTAATCCTAAAGACACCCAACATGCCAAATATTCCCAACTATCCTACAACCACACCCATTAAAATATTGTTTTAGCCAAAGTTACAACAACTCTCGTCTCCAAATTAACCAAGCACATGTTATTTCTTTTTTGTCATAAAATGGAGTTTATTGCTACTAGAAAAATTTGAATCTACCTTCACAAACACTGTGTCAATATCTCCATTACCAAATATGTAGCAAAATAAACCTAAAATAATTTATGTTCATATCTAGATTTGAAAGAGAACAAAATGATCTATGTAACAAAAATATCAACTAAGATCAATGTTACAACAACGATTAACTACAGAAGATACATATGTCGTATAACCATAAATCATGCAAGATAGACAACATTAAATATTTACAATTTCTCGCATTTTCAACAAAGTAACATCGTTTACATTAAACTACATAAAATACATGAACATTAAAATTGAATTAACATCATTATAATCAATCGTATGTATATAATAGTTCATCAAGAAAGGATCCTACTTGACCTTTCCATCCATAATAGTCTTCTCTACTTTTCCACACAACACAAGGAAGACATTTTCTTCACTATTCCACAATACCCTTAGGAAATCCAACCCTTATAATGCTTACTAATGTGTGCATAAAGAATCCAATGGTTGTTTTGTGCTATTGGAGAACCTCTTGGAACATTATTTAATGGCTTCTCAAGCATTCGAGAGAAAGAAAACCCAATGGGTAAGGCTTGTTATCTTGCCCATCCTCTATGCTCACCTACAACCATATATTTCTCTGATGTATACAAATCTCCGTTCACAATTCTATTTTTTGGTTATTTCACAATTTGGAAATGGTATTGGAAATAGAATGAATGAGAGAAAAACTCCTCCTAGTGTAAAATCTATTATAAAAAAACTACAAAAAAATAATTGGTAGACTCCAAAGTAAATGAGAGGATGGTGAAAAATATACTTGAAATAAATTTTAACCATAGAAGAGAGGAATCTTGCAGGTATATTAATCAAATGATTCCATAAATACATGAGAATACTTTCACATGCACTCAATGATTGGGTTTAACAGTCAAAATATAGTAATTGGATCATGCAAGGAACAATGCAACAAATGTATGAGTTCGAAGTTTGACACATGAGAATAAATGTTTGAATCTCCTATATGCCCTGTTTCCTCTTCCCCTCTAGTGTAATCATAGCACCTTTAGTTCTCTTTACATAACCATCTCATATATACCGTTTTATTAATCTTCCAAAATAATATTTCCATAAATTTTGAGTTAACATAACAAGATAACCACATGGTCCATATATAGATATTTACATTTTTATATGCCTATCCATTCAGTAGTTTGACCTTGTCCCTCACCTCTGCACTAGAAATCCATAGTTTCATATTTTTATCAATTACATGATTTTATTTAATATATTCCAAGTCAAAGCTAAGGGTATTACAATTATCCAATTGTATTTGTTATTCATTTTATGACGTTGGAAATGAAAAATTGACAACCATTTTCAACCATCATGTTGAAAATAGTTTAAAATATTTTGAAGATCCTAATAAAAAATAATCATGATGAAGATCCTCTTTCCATTTTGACAACTTTATATCATATAAATGTAATGCCACATGTTAAACAAAGGAAAAATTAAGTACTTAAATATGTTTATTTATGAAGGTACTTTTATCTCATTGCATATTTAATATAAAACATTTGAATTATTTTCATTATTGAATAGAATTTTTTATCAAACAAAATAATGTAAAAATATATTCACATATGATTTAATTAGAATTGTTTTCATGTTCATTTAATATGAATGATGTTATACAAACATAAAATCTAGAGGAATATAATTTTTGTTAGATATAACAATAATAATTTTCATTTGATTAAAATTAATAAAAAAAATTAAGAATAATTTGAAAAATATAATTGCGCCGAGAGGCGCTTTACATCCCAGTATGGGGGAGATCTTGTAACGTGATGTAACATTTATAACATGTCGGAAAAAAAAAATAGTGATAGTGAATATTATGGGAGAGATCTTGTAACATGATGTAACATTTGTAACATGTTGGCAAAAAATAATAGTGATAGTGAATATTATGGGAGAGATCTTGTAAGGTGATGTAAAGTTTGTAACATGTCTGCAAAAAATAATAGTGATAGTGAATATTATGGGAGAGATTTTGTAACACAAAATAAAAAATAATATCACTTTGTAACTTTATTTTTATTAATAAAAGATAAATTTTCTAATAGGCCAAAATAAATGTTGTCCACAAAAACAATCTAATACGGGGGAGATGTTGTAATCTTCCTACTTAACAAAACAATAAAAAAGTAAAAATTTAATTATCCCTAAAAAAAATATGTGGGTCAAGAAAAAAACACAAAATTGAATTATTCGCAAAAAAATGTTGGCCTTGCACATGGTTTTAAAACCATATGCAAGGCATTCTAAACAACCCATGGTTTTATTGTACATGGAATTAGGAGGCTTTGCACATTGTTTTTGAACCATGTGCAAGGCCTCCTAAAAAACCCATGGTTTTATTGTACATGGTTTAGGATGGCCTTGCAAATGGTTTTAAGACCATGTGCAAGGCCTCCTAAACAACCCATGATTGTAGGAGGGCCTTGCATATGGTTTTAAAACCATGTGTGGGGAAATGATGCAATGTTAGTTCCTAACAAAATAAAAAATATTATATGTCGGCCATAAATAATTTTAAATATTAATAATAATATAATTATATGTGGACCTTAAATAAAAAGATGTGTCTTTTGGTTTGAATCAAATCACTGGATATCTAAGAAGAGGTTTGCACCTCGAGAGATTTGATCCATCTCGACGCTTGATAGAGCCTAGGATTTGGATCTACGTTTGTTTCATAACAAAAACACATAAACATGTTAAGTACATTTAACCAAGTTTGTTAACATGTGTGATATGTATTTTATTGTATTTTCTGTTTATACATCAAAGAATTCATATTAAAAAATGTTTAAACATTATATACTAATATTAAATTATTAATGCATAAAAATGGCATCATAACAAAATCAAAATAGTATTGTTGTAGTATGAGGGGTTGCGTAGGTTACCAGTAGTACATATAATCATATAAGAGATCATATAACATAATATAAGAGAGTAATTGGGACAATCATAACAAGACTTTGTATTAATATATGCAAAATGTTGTACAATACATGTATATATCCATGCTCATCAAGCTATATATGTGTTACAAGTAGTTATTATGTTACAACTGCTAGTTTGGTCGGCTAAATAACCAACTGGACTGACCCGACGGCGGTCAGGTGGAGGACCTAGTCAGGAAACTAACTAAGCTCCTCTAACATTTCCCTCACCAACAAAATGCTTCTTTGTCTTGAAAATGATTCTTTGTCTTGAAGAGAGCAAGGATATGGTCAAAATAAGGATTGTTGGTACAAAAAATTGTTCAAATATGCTTTATGGTTGTTGGATGTTGGTCATGGAAGTTGACTAGTCTACTTCACTACAAACTTCAACAATAGTTGGTGTATATGAAGCAATGAAACAATGGAAATATTCCCACTCATGGATGGTAGTCTAAATGTTCAATTTGAGAGTGGTGAAGTCGTACAATCTGACAATCTTGTTGGTAACAGTATTGTTTTCAATATTTTGTAGATTAGGACCAAGGAGCAACTGGTGGTTGTCGATCTCAACAAGGAACTTATCTATCTAAGTTGTAAGACGACTAACTTATGTGTGTGCAAGCTTGGATTCCTGTGACCATTGTTGTTATATCTTAGTAGAATGTATATAAACAATTTTGTTCCATTTCATCCTAGCATTCTAGTTCTGGAAAGACTGTCTAGTCTACGGTGGCGTTTTGCTGAAATATAGTTGCTAGAGTGTTTTGTATTTTCCAAATTTCCATGAAAACTCTTCCATAATATGAATACCAATTGTTTAATACTTGGAGTGACCATTTTACTTCGACTGGATTTTATTTCAAGAAGAAACACATGCTCTTAACCATTAGGCCCACTCATGCTACATCTTATTCTTTGGTCTTGATTTTTGTTTCACTGCAAATTCTAAGTGTTTCTTTTTCTCTTCAAAGGGTGTGAAATTCGCTTTCTTTCGGTGCTAATTTTCCTCTCCATGTTAGTATTTGATCTTAGAAAATTTCAAATTATTTAGTGTTTGTTGAATTTGATGGTGTTTATCATTTTTTGGATCCTTATTTGCGTCGATGCACATTGGTTGTTCCCATTCAACGTCATCCATTTTTGGATGATTTTTTTTATTTTGTTGACAACCAACACCTATTAATAGAAGAAAAATGGAACCATTGACGCCTTTTCACAACATACAAAGAGCATCATCCACAAGAGGACGCACTGCTATAGACATGTAGTAAGCGTCGACCTAGGTGCTCAATAATGCCTAGTGATTCTTTAGAATTTGGATTTTTTGGATCATGCATTATTCATCGTGAGATATTCATCTTTGGATTGAATCTGAGCTAATATTCAAGTTGAAACTTGTAAGATAGATATTAGTGAAAAGCTTCATGAATTGGGTTATTTTTGTGTATGAAGTTCTAGTCTTTGGTGTCATAGTTTGTTTCTTTAGATCTCTGATAATTACATATATCCATAACAAGAAAATACTTGTAGTTTCTATATGCTTCCATAGGGATAATTGTTAGGTTTTTCTTGTATTTCTACTATAAAAATATACAAAATCAAAAGAAAATCTAGATTCATTCCTTTTTGTTTCACTGAGTTTTTCAATCTTGAGTTTGGTTTACGAAGTAAGTGACTAGTTTTTTCTCTTTACTTTTCATTTTGGAAATTGTAAGAGTGAAGAATTAGTTAGCTCTTTCTTTTTATCTTATTAGAGATCGTTCTTTGGTTAAGTATAAAAATTTTTGTGTGTTTGGATTTTATCAAATTTTTTTGAAGGATGAGTAATGAGTTAGTATGGTATTTCAATTGATTATTTGAAAAGAAGAAAATGTGTCTCTATTTTCTCTATTTATATCTCACCGATAAGAATACTTCCTTTACATTTAATCCTTGCACAATTTTTGTAGTCGGTCCACACTTAATAAGTCCATTAATCGTTAAAGATAAAATCAAGCGGTATCTTAGGCTAAAATATTTTAGAAACTTGAGTGATAGGATATAAGATGTGTTACGGCATCTATAAGCAATATAGGAGTCGTCGTTTATTTCCTACACCGCATCTCGGGGACTATGTGGTTCTTCCATGTACTAATTGGTATATCGAATGGATTTTCACGTGCCCTTGAGGTATATAGAAATGTTCTTCACGTACTTGATGGTATATCGAAAGGCCCCTTTTGAACGACTGTGCATTAGACAACACTAACACAGATTTGAGCTCCCACATACCTTGTGTATATCGAGATACCCCTGTCGGAATCTAGAACCAACCGAGTAAATCCATCGGTCGCTTTTTTAGAGAAATACACCTAGAACAATACTCGAGGAGCTACTATGCACGTACCGTCTAGGTAGTCATGTATTCATGAAAGGGTACAGTCCCAATCCTCCTTGTCATATTTTGCTATTGGACCTTGCAGTATAAATAAGTTGTGATGACTTAACACTCCTAGTGAGGATTGGGATTGGTTAACCCTCCCATCACCTAAGTCTTCTTGTGGTTGTAGCTAGTGTAGGATTTTTTTGCGTGTCTTTTTATTACAAAACTTTTAGAGACAAGATTTGGCCAAAGCTATGTCTAAGAAACCTGCAAGGAGATCTTCCAGGAAGTAGGGTATACCACCTGAATATCCCCCTCTAGAGAAGGAAGCAAAGGGGTAACCATGGAACAAACTATTATGGTTTATCTACATGCTGAAGATATATCAATAACTAAATATGGATAATATTATTCTCCTTTTGAAAACCCATATAGCCCCATTCCGATAGTGGTTCAATAACCTTCTTCACATGTCTCAGCTTTTAATTTTCCACTTGAAGGATATTTCGAGGAGCGGGATTGGGTATTTTCTCAACCTATAGATGATCCCGTAGCATCTGAATTTGGTCCAACTACTCCATTTTGGGACACTTCCTTAGTCCAAACTATTTCTGAACATGGTACTTCCACTCTGTCATATGTTCCACCCCCACCTCCATATCCCACAACGTTTCTCTCAAACGATGAATTTTTTTAATCAATTCATAATATTGTGTCTTGCTTATGTACGCTAGGGGAGGATTTGAGATGGCAGAGCTTCCCTCCTCTATCCACCACTTAATAAGTAGCTAATCCTGAATACCACACTCATACTCGATATTATGTTGCTATTTCTTCAGGAATACCGATACAAAGTGAAGTCTCTTTTGATCCAGTTCAACCCTCTTCCCAACTCTACCACTTCAACATATCTAAATTGGTTCAAAATATCCTACAAATTTGACAACCTGGGGCAATCCTCATCCTAGGATACTTCCACAGTTGGACAAAAAATTTCAGCCATTGGGTAAAGTGTCGCTTTGGGATAACCCATAGTTAATTGTCACACCACGACTGGAGGTGTGGTAATCCCTCCTCTAGTCAAAGGCTATCCATCGTGGGTGCAACCTACGTCCAATCAACCCATGTGGGGTTATTATTATGTAGGAAATCAACATACAATACTCAATCAATTCTATCAACCGATTTTGTCATAGAACATTTATCCCAGGATCCACTAAGTTTGAAATATGAATACCTCATGGGGTCAAACCAACTTGATGAATGTCCCCACTCCTAGAGGAACACCTAGAGGACCACCTATAATACCACCGAAAAAAAAAATTGGGGGACCACCCAGCGGACCACCTAGAGGACCATTGAGAGGACCACTAGGCATACCGCCAGGAGGACCACCAGGAGGCCCACTTGGAGGACCATCAGGAGGAGCATGAGGAGGATAAACTGGAGGCCCACCTAGAGAAATAATAGGAGAATCACTTGAAGCATCACATAGAGACCCACAACCACATAATCATCCCTTTATGGGAGGACCATCATCACCCTTCCATGAATCAATTTGTGGTCCTACTAGTACACAAATTCCATATCAATACTACAAGTATCCGTAGCCAAAGCTACAATTTTCATTTCTTGATATGCTTGATATTTGTTTGATTAACGATCCCATACAACATGATCCTTTATGGTCACCAGGGTATTTTTTAAGGATTATAATAGTATACTTAAGTATAGTATTCTAGGAAGTAATTTTGGATTGAAAAAAACACATATATAGATTGGTAGGCAAATATTAAATATGAAACATACAATCTACACCAAAACTTGTAAAATTTGGAGAATATTATGTTAAAAAATATATTTTATATAAATATAGGTGATATTAGAGACTAAAAATGACCAAATAGCGAATTTATTTTTTGAAAAAAACCCAAAAATTAGCCAATTGGCAAAATTTTGCCCCCTAAAGTTTTCCCTGATGGCCACCAATTCTTGTTAAATTTCCTTCAGACATACTCAAATTTGATGGTAAATATGGTGAAGATCCAAAGAACCACGTGACGACTTATCACTTGTGGTGTTCCTCCAACTCTCCCATGGATGGTTCTATCCATTTGAGAGGATTTCATAGGACTCTCATCGGGTCTACCACCAAATGGTATATCAAATGACCTCAGCATTACTTTGTATATTTTAACTCTCTAGCCATGTCTTTTTTGACACATTTTCAATTACCAATTAGGTATGAAACATGTATTGATCTTTTGACTTCACTTCGCTAGTCTACTTATACCCATATATCCGATCCTATTCATGAGTGGAGACAATGATGTAGGTTAATTAAATCTCCCATTCCCGATTAATTATTGGACAATTGGTTCACTAAGTCACTACTCCCACCCATTTCTAGAGACCTTTCCATGGGAGGTGATGTTACTGAATAGAAAGCTATTAGTTGTGTTTGGTACTTAGACTTAGTTTATTTCTAGTCTATCAATTTGTATGATTTAAATTTGAATGCTCTTCGTCCTACTTTAGATCCTTAGATACCTTCGATGGAATAGTAGGTTATATCCAAACACGGTATGTTTCTAAATCAACAAAAAATAAAAATATTTCAACTTAATAAGCTAATCAAACTATTTCTAATCCCAAGACTACTTCTACTCCTGTTGTTTCCATCGAAGTGAATGTTGTACAATATTCATAATCTCCGAGAACTAAGAAAAAGGGTAAAGGAAAATCCAAAAAACCCATGAATCAACAAGAGGATACCAAAACACAAGCTATAGATATTGAATCTAAAATGAAGAGAAAGGCTATGTTCCCTTGCCTTATATGTGGAGGTGATAATTTTACAAAGGAATGTCCTCATCATAAGAAGGTTTATAAGTTTGTAAAGAACACTTCCACTCCGATAGTCTTAACTGGTCCTTTCCCTACTCAATAACAATTTATGTATCATCAATCCTTGCATGGACCTTCCTCTTCTTCCATTGAAGAAGTGAATATGATGTCTAGTGAAATAGTTCATAGCACAACCGGATCATAGAGCTATGCCACGCCTCCAGAGAAAAAGAGTGATAACATTTCGGTTGATAAACCTTCCACTTCCATTCCTCCTCCAACTAATGGTCTTAAAATCAAAAATCCTATTCAAGACACAATATTATGACCACTTAAGAGTATTATTCAAAAATCAATATTTAATCCTAGTGCACGTGCTTCCCAATACTATAATGTCATTGAATATTTTTCTCAAGCACCGTGTGCTATGTCCACTCTCGAAGCACTCCAAACATGTCCAATGCAAACAAAAAACATGTTATTAGTTCTTGGAGCTATGGATCCCGAAAATAACAATGTCATCACTTTTAAGATGGAAGACTTTAAGTCGATACTTTCTCACCAATTTTCTTTCCAATTATATACATAAGTCAATGGGAAAAAAGGTCCATTGTATTATTTTGGATGAAGGTTCCTCGACTTCGTCCATGTCTCTATCTGGTTGGCGACCCATTAATTATACTGAAATCAACTGATCACCTACGACATTGAAGAAATTTGATGGCCATTGTTTCCAACCTTATGGATTTTTTCCATCCTTGTTAATATAATTAGGGAGCAAATCAGTGTCCATTCAAGTCAAATTTATCGATGCACCCTAGGATTATAATCTTCTCCTAGGTAGAAATTGGTTCTATGCGGTGCATGCAGCAGTATCATCAGTTTTTCATGTAGTACAATTTCCATTCCAAGGGAAGCTTGTCATCGTCAATCAACTAGATTTTTTCTCTCCAGATATGAATTCTAACTCTATGAATAATGTTCCTCTTTTACCATATTTAATTCTGCAATATCAAAGCATTGGGGTGGGGATTCTTAAGGACTCATCGCTTATGGGATTATTTTTGTTAAAAAACCCTTCTCCTCTGCAGGTTGCATCTATTAACATGGTATGAGCAAGTCATGACAATTTGATAAAAGGGAAATCAATTGACGATTCGATATCCTTGAGTTCATTTGAAGAAATTTATTCAACCATTCAATCCACCTTTGATGACTATAGTTTTAAGAATCACCTTAGTTGCATCAGATCCCTATCATATACCATATTGGTTATATTTCCCCCATCCATATTTGGACTATATTTTTCAACCCCTTCCATCAGAAAAATCTATCATGGAGGTGATGTACTTCGATTAATTGTCATGGAAATATGTTCACCATCGATCTTCTTTCATTCCCCATTACCAATTGGTAGAAAATTATTTTGAGTCATTGGTTTCATTTGATGTTATTGATTCTCCTCAATCACCTATACTCATCCAAAATGTTGAGTCTGAATTTAATTTGAGTAACATTACTAAGACCACTCCATTCGATATATCAGTGAAACCTAATGTTATTGAACACACCCATTTGAGCCATAACTATTCTTCTCATGAAGTTGAAAATTATACGACCCTTTTCAGATAATTGCATGATGTTTTCTCGTGGAGTTACGAATAGATTCTAGGGATTGATCCTTCAATCATTTTTCATGATATTAAAACATACTTTGACGCCAAGCCATTATGGAAAAAAATTCATCAAATACATCTGCGAAAAGCTACAACCATTAAGGAGGAAGTTGAAAAAATTATTAGATATGGGTTCATTTATCATGTACCACTGACATTATGGGTTTCCAATATTACTCCTGTTACAAAAAAAAAGTTACGATTAGGTTTTGTATCGATTTTAGATATATCAACAGGGCTTTTCCAAAGGACAATTACCCTACTCCATATATCGATCAAATTATCGACAACTATTCTGGAAGTGTCATCTTTTCATTCATGGATGGTTTTTATGTCTATAATTAAATAGAGATACACCCTTCTGATCAACAGGAAAAAACTTTCATCTGCCCATGAGGGACCTTTACTTATCGTAAATTACCTGTTGATATGAAAAATGTTGGAACTAAATTTCAACGTGCCATGCCTTATGCTTTCCATGATATCAAAAATACAGTGGAACCCTATCTCAATGATTTACTTGCCCATTTGCAACATCGAGAACACCATGTTGACCATTTAAGAGAAATTTTTCTTATATGTTTCCAGTATAAATCCATTTGAATCCACAAAAATGTGTTTTTTGTGTTGAGGCTAGATGACTGCTTGCATTCATCATTTATAAGGATGGAATCCATATTGATCCTCTAAAAATTGAGGCCATTTTGGTCCTACCACCACCAACCAAAATTACCAAACTTCAAAGTTTGCAAGGGAAGGAAAACTTCTTGCGTCATTTTGTATGCAATTATGTTGAGAAAATAGACAGTTTTATGCGATTGCTTAAGAAATGTATACTTTTTGTTTGGGATGACCTTGCGCACCATGCTTTCAATAATATCAAACATGCCACCATGCACACACCTATATTGGAATCTGCTGATTATACTAAGGATTATTCCTTGTATGTGGTTGCATCCCTTACCACCATCGTCATGGTCTTAGTACAAACAAACAACAACGATCAAGAAAATGTGATATATTATCTAAGTGAGAGTATTATTTATTCTAAAACATGTTATTCACATGTTGATAAGTTAGCTCTCACTACTGTCATCAAAGTCCATAAATTCACCATTACATGTTTCTCCGCACGGCAACCGTTTACACAGATTCTAACCCTATGCATTAGATTTTGACTCTTCAAGTACTAAGGGGCAATTATTCTCTCTAGATTTTTATCCCCCAGGAGTTTGAACTAAAATTTTCTAAATCCAGTAGGAAAAAGTATTTAGTTTCCACTGAGCTAATATGCGATATTCCCTGTATTACTAAGGAATCACATCCCATTAATTCATTTCTCAATGAATCTTTGTTCCTTATTAGTATGTCTGATCCCTGGTATGGATATATGATTTTATATCTCCAAACGCAATGTTTCTAGTCTAGTTTGACTTGTGACAAGCATCGTCATATCTGTCATCACGCCAAATACTATCTTATGGTTAATGTTACATTATATCATCATGGCATCGATTCTATCCTATGGAGTTGTTTAACTCACGATAAAGTTGAAAGTTTGTTGAGTGACTACCACTTTGGAGCCTATGGTGGTCATATTTCTAGGATGGCTACAGATCATACAATTATGTGCAATGAGTACTTTTGGCCTTCTATCTTCAAAGATTGTATTGAAGCCATTAAGAAATGCACACCTTGCCAACTTTTTCAATCTAAAAAGTGCACCCATCCTTCTCCACTCCATCACATCATTGTTTTCAGTCCCTTTAGGAAATGGGGCATTTATTTCATGGATTGTAAGCCTACCTCAGCTAAGGGGAATGGCTATACTATCATTTCCATTAACTATTTTACCAAATGGTATAAGATTATGCCTATATATGATGAAGATGGTAAAATTGTTGCCCTAATTTTATTTAATCACATTATCACTAGGTTTGGGGTTACTTGGGCCATTATTATTGATCATGGTTTTCATTTTAGGAACTGAATGATGTCAGAAGTAATCACTAAACTAGGTTTCCGTCAGGATAACTCATCACCTTACTACCCTCAAGACAATGGCCAGGTTGAAGCTATCAATAAATTTTTGAAAACTATGCTTTAACGGATGGTGGGGCACACTAAGTCTAGTTGGAACTTACAATTATTCTCAACATTATGGGATTATTGGACCACCATAAAAAAATCAACCAATTTCACACCATTTCAATTGGTGTATGGACTGGAAACAACTCTTCCTATCAAACTTGAAATCCCTTCTCTGAAACTCATTGTAGAACTCCTATCCAGTACCACCACGGAGGCCCATTATGTTTTTTGTGCTTGAAAAAACTTGATGAAATTCGTCGAGATGCAACCTTGGATAATGAGCTACACAAAATATGAATTAAAGCTCAATATGACCAATCCGTTCAATCTTACCTTTATAATCAAGGTGACTTGGTATTGACTTATGACCAAGAACACGATAAACTAGGAGGTGGAAAGCTCGAATCCATGTTGCATGGTCCTTATATCGTGAGTCATGTTTTTGAAAAAGGGGCTTATGATTTGATTGAGTACTATGGGATACCTTTAGGTGAACCCTAAAATGGGATTTACCTTAAAAGGTACTATGCTTAGACAATTTTGCATGTGTACCTTGTACATTTTGTTAATAGAGTGTGTTGTGAAGTAGTTTGAACTTTTATTCTTTTGAATTTAGGATTCATCCTAGTTAATAATGCTTATATAGTGTCATACTTGAATGGACAGATGGCCTCATATTCAATAATTGCGGATGGTGCTAGTCGACATACCTTGAATCTTACATCAACAACATTAGTACTTTATTCCCCTACCGGTGAATTGGTAAGATCATGTGGAAGTTGTTTAGGTCCTGAAACAAACAATCTCATTGGATATCATGCAGTGATTAGACTATTGACTTACGCTTTGTCAAATTATGTGAGCCAGGTTATGGTTTACCTAGATTCAGAACTTGTTCTTCCTCAGTTAAACCGTGTCTACACTATTTGAAATCCCTTACTTCTTTGGTTATTTCGAAGGGTTCGACTTCTTGAAAGTTACTTTGAATTTATTTCATACCAACATATTCCAAGACAATTAATTTTAGTTGTCGATTCATTAGCTAATTACGTTTTGGATAGGTACATAGCTCATATTTAATTTTCATTTGAGGTAGATCAAACATGTGAAAAAACATATAAATAAGCATCTTTTCATGCACAAACACACCATCATAAACACACCATTTTGTATAAAGTCGTTTTTTATAAATATTTTACAAAATATAGTAGGGAAAAAATCCGAAGCTCAAAATCTATTTGTTCTTCAAAATATGAAGCTCAAAATATTCTAGTACAATACTATAACTGGACATAATTCCTAGATAATCTTAGTGCTCATGGTAACACATGATATCCTGAGCCACCCTACGGATTTGTCATCCAAAGTGATGAGAAACTCCAGTTGTTTGGCATTGACAATGCTGGGGTAAGTCATCTATGGACATGTATAGGAAACCTACTGTCAACCTTTAGAGGTTCTCCTTGATCTCCTGTAGCTCTTCATCGGCCTTGATATTCCAGAATGCTATCTCTCGAACTGCTCCTCACCTCTCAATAAGCGATGACTGTGTTGGTTGTGAAGGTCCAATGTATACAATATAGAATAAGATGTCTTAGTATATAAAAAAGATAAAAAATGAAAATAACAAATTGAAAAGAAGGAATATTCCTTACCTATATCTCCCCATTGATCATCCCGAGGAAGTGGTAGATCTAGACCAACCCTAAAATCCGTCCTTGAATATTTGTAATCCTCCACCATGAGGATATGACCATGCAACCATTTAAATAATATAGATCCATAGGTAACTATAGGTCCACCTCCTCCATGTCGAGCCATAGCCTCGACCCATCTCATCATGTGTGGGTCTCGTGGATCAAGATCATTCAATGGTACCTGTGGATGTAGTTGTCACGTACCCATACCCCGATTATCATGTGGAATTAATAATTTATTATGAAACCTTTGTCGTTCTTTGAATCACAGGGCATGTCTATGAAACACTCCTCAACATTCATGTTCTGATACCACATTGTCACGTCCCCTCCCATCCACCATTGATCAATTCGACAATCTACGAAGAAATATCTCAGAGGAGATCAAACATCGTGGAAAAATCACGAGGGAAAATGATGGTCAAAATATATTTCGCATTTGGGAACAGATCAACGGTTGACAATCATCCTACAAGAATCAATGTTTAAGAAACAACCCGCAAGAATGAATAGTGCGGAAATCTTGAGTTTGATGAATCAGAAAATATGGTAATTGTCATCCCACATGCAGAATAAACCAATGCGGAAAGAAAAGTCGCGGAAGTAGATATCTACGAAGCCACATCCCACATCCCACATGTGGAAAGGAAAGTTGAGGAAGGAAAACTGCAAAAATGGAGATTTATAGAAGGACATTTCTGCATCCCGCATCCCGCATCCTGCAAGTTGCGGAAAGAAAAGTTGCGCAAGTATATTTCTGCGAAAATTCAACCTGCCAACAGAAGTGTGGGACCAATTTGATCATTCAGGCCATCACCAATCTATCCAATATAAGCCCCATCA
Organism: Pseudotsuga menziesii; assembly: GCA_001517045.1. Classification (NCBI taxonomy): domain Eukaryota; kingdom Viridiplantae; phylum Streptophyta; class Pinopsida; order Pinales; family Pinaceae; genus Pseudotsuga; species Pseudotsuga menziesii. The sequence goes on along the minus strand of LPNX010369376.1, from coordinate 170,985 downwards.
CGAAAGTCAGGAATGCATTGAAATTAAACATACATGGATGCATACAATTGTAATTATATAATGGAAGCAATCCATCAATTCAACACATTGAGTATGTTCATCATATTTCGTTGAGAAAATACAACAGCAGATATTAACATAGGGATACTTATATTATGAAGAAGTTGTTCCGTAACTAGCTATGTCGCTGCAACGTTCCACCCAACCGTGTGCCAGTGCGCTCATCAATCTCTCAGTAGCACTACCACCCTCAAGCTGGGCATGATTTCCCCAAGGAATAAGTAACACTAGCAGGCTAACACAAAGCCAAGGATACAACAAAACTCAGCCAAGCCAACACATTTGGGTTTATTAGGCTGCAAGCAAACAATCTAACTAACAGATGGGTTTATCAGGCCACACATCCAAGCCATCTCACTATTGGGTTTATTAGACTGCAATTAGTAAAGCCAACATTCACATTTAGGACTAGCCAAGCCAACATTCACATTCAGGACTAGCCAAGCCAACTAACAGATGGGTTTATCATGATTTCCATCCAAGGATCACACACACACAAGTCCAAACACAACAAGACACAGCCAAACCAACATATGGGTTATCAGTCTATTATCCAAGCTGTCCTTCAAGTTAGGTTTATCAGGCTTCTAAGGTAGTGGACAGGAAGAACTGCTAAGCTAGTGATCTCATCCATAGAGCTAAGGACACCTTTAGAAGACCTATATGGCCTGGAATACACGTTTCCTACACACCCAACACAAGGAAGTGTCCCATTCTCTGCTCCACAGTCCCTCAAGGTACACCTTCCCTTCCAGTTCTCTTCAAGATGTGAAAAGCAAATTCACCAACCACTCTTATCTTATTGTGAGGTTCCCACTAGGTTTATCAAGCACATTCTACATCTCTTCCATATTAAATTGAGCACATAGATATGTCGACAAACACACAACTCATAGGATAGATCACACAATTTACTCAGTTATTGAAGAATGAAACAGTGCAAAAATGGCTTGCAGCTGTGGACGCTTTTCATTAATTAAAGAGTAATTAGATGAATAATTACAATGTAATACAATGGCTTAAATAGCCACATGCAATTCGAATCCACACGAGGAAATTCAAATTGATTAGACTCTACTTGACTGTAGGTAACTAAGACCTTGTTTAAATCACTGTCAGAGGACTCAATAGTTAACTGACCTTGTCTAAACCATTACCGGAGTTCAATGAAGTTCTAAAACACAACTCAAGTGTCTACTTCAGTGTTGACTGAGGCTAACTGACTATGGTAGGTGAGAAATGCACCTCTCCTGCATGAAGACATGCAAACCTAGTGCTAAATAAATGTAGAGGACTAGAACTAAATGTAACTGACTCCTAACTCAGCTTGACTAGTCAGTAACTTAACTCAACTGTTGAAGCTTGGTGTTCACACTCCCAGTGGCTCCTAAATTGTAGGAATTGATTTAGGAGGCTCCCAAACTAATGCATGCAAGTGAAATCAGTGGTAGTAGGCCTCAATTAGTGTTCCCCACACTTTAGTAATTGGAACATGTGCCCTAATTAGGCCAAGTGGACCCAATGGTGCTAGTGACTAAAAATAGACTGGATGGAATCCCGATTTAGACATGACTCCTGATTTAGACATATGACCAAATTGGACAAGGGAGGATTAATAATCCTAACACCCCCCTTGAATGATAACTTGGACAATCTGTGGGCCCTGGTAACTAAGACCATAGGTCACCCATTACATCAAGTAAAGTAAAGTAACTGCTCAATACAAGGAGCTGGGGAAAAAACCACATGGGAAAAAAGCCTCCCCTCTAATTAAGTAGGTAGAATCAGGTTACAATATGGTTCTTCTATGTATAGGTATCCTGGGGCCTGGCATGTGAACCTATCCATCATTACGTCTGGAGGAATCTTCCTCTTTGGAAGAAGAATGATATGCTCAACTAAATCAGAAATATAGACAGTTGTTGGATGAAGACTGGACCCATGTAGAGCAACTGAAGTCAACTGATAAGTGAGAAAAGAATCTTGAGGATTTAGAACATGTGAGAAACACTCAACAAACTGATATGTTGCAAACCATGAGTGGTAAAAATAGCCCCAAGTGTTAGGAGCAAGTGTCCAGGTGGATGTAGAAAATATTCCTCTTTACTAGTTCAGTGAGGAGTTGAGCATGTGACCAAAGATAGAGAAGCCTTGGGATTGTTGAGAGAAAATAATTGAGCTCCATAGTGTTATATAGCTTCTGAAATAGCTAATGAATCACAAAATAAAATATCAGCAACCTCATAAGAGGAAACTAACACCAAATCCCCAGCAGCAATTTGAGGAAGAATTGCGGTACTTGATTTTTCACACTGGAATTGGTGAGAGAACCTACAAGCATGACTGAAAGATATTGGATTTTAAAATATGAAACAAATAATATCATATCAGAAATTAAATAAGATATAAATATGTTCACAACATATCCAAAACTGTGAAATGAAATCAAATCCCCAGCAGCAGTTTTGTAGAAGACTTGCGATACTTGTTTCTTCACACTGTTGATGAGAATAGCTACAAACAGTACTGAAAGATTATGAATTTGAAATAGTAAACCAAGAAATATCAGATAATATCTAAATAATATCATATCATATCAAATAAGGTTAATATCAGATTCAAATAAATGGTCAACCGAGACGATGGATTCACGGCTTTCTTCTTCTTCAAAATTATGAATTTTGGTGCATGCAATCCTGCAGGAATTTGCTGGAAGATCTAGATCATGGAGAGAAAATGGATCACTCTGGTAACTGATATTTATTCCAAAATATCCAAGGTATTACATATGTGCAGACCATCAGCAACATTAGAGGGAGAAAAATCAAATTTCTCTTCACTTTCAGAAGCAATTATTGGTAAATTTTGCACATAATTCAAAGGAAAATCACCAGTGAATGTTTGCATGGAAGTGTAGCAGTATTTTTCTTCAATATCAGATATTCGAATGTATTCTTCTGTTTCATCCATATGAGGATATGAGATATCAGAGATCTCATAAACTTCCGGAGCATTAGGAGAAGGAGTCACTGCATGGAGACTGTCTTCAATTCAAATTGACTGTGTAGAAGCTTCTGCTTCTTCTTCATCTTGAACAACTTCATTAGAGAGAGTGGATGATGATATTTTTGGATCAGGGATGCTTATGGTGTTGGATGTTCTCTCCAAACTTCTATTATGATCCTCATCAATCATTCCAAAGGCTCTGTCCAATATTTTCCAGAGATCCTTTGGGTTTTTTACAGACATTTTAAGGTAGCTCATACTAGGAGAAATGGCCATACACATTGTTCCATAAGTTGCATCACATTCATTTAGCCAATAATCCTTTCTCTCAAAGGACTCTTCACCAAGTCCAATAGACACCTCATAGAGATCTTGTCTCTTCAGAGATGCAATCATCTTCATCTTCCATTCTGAATAGTTTGTGGATAGGGTGAGAAGAGGAACCGATGAATCCATAATTGATGAAGCCATTTGAAGTTGTACCTACAAAAACACAAAAGGGGAATTGTAAGGTCAACAACTTGCACATTTCAGGTTTTCATCACACCCAGCATAGTTGATCAAGCAAGCTTGATCAACAATTCCTTAACTTGGGGTATTAAGGGGTAAACCTTCCGCTTCTGGTGCAGAGCTAGAAGGAGCAATTTTGCTAAAAAATGATCCAGTAGGAGATTTGAGGAGGAGAAATGCCTTGTCCACTGAGGCTCTAATACCATATTAAATTGAGCACATAGATCTGTGGACAAACACACAACTAACAGGATAGATCACACAATTTTCTCGGTTATTGAAGAATGAAACAATGCAAAAATGGCTTGCAGCTATGAATGCTTTTCATTAATCAAAGAGTAATTAGATGAATAATTACAATGTAATACAATGGCTTAAATAGCCACATGCAATTTGAATCCACATGAGGAAATTCAAATTGATTAGACTCTACTTGATTGTAGGTAACTAAGACCTTGTCTAAAAAAATGTCGAAGGACTCAATAGTTAACTGATCTTGTCTAAACCATTACCGTAGTTCAACGAAGTTTTAAAACACAACTCAAGTGTCTACTTCAGTGTTTACTGAGGCTAACTGACTGTGGTAAGTGAGAAATGTGCCTCTCCTACATGAAGCCATGAAAACCTAGCATTAATTGAATGTAGAGGACTAGAACTGAATGTAACTGACTCCTAACTCAGCTTGACTAGTCACTAACTAAAATCAATTGTTGAAGGTTGGTGTCGGCACTACCAGTGGCTCCTAAATTGTAGGAATTGATCTTGGAGGCTCCCGAAATGATGCATGCAAGTGAAATCAATGGAAGTAGGCCTCAATTAGTGTTCCCCACACTTTAGTAACTGGAACATGTGCCCCAATTAGGCCAAGTGGACCCAATGGTGCTAGTGACTAAAATTAGACTGGATGGACTCTCGATTTATACATATGACCAAATTGGATAAGGGATGATTAATAATCCTAACATTATACTCCTAAGTCTTGTATATAGTTCAGACCAAAACCAGGGTGCACATCACAACAAACCACAGGGAGACACATCAACACAGGCTTCACTCTGATACACAAGGTAATAGGGTCTCATAACACTATGCAGTTCAGGATAACACTGCAACACCGCAAACATGGTCTCGGTAAAGGAAAAACACTTGCAGAAATGCGTAGCAACACCTTCTTGCTCTCGCTGCATTTGTTCGATCAGGAAGAATGACCAATGCGTGGGTGAATCCTCTTTCCTAAACACCCCCCACCCCCTGTGAAGGAAGGATCATGATCAAAACATCCCCCCGCATCTCCCCCAAAACATGAGGGAATATGAAACGTGAACGCATGAGGGAATGTGCATACGTTTTGGTTGTTTTCTTTCCCATGGGGTCAAAACACATTATTCTAGAATGGGTGCTCTACCCGATTCGAATTTTTTCCCATAATCTTCCCATTCCATCTAATAACTACCTCAACTAGAATCTGGCAGAAATAAATGGTTGGGGAAGAAGACAAGAAAAGGGTAGTTGACAATTTTGATGGGTTTTCCCCAATGGCTCAAGGTTAAACATTTCCCCTCCCTCTTCCTTGTGAAATCATGCCCCCACCTCTTTAATGTTTTTGGTGCAATGCTAGTTGTTGTATTTTTATTAGTTTGCATTTTACATGATATTCACAAAGATATATACTGTGCTTGACTTAGCATCATAAACCCTAGGCATCAACCTTGATCACCTATACACAAAAAATCAATCAATGGTAGGGCGTTGGCCTTGAGCTCCTTGCCATGATTCCATACAATATTTACATCATGTACAATCAAAATACCATGGGGTCAAAACTAGGGTGTTACATTCCTCTACCCCTTCAATAGAATTGTCCTGAGTGCTTTATAATAATTTAACAATTCCTACACTTGCACCGCTGTCAGTGCTCTACAAATTTGAACCAAAAATAGATGTGCCAATCACATGGCATCCTCTAGCACCCACGTATCCTCTTCAGGACCGCAGTGCTTCCTCTGCACCATTATCTGTCTAAAGGCATGATCTAGAACTCTTTTGAGTCCTTGCTTGCATGCATCAGCACACACCATAGGGTATTTTTTTGGTCTTGGAGAGTATGTTTACTTTCAATGCATTTCTAAGTTTCATGATGGGGCTTAGATTGGTCGGATTGGTGATGTGCTGAATGATCAAATCGGTCCCAGACTTCTGTTGGCAAGTTGAATTTCCACAGAAATCTACTTCTGCAACTTTTCTTTCTGCAATTTGTGGGATGTGGGATGCGGAAATGCCTTTCTGTAAATATCCATTTCTACAGTTTTCTTTCTGCAACTTTCCTTTCCGCATGCGGGATGCAAGATGCAGCTTCACAAATATCTACTTCACAACTTTTCTTTTGTGCAGTGGTCTATTTTGCATGCGGGGTGCGGGATGCGAGGTGGCAATTTCCATATTTTTTTATTCTATAAACTCAAGATTTTCGCACCGTTGATTCTCAGCCATTGATTCTTGCAGGTTGATTCTCAGCCATTGATCTATTCCCAAATGCAGAACAGATTGTGACCATCGTTTTTTGTTGCAATTTTTTCCTGCCGTTCGATCTCCTCTGAGATATTTCTTCATAGATCGTTGAATTGATCAATGGTGGACGAGAGGGGACATGACAATGTGGTATCAGAACATGAATGTTGAGGATTGTTTCACAGTCATTCCCTATGATTCAAAGAACGACAAAGGTTATGTAAGAAATTTTTAATTCCACATGATAATCGAGGTATGGGTACATGACAGAGTGGTATTAGAGCTATGGGTTGCACCATTGGGCCTTGATGGTCCAAGTTGAACAGAGTGGTAAAGAGAAAAGAACACCCAGGTGGTGATTTGACAGAGCTGCTAGTTGTAGCATTGGTATAAATGTGCCAAGGAAATTCATTGCAGAAAGAAAACTACAGCAAGAAAGAGTGCTATTTAGAAGAATTGCTAAACTTAGCCAACCCAACGAAATGCACCGTGACTGTGATTAGATCTTGACCGTTCATGCCTGCAATAAGCAGTTGGAAAGTAATTTCTTTTGATTTATGAGATTGTCTAACAAATGATGTTGTTAATAGGTTTTGCAGATTCATAGTACAGATTGAAACATTGGTCTTGGTCCAACCAAGAGGGTCAAAGAAGATCAACGCCAAGAAAATTAACAGCATGGTGATACAAAAGATCCCTATGGACACGGGGAAGATGCTATGGGGGATGTGGAGAACCCCATTTGCGTAGGAGTTGTCTACATGGGGAAGGGTATGTAAGGCCAGCTTACAATATCCAAGAAAATGAAACTAAAGCTAATGGGAATAGGGAACAAGAGAGTTCCATATGCTACAGCTACCATAAGAAACCCGAGGGCAGAGTTGCAGGGTTGCAAGGAAGAAAATAAAAGGGATGGTAAAGGCTTTGGTAGAATGAAACCAGATGACTTCAGTCATACTACAGAGTTTGGTAGAAGTCCAAAGGAAGATAAAACTTTGGGAATCAATTAACAAAGTTGAGGGTGAGATTGTTGAACAGACTGTGTCTGTTTTGATTGACCCTGGATTGACTCACAGCTATATTACTCCTAGATTTGTTGAGATGTGCACTTTGAAGAAGTCAAAGCATAGAAGATCATGGTTAGTCTAACTAGCCATTGGAAGTAAGGAGAAAGTCAGTGAGGTGGTAAGGAAATGTCCATTATTCATGGATGGGTTAGTCACTTGTGTAGATCTAAATGTACTTCCACTTGGACCCTATGATGTCCTCATTGGAATGGATTGGAAAAGAGCACATAAATCAAAGCTATATTTTTACCATAGGACTTTTGAGTGCTTGGATGAAGAAGGAAACCTAAAGGTTATGAAAGGCTTTCCAAAAGTGATCTTTGGAAGGTAGTCTTTAGCAATGCAATTGAAGAAGCTCTTTGGGAAAATTTGCAGTGTATTCAACTCATGTTTTGGAGGCAGCAGAAAATGAAGATCCTAGGTTGGAGGACATTCATGTGGTGTAGGAATTCAGGGATGTTTTTCCTGATAAATTTCCAGGGCTTCCTCTAAAGAGGGACATTAATTTTACCTTTGAGCTTGTGTCAGGAAAAGCACCATTTTCCAAGACACCCTAAAGGTGAGTACACCAGAAATGATAGAGCTGAAGGTGCAGCTGCAAGAGTTGTTGGAAAAGAGGTATGTCAAGAAAAGTGTGTCTCCTTGGGGAGCACCATTCCTAATTGTGAGAAGGAAATATGGTACACACAAGATGTGTATTGATTTCAGACCGTTGAACAAAGTCACTGTGAAGAACATGTCTGGTTACCAACAAGTAAGAGTCCAGGATGAAGATGTTCATAAGACAACCTTTAGAGCAAGGTATGGATCTTATGATGTTGTAGTGGTATCATTTGGTTTCACAAATTCACCAGCTACATTCATTTGCCTCATGAATAATGTTTTCAATAAGTATCTGGACAGGTTTGTTCTTGTTTTCCTTGATGGCATTCTTATTTATTTTGAGAATGAGAAAGAACATGTGAAACATTTGAGGCTGACTTTGAATTGCTCAGGAAGCATAAGTTGTATGCAAGTTTGAGAAAATGTGACTTCTATGCAGATAGAATTCATCATTTGGGTTACATTATCTCAGATAAAGGAATATCTGGAGACCCTGAAAAGATTGAGTCCATTATGAGATGGCCTGCTCCAAGAGAGTTAACAGAGGTAATATATTTGGTGGGACTTGCAAGGTATTTTAGGAACTTCATTGAAGAATATTTTATAGGTAAAGTTGAGCCTATGTTTAGGCTGAGGAATCCTGCATGTGAACTTGTAGTTCCATGAGGAAATGGCCTTTGTGTGTATGGGAATACATATGAGGGCTTCCTGAAGACTCAGGTAGAATGACCTGAGCAGAGAAGTACGGTTATGCCCAATGAAACTCAGGGCAGAAAGCCACCGTGTACCATGAGAAGGATCTCATGACTGAGAACAGGTTTTGAAACTTTAGATTGCCAGTTTTTCTATTGATTATGGGAGACTGCGATCTCCTGTGATGTTTTTGATTCATGCTAACAATGGATATGCTTGTTTTGCATTGCTGATGTTTGAAGTTTCCTATTGATAACTATGATTGTTTAGCTGATTAAAAATTGTGCCAGGATGACATGTTGTATGTGGATGTCTAGGTTTTGGGGAGCATGCGTAAGTGACGGATGGGTACTCCCCACTTGCAAAATCCAAAAAACATGAGGATGGCCTCATGGTTGCAGAAATCTGATTTTCTGCAGGATGTAGAATTGTGAATTTAGATTTTTATTTTGATTATCAATGATATTGATCGTTTGATATGTGGAAAATCATGTATGCATGAAATAGATTTGTAAATCTATGATTAAAATGTTATGATGACATCTCATATAAACTGCATACTTGTATGTAACGTGGGTGAGACGGTGAAAGTACTCCCTTGGATTACATAGCTTCTCAAAGGGATGCCTTTGGAATAGGTTTGAAAACCTATGATTGAAATTTTATAATGACATCTGATGTAAACTGCATGTCTAGAAAGTAAGCGCCTGAGCATTGGTAAGCACTTGGAGGAGGTGTTGGTCTCTAAAGTGGGGTTGATCGGATCTCGATTGATATATGTTATACATATAAGTATTTGGTTTACTTATCAAACTTTTGTTGTTGTTGATTCTTGTAAAAATACACAAGCATAGGATACAGCCATGGTTTTGACAATCTTGTTATAGATTACACCTTATATGAATGAATCTGACATGTGAATTAATTGTGGTGGTGTCCAGAAAAGAGGCGCCGAGCTTGGTGAGAACCTAGAAGGAGTTTTAGGCTCTAAAGCAGAGTTGTTAGATCTCGACTGATAGATATTTTTGGGTGATCGGAGGCTTGCAAAAATTTGACTACCCTTTAATGCACACCCAGGTGTGGGATGGGGCAGGGTTGTGAGTGCCATGGTTGTATTAAGCCCAGTCGGACACCTATGGAACCAAAAGAAGATACTTATGCAAGATGAGTATTTGGTTCACTTGGAAACTTTTTGTTGATTTTATATCAATATACATGTGCATGTGATTCATCTATGATTTTGGAAAATCTTGTGAATAATGACATGGGAATTGACTCATTGCTTGAGCATAGGTATTGTTGGTTGCCAAAGACGCTGGAAATGTTCCAAGCTGAGGAGAGGCATACAATTACAATTATACAGTGGAAGAACTCCATCAATTTAACACATTAACAATGTTCATCATATTTCATTGAGAAAATACAAATGTCGAGATTAACACAGGGATACTTATCTTATGAAGAATCTTGTTCCACAACCAGCTATGTCACTGCAACATTCCACCCAACCATAGGCCAGTGCACTCATCAATCTCTCAGCAACATTGCCACCCCCGAGCTGGGCATGATTTCCCCAAGGAATAAGGAACACTAGTAGGCTCACACAAAGCCAAGGATACAAAAAAACTCATCCAAGCCAACACAGTTGGGATTATCAGGTTGCAAGCAAACAAGCCAACTAACATATGGGTTTATCAGGCCACACATCCAAGCAATCTCAATGTTGGGTTTATCAGACTACAGTCATTCAAGCCAACATTCACACTTAGGACCAGCCAAGCCAACTAACAGATGGGTTTATCAGGATGTCCAACCAAGGATCACACACACACAAGGCCAAACACAACAAGGCACAGCCAAACCAATAGATGGGTTATCAAGCTATTAGCCAAGCCATCCTTCAAGTTGGGGTTATCAGGATTCTAAGGCAGTGGACATGAAGAATTGCTAAGCTAGTGAGCTCATCCACAGAGCTAAGCACACCTTCACAAGAGCTATCTGGCCTAGCATCCACGTTGCCTACACACCCAACACAAGGAAGTGTCTCCTTCTCTGCTCCACAGTCCCTCAGGATGCATCTTCCCTTCCAGTGCTCTTCAGGATGTGTAGAGCAGATTCACCAGCCACTCTTATATTATTGTGAGGTTCTGACTAGGTTTATCAAGCACATTCTACCTCTCTTCCACTCCTAATTCTTGTATACAGTTCAGACCAAAACTAGGGTACACATCACAACAAACCATAGGGAGACACAAAAACACAAGATTCACTCTGATACACAAGGTGACATGGTCTCATAACACTCTATAGTTTAGGATAACATTGCGACACCACAAACAGGGTGTTGACAAAGGAAAAACACTTGTAGAAACGCATACAAACACCTGCTCGCTCTCGCTGCATCTATCTGATCAAGAAGAACAACCAACACGTGGGTGAATCCTCCTTCCTAAACAACCCCCCCTACTCGTGAAAGAAGGATCATGATCAAAACATCCTCCCAAAGCTCCCCCAAAACGTGAGGGAATAGGAAACGTGAACACATGAGGGAATGGGCATACGTTTTGGGTGTTTTCTTACCCGTGGAGTCAAAAAACGTTCTTCCAGAATGGGTGCTCTTCCCAATTTGAGTTTTTTCCCATACTCTTCCCATTCCATGCAATAGCTACCTCAACCAAATTCTGGCAGAAATAAATGTTTCGGGAAAAAGACAAGAAAAGGGTAGTTCATAGTTTTGATGGGTTTTCACCAATGGCTCAAGGTTAAACATTCCCCCTACCTCTTCCTTGTGAAATCATTTCCCCATATCTCTAACGTTTGCAGCGCATAGCTGGCTGTGGTATTTTTATTAGTTTGCATTTTACATGATATTCACAAAGATATATATGCTGTGCTTGACTTAGCACCATAAACCGTAGGAATCAACCTTGATCACATATACACAAAACATCAATCAATTGCAGGGCCTTGTCCTCGAGCTCCTTTCCATGATTCCATAAAATATTTACATCATGTACAATAAAAATGCCATGGGGTCAAAAATGGGGTGTTACAGTAGTAGTGGGAATCACTTGAGGAAGAAAGATACCACAATGGCACCATATCTGAACTGTTTAAGTTCTACCCATCTGCATTTTGTTAACTGATCTTTTAGACTGACCAAGATTCCCTCACTCCAGTTGAAGATGGTTGGATACATACACTCCAAGGCGTAAAGCATGTGAGACCGTGTAGTTTGGTGGGAAGTTGGGCTACCCCCCACTTTCTCAATAGTGAATAGGAAGGTCCTAAGAGGTCAGTCCGTCACATGTTTTATGGGTATCGTCCCACCCTGGGACCATGTACCAATGGTGGTGTACTCATCTATCAGTTCAAATATCATCATCCCTCCCCCTCTTGTCCCAAAGAGTGACACAAGGTTCCCTCGCATTGAGAGATCGGTGAGGAATTATATGTCTTCTGGCACTTATAGGGTGAGAATGTGGGTTCAAACTTGAACGTGTTTTTGTTCTGGATCCCACATTCTGATCAAGTGATCGAGCAATTGAACATGATCCCTCAAATACCCAGGATCCGAAATAATTTCAAGATCCCACACTCTCTTAACGCTAATACAGTGTTGGGATCATTGGTGGCTTGAGAGTCATTTAGCTCGTGTTCCCTCTCTTTCCAAATGACCATGTTTGTTTCAAAAAACTTGCATAAAACAAATAAAAAAACTATTAGAAACATTCTTTTCCAAAATCTTTTTGTTTTGAAGCTTAAATTCATGGTTTTGAGTTTTTTGGGGCCGCTGACGCTCTTTCCCTATATGAAGAGAGCATTGATTCACTTACCCTTTTTAAATAAAGTGGGGCTGATGCTCTTTCCCCTTTTGAGAGGTGCGTCAACGCGCTTCCAGAAAGCGAGAAGAGAGTCACCTAGGGTGCTCTCTTAACCCCCAAGAAAATGACCTCAAATATATAAGAAAAAACCGATAAAATGTTGTTTTACTACCATCAAATCAAAGAGGAAGGGAAGGGAATTTTCTTGGGTCCGACAAAATGTTGAATGGTTGATCATAACTCCCGCAATCTCCACAACAAAATCACGTACAAAAGCACCTTTTTCACTCAAACCTCTATGGTAAAAAGGAAACGATATAATTTATTTACTTTTTCGGAACTTTTTATTCTATTTTTTTGGGTAAAATATAAAAATTACTTTTAAATATATAATTTCTTTTTTTTTTACCCCTTTTTCCTAATTTTTTGAATTAAAAGAGTTCTAATATCTATTTTTGGATATTTTAGGACAAATTGAACAATTGTTTGCTGTGGAGGTGTTTGTTTTTTACTTTTCTGTACTCCTTTTGAAGATGGAAAAAAGTTTATAAGTGCCTTTGATACCATAGTCATACTCATTAAAGACTAAGTGAAAGGTGTCAAGTATGCTTTTATCACTTTTTGGGCTCGTAAAACCTACACAAAAAAGGAACCCCCCCATAGTTGTCTTTAAGCTCTTTTTAGACTCTCTAAATAGGAAAAGATCAACAAGCGAACTTGTTTCTTTCACGCTTGTAAAAGTATTTGAAAGTTCGTATATCCGGTGTTAGTTTACCCCTTTTTCAAACCATTTAAACTTATTTAAGAAAAAAGTACACTCTAGTTTATCATGACTAGAAGAAGCCCACATTAGAGTTTTCTCTAGTCCTTTCAGACTCTCTAAACATGAAACGATACCGAGTTTACCTTCTTCGGAATCGTAAAGCACAAACAATGAATGACCCTTTTTTTAGACCGAACCCATGATTTTTCAGGTTCATAAAACATGTGAGATTGGAGTCATCCTATGATGAGCTATATAAAGTGTTTGTTACCGTTTCCATGCTTGTTAAAAATAAAAGAGGTACTCATATATCGTGATGGGGAAATTAAGGGAATGGGAAAAAAAATTCATGTGTATTGATGGTAGCTTTTAGTCACCCTTGAACATGGCACATGTATGCATTTCATTCAAATAGTTGGGTAATCATCTTATCCTTGAGTCGATCCACTTTCATGAGTCATTTTAATCCTTTGAGTCATTCAAAGAATTCATCGTCTTGTCTTTTGCATTATTTTTAGTCTCTGCCTCATTGAGTTAATGCTTCCAAGTCACTTGTCGCGTCGTTCAATGTTCAAGGGGAGTCTTCTACCATGGCCAACCTCTGTAGTTACCTTACCTTCCATTGTTTCTGTCATATCTGAGTTAGTCCCATGTTTGTTCTATAATTAAGATCACTTCAAACCACTTTTGTTTCAATTTTGTGTCGATGATGGGGGAAACATTATGGCCCTCCTTCGACAAGACTATTCTTGTTGACATCAGCACATCATCCGGGAATTATTCTTAGAAACCAGTTAGTACCTTGAATCTTGCATGTGTCAATGGAAGGTTTCCTCGCTTTCGACAGTGGGCTTCCATCATTGGCCTTTGATTAAAATATTTCATCGATTGCTTGAATTAACCTCATATAGTCACATTCAGAGGAAGGTACTAGGGTACCTTGGGAATTATTGACACCAATGGTGATTTCCCTTGCACTTGTTAATCGTATACACCAATGATCGGTAATCAAGTGGTTTCTACTATGTTTGACATCAAGAAATCTATTTCACATGTATATACTTGTGCTATTTGAGATTGGGATGAATAACATGGGTGTTTGGGCATTCACTTGAATATTTTCCTCTCCCAAGGTTGTGATGGAGTATTTTGCGATTGAGTCACTACATAGATCCAAAATGTATGTCTAGTGGCTATGCTCAAGTTTGAGTCTTGTTGAAATAGATATACAATGTATATCCAGTAGATATATCGAAACTTGAGTTAATTCATCATAGATCTACAATGTATGTTGGTAGCCATGACCTAGTCATTTATACATGGATATGCAATGTATTGGTTAGAAACCATGTTTTGAGTCAGTCAGGACACATGTTTCATCGTATATGGTATTCTAGAAAGTCTTCAACCGAAAATATTCTGCCTCGCCTTCCAAATTATATCCATCATAGTATTTCACCTATCGCATCCCTCTAGCTTCATGCTTTTGGGGGCAATTTGATACACCAAAATATTGCCATTTTTCTTACATCCCTAGAGTACATATGCCAAAGAACTTTTTGAAGGGATTTTTCCTTGTTAGAAGCTCATTTCTAGGAGCACCGATGCACCTTACTTCTTGATATAAGGTGCCATCCAAGGATGATGCTAGTTGCAAGTGGAAAAAAGGCACAAGTGACACTCCTTTCCTTTGTGCAAGGAGCACCGTTAATTCCTAACATCTCTTGCTAGTGTGCAAAGAGCGTCAATGCTCAATAAAAGGAAAAAAAGGAGTTTCGAGAGATTTCTAGAAAAAATACCTCATGGAGGCTTATCCCAACCAATTATATTAGGTGGAAGTCGATCCCCTAACCCCTAGGGATTGTCCCTCAACTTCATTCGATTAAATATCAACCCATTTGATCCCATTTTGGCCTATAAATGTAATGAACACAAATATATAATAAATAAACACTAAATAACTAATAATAATTAAATAACGAAGTGGGTAACAAATATAAAATAATATATTAATTATAGGTATAAATTACTAAGTGAAAAGGTGTAACCCTTCACTACACATGCTCAAGCCTATAAAGGTGAGCCTCAATGTAAAATCTTATCATCATATCTATTTTACCAACTCATGGATTATTTGTATTTTAGAAAGTGGAAGTTCAAGAATTTATAGTAAAACGGTTTTTTACCTTTACAGTGGTATCAAATCAAGTTTGTGATCTAGGCCTTTGGCCATATAGTGATTTTTTATAGGGAGTCCCTAAAATTATGGTCTTTGACCAAGTTAAAGAAGAAAAGAAAGTCAAAATAAAAAATAAAAAGGAATAAGCAAAAAAAAAGAGAGAATAAGAAGGAAGATTTCTATAAAAAAAGGAAGGTAAAAAAAGAGTGAAAAAAGGAGTGAAACCACACGTGGTTTCTTAATAAGTGGGTTTGGGTCTGAATATAAAAGTGCATAATAGTTACTAGTAAGAAGTAAGTGAGAATTGAACTAAGGTGGGGAAGGTAACACTCATTCCTCCCAACCACCCAATCTACTATCATTTTACAAAAAGTAAAGGGAAAGAATCTAAAAATGCATAATAATTGCTACTAAGAAGCAAGTGAGATTTGAATTAGCTGGGGAAGGTAACAATCATTCCTCCCAACCACCCAATCTACAAGAAGTCCTTAGGGAAAGAAACTAATTATTAAAAACTATAGTATACCATACAAGATAAAATATGTCCTTCTTTGATATATCTTGGGATAAGAAGCATAACAAAATGGAGTCTCGTGACAAAAAACAAGGAAGATTTTCAAGTACTTTAAAAATTATGTTTCAAAGTTATTCCAAATAAAAGGAACTATTAGAGGAAAAAACATTACTATTTCTATTGCTCTTGGCGAACGTAATAATTATATTAGTGATGAATTTGCTAATGAATTAGAGATTCTAGACTCAAATATAGGTGAAAGGTTAGACTTTTGTAAAAACAAAGAATATACAATAAGTGATTTACAATGAAACATTGGAGATTATTTGTATTTTAGAAAGTGGAAGTTTGAGAATTTACAGTAAAACGGTTTTTTACCGTTACAGTTTGAGGGAGGACAAAGAAAGCACCTTATTGCTGTCGAAATTCTTCTAGGATTGAGAAGCAAAGAGATTGGAATTTGAGGAAAAAGACTTGTGGAGAGAAGAACAACACCGAGGCTCTTTTGGTTGTAATCTTTCCATTCATTTCATTAATGATTTTTTTTCCCTTTCCCATAAACTTTGTATAGCTCATTATTTGTGATTCACTATTTATTATCTTTCTCTTCGATCATTGATATAGATTTCTTCATATTATCTTGGATTTTTCTTCGTTTCTTTGTTGGATCTGATTTGTGCAGGTTCTTTAAACGTCAACTGAGCTAAGGATTTCCAGCTAGCAAGATCTACCTTCAAGAAGAAGGTAAGGTTTCATTACGATCAAGTAATATTACAAGATATAGAGAAAGGATTTCATGTTTATTCCTGCTTTGTTCTAGATCTATACCATATAGACTAGGGAAACGGTTTTTGTCCACACTAACCACATATTTCCTGTAATAGGTGGTTGGTTGAGTTGAGTTGATATGTTGGTTCGAAGTAGAGTTAGTGGTGGAGATAGTATGTTCCAACAAGCTAAGGAGGGTAGGCACAGTTGGAAGGGTTATGGGTGGGGCTGAAAAATATGAAATGGTTAAGGTGATGGTAAGACTGGTAGGAAATGGAAATTCTTGGTTAAGAGAAAATACGAAGACTAAATATTGAGTGAAGTTTGAAGCAATGTCCTCAAGGAATACTTTCTCCATTGTGGCTTGGTGCATGCCAATTATTGTTGGTTCCTTTGGTGCTTATAGCGACTGCTAATAAAGTTTAAATCCAGTTGGTGGTCTAGTGTGAGTTTCTGAATGATTGGTTGATTCTTTGATAACTTGCTTAGTAATAATAGTTAGGTTTAAAAAGTATTTTAAATAAAGTTCAATTTACATCAAGTCACAAATTTTGTTATGGTAAATCCAAAATGACCCAACGAACTATGAAATTATGTTGGCATTTCAAAATTGGAAAAGATGAATCTCATGCTTTTAAATTCTCTTTTAAGGATAACATGTGCATATGATTAAAAGGGAATAAACAAAATTTCAACCTTATACATAATGATAACTTTTGTTTTGTGCAAGCATCGTTATCCAATAAGAAAAGGGAAATGGGAATTTGTAATTTGTAATAGTTCATTCATTCATGACATATCCATGCTAATTTTCCATGTTTTTGGACATCCAATGGTTCTGATTTGATTATCTCGAAGGATATTGTCACCTTATTATACCAAAACTTAGATTTTAGATCTTACAAATTTTAAGTTACAAAATATCGTCACGACTTAGATTCAACATGAAAAGTAGAAAAATGCTACGTAGGCAATCAAAACTGTAATTCGTAAGATTATGGTGGTGTTGAACTTAAAATTTAATCAACGACATCATAAGGGGATAAGTACATGTTAAAACTATTACATTTACATAGTTTTTGGTTGTATTATGTTGATAAGAATTAAATGGTTGAGAGAAAGTGATGAAATGGAACAATTTTTTTTTTTTTAATTTTTCGTATTCTTTTAGTTAAACTGGTTCAACTTTGAGCTATCCATGCCTAGATACATGTTATCACCGACATTTTACTTATTATTCATTTATCAACTATCAATTATTTTTATATTCTTTATTTTATCTCACATTCTTCTAGTTATGTACCATGAACTATTGGTTATCCATTCATCAACTATGAGTTATCCATGCATCGCTACTAGATATCCATTCATCAGCTACCAGTTATTTTCTATATATATATATATATATATATATTTATAATTGTTTAATTCGAATTTTGAACGACTACCATAAAATCAATCTCGACAATACACTTGTCTCATCCTCGTTTGTAGATAAAAAAGCATAAACCGTAATCCACACCAAATCTCAAATAAAAACATCTATCGACATAAATATTACACTTAATAAATATTTGTTACTGAAAAAACAAATTGCTCCTCAAACTCTGCCACTTGCACGATGTGCACGCTATTGATTTGGCAAGATATCAAGTTGAATAGATAAAGGATTGAATTGCAGAAAATAGCATGCAAGTTGGTCTGTCCCATAGGCTATTCTTAGCCTTGTCGACGTTAAAATATTTCCTTCCTTCCTAAAGAAAATTTCCCGTGGTAGGCTCCTAGACCATTATTTACTACGACTTCCAACTTGTGGAACAAAGTATCACTAAGTTGCGAATCACTAGCAGATGAGGTTTAACAATTTGTCTATTTCTAAATATCATTGAAAGTTGAAGATCATGAAGAATTGAATTAAATTAATCAACTCGAAAGTCAGTTTTATTTATCCACCAATAGCAGATAGAAGATGGTAGGCTCAATCATTCACCCATCCATTCAAACAACACTCATTAATTGACTACAAATTTAACACATAAGATTTTACCAAATCTTTTTATGTTGCAAATAGAATTAATAATGAAATTTGATATTTTATATATTTTTTTGGTTTGGTATAAATTTTATTGATTGTATTATTGCAGGCTCGATGTTATAAAGAAACCATCTCATTAAACAAAAACACAGGATTCAATTAGGCCATCACCAATCCGACCAATCTAAGCCCCATCACGAAACTTAGAAATGCATTGAAAGTAAAAATACACAGATGCATACAATTGCAATTATACAGCAGAAGCAATCCATCAATTCAACACATTAAGCATGTTCATCATATTTCATTGAGAAAATACAAATGTCGAGATTTACACAGGGATTCTTATCTTATGAATAATCTTGTTCCACAACCAGCTATGTCATTGCAACATTCCACCCAACCATAGGCCAATTCACTCATCAATCTCTCAGCAACACTGCCACCCCCGAGCTGGGCATGATTTCCCCAATGAATAAGGAAAACTAGAAGGCTCACATAGAGCCAAGGATACAACAAAACTCATCCAAGCCAACACATTTGGGGTTATCAGGCTGCAAGCAAACAAGCCAACTAACAGATGGGTTTTTCAGGCCACACATCTAAGCAATCTCACTGTTGGGTTTATCATACTGCAGTCATTCAAGCCAATATTCACACTTAGGACTAGCCAAGCCAACTAATAGATGGGTTTATCAGAATGTCCAACCAAGGATCACACACACACAAGGCCAAACACAACAAGACACAACCAAACCAACAGATAGGTTATCAGGCTATTAGCTAAGCCATCCTTCAAGTTGGGGTTATCAGGATTCTAAGGCAGTGGACATGAAGAATTGCTAAGCTAGTGAGCTCATCCACAGAGCTAAGGACACCTTCACAAGAGCTATCTGGCCTGGCATCCACGTTGCCTACACACCCAACACAAGGAAGTGTCCCCTTCTCTACTCCACAGTCCCTCAGGATACACCTTCCCTTCCAAGGCTCTTCAAGATGTGCAGAGCAAATTCACCAGCCACTCTTATATTATTGTGAGGTTCCAACTAGGTTTATCAAGCACATTCTACCTCTCTTCCAGTCCTAATTCTTGTATACAGTTCAGACCAAAACCAAGGTACACATCACAACAAACCACAGGGAGACACAAAAACACAGGATTCACTCTGATACACAAGGTAACATGGTCTCATAAGACTCTGTAGTTCAGGATAACATTGCAACACCGCAAACAGGGTGTTGACAAAGGAAAAACACTTGTAGAAATGCCTACAAACACATGCTCGCTTTTGCTACATCTGTCTGATCAGGAAGAACAACCAAAAAGCGGGTGAATCCTCCTTCCTGAACAACCCCCCCGCTCGTGAAAGAAGTATCATGAACAAAATGTCCCCCTGAAGCTCCCCCAAAACGTGAGGGAAGATGAAACGTGAACACATGAGGGAATGGGCATACTTTTTGGGTGTTTTCTTGCCCATGGGGTCAAAACACATTCTTCCAAAATGGGTGCTCTTCCCAATTCAAGTTTTTTCCCATACTCTTCCCATTCCATGCAATAGCTACCTCAACCAAATTCTGGCAGAAATAAATGGTTGGGGGAAAAGACAAGAAAAGGGTAGCTCACAGTTTTGATGGGTTTTTACCAATGGCTCAAGGTTAAACATTCCCCCTCCCTCTTCCTTGTGAAATCATTTCCCCATCTCTTTAACGTTTGCGGCTCATAGCTGGTTGTGGTATTTTTATTAGTTTGCATTTTACATGATATTCACAAAGATATATGCTGTGCTTGACTTAGCACAAATAAACTGTAGGAATCAACCTTGATCACCTATACACAAAACATCAATCAATTGCAGGGCCTTGGCCTTGAGCTCCTTTCCATGATTCCATAAAATATTTACATCATGTACAATCCAAATGCCATGGGGTCAAAAATGGGGTGTTACAGTAGTAGTGGGACTCACTCGAGGAAGAAAGATACCACAATGGCACCATATCTGAACTGTTCAAGTTCTACCCATCTACATTTTGTTAACTGATCTTTTAGACTCACCAATATTCCCTCACTCCAGTTGAATATGGTTGGATACATACACTCCAAGGCGTAAAGCATGTGAGACCGTGTAGTTTGGTGGAAAGTTGGGCTACCCCCCACTTTCTCAATAGTGAATAGGAAGGTCCTAAGGGGTCAGTTCGTTACATGTTTTATGGGTATCGTCCCACCTTGGCACCATGTACGAATGGTGCTATACTCATCTATTAGGTCAACTATCATCATCCATCCTCCTCTTGTCCCAAAGAGTGACACAAGGTTCCCTCGCATTGAGAGATCGGTGAGGAATTATATGTCTTTTGGCACTTATAGGGTGAGAATGTGGGTTCAAACCTGAACATGTTTTTGTTCTGGATCCCACATTCTGATCAAGTGATCAAGCAATTGAACATGATCCCTCAAATACCCAGGATCCGAAATAATTTCAAGATCCCACACTCTCTTAAAGCTAATACAGTGTTGGGATCATTGGTGGTTTGAGAGTCATTTAGCTCGTGTTCCCTCTCTTTCCAAATGACCATGTTTGTTTTGAAAAACCTGCATAAAACAAATAAAACAACTATTAGAAACATTCTTTTTCAAAATATTTCTATTTTGAAGCTTAAATTCATGGTTTTGAGTTTTTTGGGGCCGCCGACACTCTTTCCCTATATGAAGAGAGCACTAATTCACTTACCCTTTTTAAATAAAGTGGGGATGATGCTCTTTCCCCTTTCTAGAGGTGCGTCGATGCGCTTTCGGAGAGGGAGAAGAGCATCACCTAGGGTGCTCTCTTAACCCCCAAGAAAATGACCTCAAATATATAAGAAAAAACCGATTAAATCTTGTTTTACTACCATCAAATCAAAGAGGAAGGGAAGGGAATTTTCTTGGGTCCGACAAAATGTTGAATGGTTGATCATAACTCCCACAATCTCCACAACAAAATCACCTACAAAAGCACCTTTTTCACTCAAACCTCTATGGTAAAAAGGAAATGGTATAATTTATTTACTTTTTGAACTTTTTATTCTATTATTTGGGGGGTAAAATATAAAAATTACTTTTAAATATTTAAATATTATTTTTTTTTTACCCATTTTTCCTAATTTTTTGAATTAAAAGAGTTCTAATATCTATTTTTGGATATTTTAGGACAAATTGACCAATTGTTTGCTGTGGAGGTGTTTGTTTTTTACTTTTCCGTACTCCTTTTCAAGATGGAAAAATATTCTAAGTGCCTTTGATACCATAGTCATACTCATTAAAGACTAAGTGAAAGGTGTCAAGTATACTTTTATCCCTTTTTTGGGCTCGTAAAACCTACATGAAAAAGGAACTCCCCCGTAGTTTTCTTTAAGCTCTTTTTAGACTCTCTAAATAGGAAAAGATCAACAAGCAGACTTGTTTCTTTCACGCTTGTAAAAGTATTTGAAAGTTCGTATATCTGGTGTTAGTTTACCCCTTTTTCAAACCATTTAAACTTATTTAAGAAAAAGGTACACTCTATTTTATCATGACTAGAAGATTTATCCTAGGTATCATTTTACACTTTTTTTGGCCTTGGGGACTAAATCTATGAAAAATCCCACATTAGAGTTTTCTCTAGTCCTTTCAAACTCTCTAAACATGAAACGACACCGAGTTTACGTTCTTCGGAATCCTAAAACACAAACAATGAAGGACCCATTTTTCAGACTGAACCCATGATTTCTCAGGTTCGTAAAACATGTGAGATTGGACTCATCCTATGATGAGCTATATCAAGCGTTTGTTACCCTTTTCAAGCTTGTTAAAAATAAAAGAGGTACTCATATATCATGATGGGGAAATTAAGGGAATAGGAAAAAAATTCATGTGTATTGATTGTAGCTTTTAGTCACCCTTGAACATGGCACATGTATGCATTTCATTCAAACAATTGGGCAATCATCTTATCCTTGAGTTGATCCACTTTCATGAGTCATTTTACTCCTTTGAGTCATTCAAAGAATTCATCTTCTTGTATTTTGCATTATTTTTAGTCTCTGCCTCGTTGAGTTAATCCTTCCAAGTCACTTGTCACATCGTTAAATGTTCAAGGGGAGTCTTCTACCATGTCCAACCTTTGTAGTTGCCTTGCCTTCCTTTGTTTCTGTCATATCTGAGTTAGTCCCATGGTTTTTCTGTAATTAAGATCACTTCAAACCACTTTTGTTCCAATTTTGCGTCAATGATGGGGGAAACATTATGGCCCTCCTTTGACGAGACTATTCTCGTTGACATCAACACATCATCCAGGAATTATTCTTAGAAACCAGTTAGTACCTTTAATCTTGCATGCGTCAATGGAAGGTTTCCTTGCTTTCGACAATGGGCTTCCATCATTGGCCTTTGATTAAAATATTTCATTGATTGCTTGACTTAACCTCATATAGTCACATTCAGAGGAAGGTACTAGGGTACCTTGGGAATTATTGACACCAATGGTGATTTCCCTTGCACTTGTTAATAGTATACACCAATGACCGGTAATCAAGTGGTTTCTACTATGTTCGACATCAAGAAATCTATTTCACATGGATATACTTGCACTATTCGAGATTGGGATGAAGAACATGGGTGTTTAGGCATTCACTTGAATATTTTCCTCTCCCAAGGTTGCGATGGAGTATTTTGCGATTGAGTCACTACATAGATCCAAAATGTATGTCTAGTGGCTATGCTCAAGTTTGAGTCGCGATGAAATAGATATACAATGTATATCCAGTAGATATGTTGAAACTTGAGTTAATTCATCATAGATCTAGAGTGTATGTTGGTAGCTATGACCTAGTCATTTATATATGGATATGCAATGTATTGGTTAGAAACCATGTTTTGAGTCAGTCAGGACACATATTTCATCGTATATGGTACTCTAGAAAGTCTTCAACTAAAAATATTCTACCTCACCTTCCAAACTATATCCATCATAGTATTTCATCTATCGTATCCCTCTAGCTTCATGCTTTTGGGGGCAATTTTCTACACCAAAATATTGCCATTTTTCTTAAATCCCTAGAGTACATATGCCACAGAACTTTTTGAAGGGATTTTTCCTTGTTAGAAGCTCATTTCTAGGAGCATAGATATCACCTTACCTATTGACATAAGGTGCCATCCTAGTATGATGCTAGTTGCAAGTGGAAAAAAGGCACAAGTGACACTCCTTTCCTTTGTGCAAGGAGCGTCATTAATTCCTAACATCTCTTGCTAGTGTGCAAAGAGCGTTGATGCTCAATAAAAGGAAAAAAGGAGTTTCGAGAGATTTCTAGAAAAAATACCTCATGGAGGCTTATCCCAACCAATAAGATTAGGTGGAAGTCGATCCCCTAACCCCTATGGATGATCCCTCAACTTCCTTCAATTAAATCTCAACCCATTTGATCCCCATTTGGCCTATAAACGTAATCTTACCTTCATGGCTTGTGTAATGAACACAAATATATAATAAATAAACACTAAATAACTAATAATAATTAAATAATGAAGCGGGTAACAAATATAAAATTAGATATTAATTATAGTTATAAATTACTAAGTGAAAAGGTGTAACCCTTCACTACACATGCTCAAGCCTATAAAGGCAAGCCTCAATGTAAAATCTTATCATCATATTTATTTTACCAAGTCATGGATTATTTGTATTTTAGAAAGTGGAAGTTCAAGAATTTACAGTAAAACGGTTTTTTAGCGTTACAGTGGTATCAAAGCTAGTTTGTGATCCAGGCCTTTGGCCATATAGTGATTTTTAATCATAATCCTATGGAGTCCCTAAAATTATGGTCATTGACCAAGTTAAAGAAGAAAAGAAAGTCAAAATAAAAAATAAAAAGGAATAAGTAAAAAAAAAAAGAGAAGAACAAGGAAGATTTCTATAAAAAAAGGAAGGTAAAAAAAAAGTAAAAAAAAGGAGTGAAACCACACGTGGTTTCTTAATAAGTGGGTTTGGGTTTGAATATAAAAGTACATAATAATTACTAGTAAGAAGTAAGTGAGAATTGAACTTAGGTGGGGAAGGTAACACTCATTCCTCCCAACCACCCAATCTACTAGCATTTTACAAAATGTAAAGGGAAAGAAATCGAAAAATGCATAATAATTGCTACTAAGAAGCAAGTGAGATTTGAACTTAGGTGGGGAAGGTAACAATCATTCCTCCCAACCACTCAATCTACAAAGAAGTCCTTAGGGTAAGAAACTAATTATTAAAAACTATAGTATACCATACAAGATAAAATATGTCCTTCTTTGATATATCTTGGGATAAGAAGCATAACAAAATGGAGTCTCATGACAAAAAACAAGGAAGATTTTCAAGTACTTTAAAAAATTATGTTTCAAAGTTATTCCAAATAAAAGGAACTATTAGAGGAAAAAACATTACTATTTCTATTGCTCTTGGCGAACGCAATAATTATATTAGTGATGAATTTGCTAATGAATTAGCGATTCCAAACTCAAATATAGTTGAAAGGTTAGACTTTTGTAAAAACAAAGAATATAAAATAAGTGATTTACAATGGAACATTGGAGATAATACCAGTGTCTCGCAATTTATAGTTAAATCCTTATGGATTAGTGACGGTGACCTAGTTTTAGGATTACCGTGGCTAAAAACATTGGGGAATTTTATCTTAAATGGTGAAACTTACGTTTCCGACATTCCCCTAAAAAAATAAAAAATAACATTGTCAGACATTAACATGAAGATAGAATCAGAGGTTGGATCATTTGAAGAATTCAAAAAAATATCAAAGATGTTGTCACAGGGAAATGAGAAATCAATATAGACAATACATAACGATTTCAACAAGGTTATTGGAGTTAAAGAAGAAGAGATCTCTTGTCTAAGAGATCATAACCAGAAATTACTTCTACAAATCAAGAAGGCAAAGGATAAGTTTCAACGCAATCAACAGTTGGAAGAGGAGAATCGAGATATTCAAAAAGAATTATCATGCAAAGATGAAGAAAGCTCTTCCTTAAAAACAATTAATCAAGAATTGTTAGAGAAAATAAAAAAATTAAAATAAAGAGAACCCAAAAATCAAGGCAATCAATATGACGTCGTCAACTCAAACTATAAAGAAGAATTCTTACACGTAAAGAAAGTTAATTAGGACATGCTTATACAAGTTAGGCAGCTAAAGCAGGAGAATAAATATTTACAAGAAAATCTAGATTGCAAAAGATCAAGTGTCGACAAAGAAATGATGACTAACGCAATAGAGAAGTCATCAAAGGTTCAAATTCAAACATTTGAAAATGGAAGCAATGCAAAGCTCGTCAAGGTTCAAAAGAACAATCTTATTGTCACATCACTACAAGCATCAACAGAAAATGGTTTCGAAAAACAATTACAAAAATCGTGAGAAGTACCAAAAGTTTAAGTTCTAGTAAATACTTCACAGAAAAGTTGAGTTTCGTATCGCCATCCAAATCACAAGAGTCGTTATGATAGATGACAAGATCAAAAGGAAAATTACCAGTATTATTCCTACAAAGAGCAAAGACAAAATCGACAACTCCTGACAATCGATCCAAAAATAATTCCATTAACGGTATATCTCGAATGGATGACTTCACAAATGACGCACCATTTCCACACAATGTTTAAAAGAACGTATCGTCTTATTTCGTCGAGTGTTGCAACTACCAACACAAAATGTCATGAGAAAGCGTTACAAGCAATAACAAGGGATAAAGTGTTCCATAATTTTTCTTTGAGGACAAAGCAATTCTAAGGGAGAGGCAATGTAATAAACACAGATATATAATAAATAAACACTAAATAACTAATAATAATTAAATAACGAAGCGGGTAACAAATATGAAATAATATATTAATTATAGTTATAAATTACTATGTGAAAGGATAATCCTTCACTACACATGCTCAAGCCTATAAAGGCGAGCCTCAATGTAAAATCTTATCATCATATCTATTTTATCAACTCATGGATTATTTGTATTTTAGAAAGTGGAAGTTCAAGAATTTACAGTAAAACAATTTTTTATTTGTTACAGTTTGAGGGAGGACAAAGAAAGCACCTTATTGTTGTTGAAATTCTTCTAGGATTGAGAAGCAAAGAGATTGGAATTTGAGGAAAAATACTTATGGAGAGAAGAACAACACCGAGGCTCTTTTGGTTGTAATCTTTCCATTCATTTCATTAATGAATTTCTTTCCCTTTCCCATAAACTTTGTATAGCTCATTATTTGTGATTCACTATTTATTATCTTTCTCTTCAATCATTGATATAGATTTCATTATATTATCTTGGATTTTTCTTCGTTTCTTTGTTGGCTTTGATCTGTGCAGGTTCTTTAAACGTCAACTGACCTAAGGATTTCCAACTAGCAAGATCTACCTTCAAGAAGAAGGTAAGGTTTCATTACGATCAAGTAATATTACAAGATATAGAGAAAGGATTTCATGTTTATTCCTACTTTGTTCTAGATCTATACCATATAGACTAGGGAAACGGTTTTTGTCCACACTAACCACATATTTCCTGTAACAGGTGGTTGGTTGAGTTGAGTTGATATGTTGGTTCGAAGTAGAGTTAGTGGTGGAGATAGTATGTTCCAACAAGCTAAGGAGGGTAGGCACAGTTGGAAGGGTTATGGGTGGGGCTGAAAAATATGAAATGGTTAAGGTGATGGTAAGACTGGTAGGAAATGGGGATTCCTGGTTATGAGAAAATACGAAGACTAAATATTGAGTGAAGTTTGAAGCAATGTCCTCAAGGAATACTTTCTTCATTGTGACTTGGTGCATGCCAATTATTGTTGGTTCCTTTGGTGCTTATAGCGACTGCTAATAAAGTTTAAATCCAGTTGGTGGTCTAGTGCGAGTTTTTGAATGATCAATTGATTCTTTGATAACTTGCGTAGTAATAATAGTTTTCCAATTAGGAAAATATTTAGGTAACTTAGCCATAAAATTGGGATCTTGGTAGGAGGCAATAGTGAGTAGCTCAGAAGGGGCTTCTACAATTTGTTTAGTGACAGGGGTGAGCAATTGTATAGAATGGGAGTTGGGTCAAATTTTTTAGAATGAAGTATAATATTAATATTTTTGGTTTGGTTTTGGCTTACCTTGTCAGCAACATCTTGGACGACAAGGTTCTTTTCCATTTGTTATATGATTGTTACTTTATTGATGAAAGCATCACATATTACTTATCCGTCCTCTTGGTATAATTCCCAGAATTGATCTTCTATTGGGGCTTAGAGGATCATTTTCCTTTTCTTGTATCATTTGCTTCTTGCAGTTTTCTTCATTGTATATATTGTCTCAGGTACTATTTTCATATTTTCTCTAGACAAGTTAGGCTCCGACTAGGCATATTCCTGGTTTTCATTGTCTTCTATTTTCTCTCTTTACAAGTTCTCTATTTATGTTGTTTTGGGTTGATATGCTGATGGAACCATAGCTAGAGTATTCATTTATTCTTCGACTGGTCCAAAAATTTCTAAGTACAAGACGACTTCATATGCTTCTTCTTTTTCTTCATCGACTAGAGGTTGGTCAATTTCCTTGGCTTGTTTAAGTGTATCCTCTAGGATATGTAAGACTCTATTTGACTATTTTGAGAGGTCATGAAAAATGTATTGGACATTCAAATAATAGTCAATCTCGGGTGCATCCCCTAGTGCTCCTTGCATGTACCATAATTTTGTGAAATCTAGCTCTAGTTGTATGTGGGTGGTCGATAGTATACTACGATGGATGGGTTGGGGTATTGTTGGCTGTCCAACAACCACCCCTTCATTTTTGTAATAAATAAAGGGGCCCTCATGTAAAATTTTGTAAATACTTAGTTTTGAGTTTCCTTTATTTTTCTTGCTTGGTTTGTTAGATGGTGTTATGATTATCTTCATTTGATTCTTCACTCTCTGCACCAACCTTAGTCGTTTGAACCCTTTTTCCTTTGGAATGCTTAAAGATGATTGCATGCTTTTATTGAGTCCTTTTTGCTTTGGTTTGGATAAATCTTAACAACACTTGCATGATCTCATTTCACCTTGGTTGAGTTAATTGTATGCCTCAGTTTAAAAGAATTCAATTATCATGACCTTAAAACAACCTTGCTAAATTTGACCTTCACTTTATGATAAAATGAGAACTTTTAGTGGATCAAGATAAATTATTAAAATATTCAATTTCAAGATTTTAATATGTTGAACACAAATTTAATCATTATCTTCCATTGAGAAAAATCAATAAACTTGAATAAACTTTTCGAATTATTCATTTTAACATTAAAATTACATTAACATAATTATGGAATAAATCTAATATATTTAAAAACTTTATGTTTAAAAAATATTTTAAATAAAGTTCAATTTACATCAAGTCACAAATTTTGTTATGATAAACCCAAAATGACCCAACGAACTATGAAATTATGTTGGCATTTCAAAATTGGAAAATGAATCTCATGCATTTAAATTCTCTTTTATGGATAACATGCATATGATTAAAAGGGAAAAAACAAAATTTCAACCTTATACATAATGATAACTTTTGTTTTGTGCAAGGATCGCTATCCAATAAAAAAGGGTAACGGGAATTTGTAATAGTTCGTTCATTCATGACATATCCATGCTAATTTTCCATGTGTTTGGACATCCAATGGTTCTGATTTGATTATCTCGAAGGATATTGTCACCTACAAATTTTAAGTAACAAAATATCGTACGACTTAGATTCAACATGAAAAGTAGAAAAATGCTACGTAGGCAATCAAAACTGTAATTGGTAAGAGTATGGTGTTGAACTTAAAGATAATCAACGATATCATAAGGATATCATAAGGGTATAAGTAATTTATACATGTTAAAACTAGTATATTTATATAGTTTTTGGCTGTATTATGTTGATAAATGGTTGAGAGAAAGTGATAGAATGAAAGACAGTTTGATTTTTTTTTTATTCTTCATATTCTTTTAGTTAAACTGGTTCACCTTTGAGTTATTCATGTCTAGATACATGTTATCACCGACATTCTACCTGTTATTCATTTATCAACTATCAATTATTTTTATATTCTTTATTTTATCTCACATTCTTCTAGTTATGTACCATGAACTGTTGGTTATCCATTCATCAACTATGCTACTAGGTATCCATTCATCACCTACCAGTTACTTTTTCTATATATATATATAATTGTTTAATTCGAATTTTGAATGACTGCCATAGAATCAATCTCGACAATACACTTGTCTCATCCTCTTTTGCAGATAAAAAAGCATAAACCGTAATCCACCCCAAACCTCAAATAAAAACATTTATCGACGTAAATATTACACTTAATAAATATTTGTTACTGAAAAAACAAATTGCTCCTCAAACTCTGCCACCTGCACGATGTGCATGTTATTGATTTGGCAAGAGATCAAGTTGAATAGACAAAGGATTGAATTGCAGAAAACAGTGGGCGAGTTGGTCTGTCCCATAGGCTATTCTTAGCCTTGTGGACGTTAAAATATTTCCTTCATTCCTAAAGAAAATTTCCAGTAGTAAGGTCCCGGACCGTTATTTACTACGACTGCCAACTTGTTGAACAAAGTGTCACTAAGTTGCGAATCACTAGCAGATGAGGTTTAACAATTTGTCTATTTCTAAATATCAATGAAAGTTGAAGATCATGAAGAATTGAATTGAATCAATCAACTCGAAAGTCAGTTTTATTTATCCACCAACAGCAGATAGAAGATGGTCGGCTCAATCATTCACCCATCCATTCACACAACATTCATTAATTGACTATAAATTTAATACATAAGATTTTACCAAATCTTTTTATGTTGCAAACAGACTTGATAATGAAATCTGATATTTGATATTTTGTTTTGGTTTGGTATAAATTTTATTGATTGTATTATTGCAGGCTCGATGTTATAAAGAAACCATCTCATTAAACAAAAAAAACTGCCACGGAAGCTTCTATATTCATTGAAGACAACACATCTTTCAAACAAAAAAGGAAGACATAAAATTCGATGGAATAAAAGGGAGATAGTACTATTTTACCACTTATTTCTTTGAATTGTTTATTAAATGTTATTCTGCTGTTTTTTTATCATTATTCAAATAAATTACAACAATGTTTTTTTTGTTTTAATGCATATATTTTTATGTGCAGATCTTAGAGTGTTTAAAATTATTGGCAACTGTTAATGAAGAGAAAATGAAATTCCCAAGCGTAGACAGGCTTGCACCAGTCAGAGAGATGATTCTTCGTGGTGGATTGTGAAAAAAAAGAAGAAGTCGAATCTGGTAAAACCGTCCAAAATCCACTTTTCAAATGAGCTCCTTTATCCATTAAAATGGACGGTTTTGAAAATTTCTCAACATATTTGCCTGAAAAGAGGTGTGTTTTCTAGAATTTGGTTGCGGCCGGTTTGGAATTCAGTTGAACGAACCAAAGTTTTAGGGGTTCAATTCTATCATTCCCACTGCTATTCATTTCTATAAATTCGACCTTAGAGGTATGAGAGAGAGGTAGGGGTCTCTAGAGACCAGAGGATGAATTTTATCTTCTCTGCATTGTTTTGTAAAATTTATTCCAAAGAAGTCAGCATGGAAGCACTCCGAGCTAGCAGTTGGTAGATCAACATTTTTATGAAGGAATGATGCTCCAAATGTATTTGTGGAACGGTTTTGTAAGTTTTGTACAAGACTCTCTTGTTCATAGAAAACTCATATAGACAGTGGGGCCTTTGTTCCCACGAGAGTTAGCTATTTCAAACACACCGAGGGCTGCACTAAGTGCCTTGTGTGGAATTTCTCTCCGTATTGGCCCCAGGACAGAACATTCGTTCAACAGGTACCCTCCATCTCCAACAAGTGAC
Organism: Pseudotsuga menziesii; assembly: GCA_001517045.1. NCBI lineage: Eukaryota > Viridiplantae > Streptophyta > Pinopsida > Pinales > Pinaceae > Pseudotsuga > Pseudotsuga menziesii. The sequence continues at coordinate 139,532 of LPNX010369376.1, read as the reverse complement.
CTTCAATACTTGAAGCCAAATTTCAAGCCATAATTTTGCGTCTTTAGTGCCTCTTGGGCACCCATGTGGTTGAAATGATTTGAAGTTTATCATTAAGGGTTGTGACTTTGCAGTGAAAGAGGGATCTCTGACTGGGGTGATTTTATACATTGTGAGAAAGTTGAGTAGAGAAGGGTGCCAAATCATCGATCTTGTTTCCTGGAAATTTTCAAAAGTATCCATGATAAATGTGGCTAAATGTTGGGCCAATTGAATTGTTTTGCTTCTTGGTTGACTTCTTTGACTACTTTTAACATGTTGATCCTGATATCTAACAGTCGACTAGTATTGGTGAGACATATGGAGATAATAACAACAGCAAACTTGTGTGTCTCATACTGCATTTTCTTGATTATGAGGCCCTTGGAGTTCTTCCTCTAAGGTGTTCCTGTGAATTCTAACTTGTGTGTCTCATACTGCATTTTCTTGATTATGAGGCCCTTCGAGTTCTTCCTCTAAGGTGTTCCTGTGAATTCTTCGATTAGTTCTAGCTTCACATTGAATGGTACTTGAGGTCCTTGGTTCGGTAAGTCGATCACATGGGTAATGAGGACACCATTGATCATGACTGGTCCATCACACCCGAGCTTTCCTTGGTGGTATCTGCTAACAATATGCTCGCCAATTAAGTGCTTCAATCCATAAAAAATGTCTAGGAGGGGCACATTAATATAATGATGAAATTTTGTTGTTTGTAGTCGGTTAGCTGCTTCAGTCCATTTGTCATTTTGAATCCCCCACTTGTGAATTTATTTCCAGTATCGTCTCCATTGATGTTCTTCAATGTGAGCTTTTTTAATCCTAGTTATCCTGGCTTTCAGGGAAGGCATAACATATTTTTCAGTCTGTATCTGTGTTTTCTCTATAGCTTTCATGGCTCTGGTTCAGGGAAATCTCAGTTGTGTGTATGGGTGTAGGAAATGGGCTACCAGGTTTTGAATTTTCTTGGTGCCAAGATTGATCAATTTCTTTATGGAAATGTCCCCAACTCCATTCTAGGTCTATATTTATACCTTGGGCACTTGATGTGAATTTATACTAAGTAGATGATTGTATTAATTGCAGACTAGATGGGAGGTGGCTACTTCACATGGTCAGTCATGGAAGCATATGCCAATTGTATTGTGCTTTAAATGGTACATCTTTGAATGGATATTGGTTTCTACTCATCGATTTCTTTGATCTTCTTGTACAGGTTGTATTCCATCGCTCTTTCTATTATAGTATCCCTTCATTGTGTCATGTTTATTCTTGCCAACATCCATGTCTTAGTGATCTTTTTATATAGGTTTGGGTAAGAGTTGGTTGTTTTCCTAACTCTTAACTACTCTAATTACTCTAATTACTTATATAAATTAATTGCAAACATAGGTCAAGATGTTCCCCCACATGGGGATACAACCATTGGTCAACGTTGTGCTGGAGTTAGGTTTTATATCTTTTTAATTGTACATCGATAATTTTTTTTGGAAAGACTCGTCCTTGTAATGTCTTCATTCGAACTGTCCCAATACTATTTTGTTCTTCAACGATGCATGGACCTAGCCAAGCTCTATGTAGATTTTTTGGTTTTCCTTTTATTCAAATGTTGTATAATAATACTAGGCGGTGAACTGATATGTACTTGTTTTTTATGTTGCAATCGTGCCACACTTTCTACTGCTGCTTTTGAAATTCTTACCACTGGATTGATATTCGATGTTGTTCTTCTAGTTTTGTTAATTCAAAATTTATTTCTTCTTTTGCTTTAACAATGTCCAAATGAAGCATGCATGCAATTATTGGTTCATGTTGTTTAAAATGTAGTGGTACGAATGTTCCTATCCATAGACGAGTTTAAAGGGACTCTATGCCATTGGTCGTTTGTAAGTTGTTTGATACGCCCACAAAATAACAGGTATATTGGCGTGCCAGTCATATTTGTCCACAATTTTGTTAATCCTTTGTTTAGAGTTTTATTGAATGCTTCAATAGATCCATTCGATTGTGGATGGTATGTTGTGCTCTTTTGATGGTTGACATGAATTCATTCAGTAATATTGATATAGTCTTGTTAAGAAAATGTATTCCTCTATCACCGATGAGGGTAAGAAGACATCTGAATCTTGTGATTATATTTTCGTATATGAATTTGGCGGCTACCTCACTGGAACATATTTTGACTGGTTCGGATTCTACCCAATTGGTAACATACTCGATTGCTATAATAATATACCAAGCTCTAGTCCAATGCCCATGAATTGGAAAAGGTATGATGAAGTCGATAGCCAATATTTCAAATGTTAAGCTTGGATTAATAGATATTAATGGCATTTCAATACTTGGGGGAAGTTGACCAATTCTTTGGAAATTGTCACATTTATTCATCTGTGTCCTACAGTCATTATGTAGTGTCGGCCACCATAGTCCAAACTGTAAAAAAATTTGCATGGTCATGTTAGGTTGGAATTGTCCCCTAGTGGGTTCACTATTTGGTTCGTTGATGATAAATTGTCATTCATATTCTAGTACACATTGACGCAATACTTTCTCAGGTCCTAATTTGTATGGGAATCCATTCATTAGAGTTTATGGTGGAGCCTTCATTGCAAATGTTTTATTTTTCTTTTCTAGCATTCCTTTGGGGAATTTACCTTCTTTGAGATATTGTGTTATATCTTCTATTTACATCAGTACAACTTTAACTCTGAATATATGTGTGTTGGGAAGTTCATCGTCAATTTCATCGAGGTCTTCTCATGTATCTGCTCTTGATAAGTGGTTGGGACTGACATTAGACTTTCTAGGTTTGAAAATAGTTTCAAATTTGAATTATTGAAATAGAATTAGCCATCTGCATAATCCACCATGGTGAAAAGGTTTGTTGACCATATATTTGAGTGCTTGATGATCAGTGTAAAATAAAAAAGGGTTGGTCAAAAAATAATGTTGGTACTTTTGTAATTCAAAAATCATGCCTAGATCTTCCTGTTCAGTTGTTGAATGACTTATCTCTGCTTTATTCAAATTTCTACTAGCATTTACATTAGGATAATCCATCCCATCATCTGCAGGTTGCATCAATATTGATTCAAATTCAATCCTAGATGCATCGATATGGACGTGAAACTCGATCAACCAGTTAGGGAATTAGATTTTGGGGGATTTAACAAATTTCCTTTTAAGTAATTCAAATGAAGCTGCACATTCTTATGACCACATGAATTCTTGGTTTTCATTCAATAATTATTCCAGGGGTACGTCATATCAAAGTAATGTCTAATAATTTTTTTATACTATTTAGTATTCCCAAGGTGTATGCATTCTAAATACAAGGTGGCATATATAATTTCATAAACAAGCTAAGGATTTAGGCACAAAATTAACCACACAGAGAATTGCAGAGAATTAGCATAAAGTGTGAAGAAGAAGAATGAACACACACGAAAAATGAAACTCATATGCATGAAACTATATCATCTCAATATATTAATTAAATAATGATATGGCTACATAAATATACATCCTCATAGAGGAAAATTGAATTTCCAAAGAGGAAGCTCAATCTATCTCATAAAGTACGCTTACCAAAATATGAAAAACACCCAAAGGTGACAAAAACACTTTCCAAACCTGTTGAAGAGACCATCAATTGGATAAATCAAGTGAGATAGATAATGAGTGATGGAAAAGATTTCTAATCATGGAAACTGAAGAGAATATCATGGATGATGGGTGGGCCACAAAACAGGACAGTTGCCAATCAACTAGATTTATCCTAATCCAGTAAAAAGTTGAAAAGTCAGGACAAAGGCATAAATAGAAGGAGGGAGCACTTATATTCATGGATAGGCTATAATAATACATAATAAGTCAGAATATTATCCAGAATGATGCCAAGTGCGCTCCTGGGGTATTTATGGAAAGTGTTGACCTAGTGGTGGTGTATGGAGGAGGCCAACTACCTAGTCTAGTACATAGGAATTTAATCAAAATGACTAATTATTGTATCCTAAGTAGATAGGTGGGTTTGTAATATTCCAACACCCCCTCTTAATCTTGACTTTATGTGGTTAAAAATGAAGCCAAAATTTAGGGCCCATGCAACTTAGGCCTTATGGTCACCCTTTACATTATTCATCCATGTGAACTGAGGAAACAGGGAAAACCTCATGGGAACAAAACATTCCATAAAACATAGATATGAAAGGTAAACCAAAAAATGCTACGCCAAACTAAAAGATAATTCCTGGAGGAATGTTCTTCTTGGGAAGAAGAGACATCTACTCAACTGGATCAGGGACATAAACAACTACAGGATGGATATTGTGACCATGTAGAAAAATTGAGATCCACTGATGTGTAAGAAGGACTGAAAGTTCTTGAAGCATAAAATGAGAGTTGTAATCAACTCCAACATGGTATGATGACTTGGAATTTGAACTAGTAGAGATGAAATCGGCTCCAAATAGTTGAGATGAGTGTCTAAGCAAATTCATAAGTCCTCCAACTTCATTTATGCTAAGAGGAAGTTTGCAAGTTCCCATGTAGGAAAAAGGATGAGGCTTAAGATCAGTGAGAGCGAATGCATATACTCCATAGTTTGATGTAGATTCCAAAGTATCCAAAGGAATACAAACTAGAACATCAGTAGAATCATGGGAAGAAAAGGTATAATCTTCTAGAGCATAACTTGATAAAGAATCCTTTGTGGTAGAAGTATGAAAGGAGTATAGAGAGAGATGTTCAAGATATTCAAGGAGGCTCTGAGAATAGGTGTTAGGAACCAAGGAGGAAATGCAAAAGTGCATGAGATCAAGTATGGTGAATGGTAAGAAACAGATAATATTGATCTAACTAAGAAAATTTCCATGAAGACATAGACTTGTGACACCATAAACAAGTGAAGTATGCATAGAGTCTAAAAGATCTAGCATATGCATATCAGAATCCATAATAGAAGACATAGAGAACATTGGATGTGTGAGTGAATATTCAACAATGGAATCTCCATTAGTCACTTCTTCTTCATTGATAGTATCAAAGGAATATGTATCGGGATCTTCAACTTCAAGAGACACAGAAAAATATGGTTATTCAATAACTGCTTCTTGATAGGCAGAGGAAGCATTTGAATCAAAGAGAATGGTAACAATAGGAACTTGTTATGTTGAATCTGCAACTTCTTCATCATGAGCATCTTCATCAGAAGTTGTAGAAGATGAGACATCTTGATAAAGAACACATGAATTTCTAGGTGTGCTCTCCAAATTTATAGAATGAAGGCTCATTGTACTTTCCAAAATCAATATACAATGTTTTCAAAATATCCTTTGGGTATTCAGAAGAATCAATAAGGTAGCACATGCTTGTAGAAAGAGATAGACACATAGCTCCAGAAGCTTTATCACAATCATTCATCTATTCATTTATCTCTTCATAAAATTATTCACCAGCTCCAATAGAAACATCATAGATACATTGTCTCTTCAGATATTCAATCATCTTCAATTTTCACTCTGAATAACTTGTGAATGGAGTAAGAAGAAGAACTGATACTCTCGAATCCATATTGAAGTTGTACTTGCAAAATAAACCCACAAATCTGAAATGTAGGGTTAATTAATGATCTCCCAAATATATGATACCATGTAGAAATTATAAATCCAAGGTGGGATAAGGAATTTCATAAACAGGCTAAGGATCCAGGAATGCAATTAACCTTCACAGAGAATTGCAGAGAGTTAACATAAAGTGTGAAGAAGAATAATGAAAACACATGAAGAATGAAACTATATCATCTCAATATTATTCATTAAAGAATGATATGGTTACATAAATATACATCATCATAGAATAAAATTGAATTTCCAAAGAGGAAACTCAAACTAGCTCATAAAGCAGACTTACTAAAATATGAAAAACCCCCAAAGGTGACAAAAGCACTTTCCAAACCTTTCAAAGCGGCCACGAATCAGCTAAAGAAAGTGGGATAGCTGATGCATGATGGAAATTATTTCTAATCATTAAAACTTGAGATAAAATCATGGAGGATGGTTTGAACACAAAAAGAGGACAATTACCAATCCACCAGCTTTATCATAATCTAATGAAAAGATGAAAAAGAAGGACAAAGGAAGAAAATAGCAGGAGAGTGCACTTATATTAATGGAAAAGATAGAATAACATATAATAAGTCATAATATTATCCATAGTGATTCCAAGTGCGCTCCTGGGGTATTGATGGCAAGTGTTGACCAAGTGGTGGTGTATGGAGGTCAACTACCTAATCTAGTACATAGGAATTTAATCGAAATGAGTAATTATTGCATCCTAAGTCTATAGGTGGGATTTTAATATTCCAACACAAGGAGTATTTTGACATGTTTTGGATTTACTGGTGGCTTCAAGTCAAGTATCACTTTTATTTTGGTGTATTCCACTTTGATTCCTTCTTTGCAAACAACATTTCCCAAGAGGATTCCAATTGGTGTTGCAAATATGCACTTTTTAATATTTAGGGATAGTTGTATTTTTATACATCATTCTAGCATAATCCTAATCCATTGGACATGCTCCCTTAGTAAATAATATATTGTCCAATTGTTGAAGTAGAGAGTCATAGACTTGTGAAATACTCTTGAAATTCCTTGACAACTATTTCATTGAACATTGAAAGTGCATTATTTAGAACAAATGACACAACTTTATAAGAAAATGATCTAAATTCACACACAAATGTTGTTTTATGATGTCCTTCTTTAACAATACGAACTTGATTATATCAAGAAAATATTTCGGTGAAGCAATAAAATTCATGACTTGCAACTTCATTGATGATTTCGTCCACAAAAGGTGTGGGAAATGGCTCGGTTAACCTTACTTTGTTTAGTCCCTTGACTTCAATGCAGATACGTAACTTTGTTGGGTCATGTTTCTTTAGTTGTAAGACCATAGGGCTATCCCATTCGGATAGGTCCATTGGATAAATAACTTTGGAAGCTAGCATATTCTCTATTTCTATTTTACAATATCTTTATAGTTGTGCTCCAAATTATATGGTTGTTTCATGACAGGTGTGTCATCCAATTTTATGTCAATTTTCATTTCTCACATTTGTTGTACTAAGCCTTTTAGGTATTTATAATCTCCTACAAATGTATCCTTCTATTCTTTGAGAAAATTAGTGATTTCTACCATTTTCTAGTTGGGCCAATAATCTCCTATTTTAGCCATCTTTGGTCGATCACCATTTGAAATGTTAACTTCTTTTGGTTTGATTTGTGTTTCCATCCATGTTGGTGCTTTTTATTCATTGATTGGTCGATCCTCTTCTTTGAATTTTGTAAAATCAGGTGGAAAAATATTTTTCAGTAAATATTTTTCGTTGATTTTTGTAACCAGGAATATCTCACCTTCTGCAGAAAGAATTTGTTCCTCTGGTCTGAATGGTTCATATCCAAAACAAATGAGTGAACGAAAAAGGATGAATAATTTCCCTAGATGTCGTAGACACCTGGAATGTTGCTTCGATTGTGAAACTATGCACCTGCAAACAGATCAAACATGAAAACACATCAAATCTACCAGAAAATCATCTACTTATCCATGTCAGTGACTAAGGAATCTAACAACATGTACACGTGAAATCAAAACAACAGTAATGTGGGATGAAAATCAGATTTGCATTAAGAATGTATGGAGAATCTTACAACCATTGCCTTAGTGTTGACAGGCATCTCCACGAAACAAACACTTCATCCCCATAAGCTCCAACTTTACTCTCTATGCTCTCCAATGATTTGGACTAGGTAGTCAATCTAACAGCATAATAATACCTCTATAGTTCTCCCCCTCAACTATGGACATGAGCTTGTATTTATAAGGCTCAATGGATAGGGATAGTTGAGAGATTTGTGGATGAGGTGGCTCCAAGATCCTATGATGGGGGATCTCAAGCTCAATTGATCCACAATGATAGGGATAAGGGAGGACATAAGGCTCATGATCCAGAAGCCTTGAGAAACTTCTGTTTTTCCCATTTAACCCAGGGTACTTCTTTTCTTCTTATGACATAGCAGTTTAGATGAGAAACGCTTATGGACCAAAGACCACAGGCGGTGGCACTGCTTATGGAAAACAAGATACAGGCGGTGCGAGCAAGGTACCGCTCATGGGCCACAAGGAAAGTGTGGTGATGAGTTGTTTTCATGTAGAATTGACAAACAAAATAGGTTTCCACTCTAAGTGTTGGGATTAAGAGCAAACATGGAAGTTAAAGGTCTTATCACATGGTGGTGACAGGATTTGGGTATAACAGAATGTCCCCGAAAGCATGAGACTTAGAGGGATACGATAAATGAGAGCTTTGAGAGAACAAGTTGTCACTTCGAGGTGAAAATGTCAACTCAATCGAAGCATGTCGTCCAGTAGGAATTTGTAGTACATCAATATTTTTGACTCATAGACACAAGTAACCAACTCATGGCTGCAGATCAATACAAGGCAGATCCATGAGAGGAATAAACAAGCATGGCTACTAGAATACAACATAGATCCATGTGATAGAGGACTCAAACTTGGACATAGCTACCAAACACACAACGTAGATCTATGTCACATAGACGCAAATTTGAACATAGCCACAACCATACAAATGTGGATCCATGCTAGATATACAAAAATCCATCGCAATGTCGGGAAAGCAATGAGCACTAAACAAATACCCAGGGTATTCATATCATCTTCCACAAAGTACGATTCTATCCATGTGATTACAATGATATGAAGTCTAACATGCTAGAAACCACTTGATTACTGGTCAATGATGTGAACCGTTAACAAGTGCAAGGGAAATCACCAATGATGTCAATGATTCCCAAGGTACCCTAGTACAATCTACTGAGCATGAATAGATATCCTGATATCGAACACACAATCAATTCTATCGATCAAAGGTCAATGATGTGAACCTATGTCGAGAGTGAGAGTCTTTGTCATTAAGGCATACAAATCCCAAGGTACTAAGTTTTTGTTTCTAAGACTATTTCCCAGATGATGAGCTGATGTCGACGGGAATAGTCTCGTCGAAGGAGGGCCATGATGAGTCCCACATCAATGACATGAAACTCAGAACATAGTTCGTGAATGATGTGAATGTAGTAACCACAAGACCGACTCAAAAGTACTGAAACAAAGACTGTTTTGACTGCAGAGGTAAACTTCTTCAACTTCCCTTTGAACATTGGGCGGCACGACAAAAGACTTGGCAGCATGACTAAACGAGACAAAAGACTTGGCGGCACGACAAAAGACTTGGCAGCATGAATAAACTAAGACTTTGGTTTGATTTGTGTTTCCATCCATGTTGGTGCCAAATGAGGCAATGGCTTGTCCTATAGAGGTATCCCAAAATGGTGCATTGGGACCATAATATGGACAAGTAGTATCAACATGACCTTCTATGGGAGAATGGAACGAAGTATTACCCCAAGAAGGTTGTTGGTCCAAGGGAGGCGAGTGTGAAGGATATGGTCCTCTGCTTTCTACAACCACATTATCTCCCACTTGGGAGGTGGTAACATCTCCTTGGTAGATAGCTTCCATTGGATTTTCTCCTAAAACAGGAATAAAATCAGGTGGCAACCCCCATACTCTTTTGGACTGTCTTAGCTCAGCCAATTTGTACACATCCTATCTAACCTAGGGTCTCAAAAACTAGAAAACACACTAGAAATTTCCTTACTCAAGCTATAGGCCAAACAAGCAAACATAAATGGCAGGAGGAGCTCAGATAGTCAGGTCTCTCACCAGGATTTTCAAGAAGGTACCACTCATGATATACCTCAAGGGTACGTGTGTAGTAATCTGCCCGAATGCTGTTTTTAGTGTATGGCTCCAAGCAAGACGGCCAAAGGGATTTTCTCAGATGGATAAGGTATCCTAGTGGGGTCTCCCAATATATGCAAGGTACGTGGGAGCTCAAATCGGTAGTAGTGATGTCTAATGCATAACCGTACACAAGGGGCCTTCCGATATACAATTGAGCATGTGAAGTACCTTTCTATATAATTCAAGGGTATGTGAAAGGATGTTCGATATACCGACAGTACGTGGAAGAACTGTACGAGTCTCGATATGTAATGCAGACGAGTAACGATAGATCCTACGCTTAACTGCACCCAAACACATCTTTAATCTATCACTCAAATTGCTATGTAAATTTTAACCTATAACTACCATTAATTTTAAAGTGGACGGTTAGGTGAATCCATGGAATTTTGACAGAAAAAGTAAAACCATGTAGTATGCATATGCAAATATTTCACTTTATCGTTCGTGGTATGCCTACCTATGGGAGAGAAAGAGAGTATTTTCTTTTTTTTGAAAACCAAAAATTTCCAAACAACTATCTTGAACTAATCAAAATCAAAGACAATCAACACTTTCCAAACTCATTTCTCTTTTATGAAAGCAATAAAAAGGGGAAGAGTCTCTTTTCCTAAAAGAAAAACAAGAAGCACACTACATGCATATGCACTCAATTTTTCAATTTTTCTCAAAGCATAGATAAATCTAACTTAAAACTACACTATTTATTATTTTGATGAGATAGTACTAATGCAAAAGAGACAAAAGAACACAGAGAACCTGAAAGCTTGTGAGGCTAATCAGAGATCCAATGTCTTATGCTCAATGATGATAATGACCTAATCTCAGTCAAAAATTTTCTTTTTAACAAGAAAAAAGAAGTCCTCTATGGAAACAAAAAATGAAATCAAGATGCTAATCAAATGGTTTTTCTTTCAGTATTTATAACATAAATGAAAAGAGATCTCACTACAACCTAATCTTTTCAAAAAAGAAATCCTTTCACAATCACAACCAACAAGCACAGAAGGAAATGGACAATCAACAAGCCTAGTCTAGCTTTTGAATTCTTCAATCAAACCAATCTTTTACCACAGAATTTAAAACCATAAGCATTCTAATTCTAACACACAAGCTTGGCAGTGAAGGGCTGAAAGCAAAAAAACTCAATTTTTTTTCAAAAAAAGAGAGAAAAATAGTCTTGGAACAAATCCTACATGGCACCGCGCTGGACGAGTCTTGACAGAGAAATTATGGATGAGCATCACTTCTGGATAACAGGACTTAAGCGGTGGCACCGCGTACTACTAGCAGGGTTCAGGTGGTGGCACCACTTCTCTCCAACAGCATAGGAGCAGTTCCCTGGATAGATCCAAAACAGAAAGGAGAACAAAAGATCAAGTTGGAAATTGATCAGATCAAGGAAAAAATTGATGGATTGACAATAAAAAAGACCATAAAAGGTTGAAATAATTTAGATCTAAACAGATCTGAAAGTTTCAAACCAAAATTCACTGATTCAGATGGCAGATCTGACTGAAGAGAGTTGGAGATGGAGCCTGGATTTGGACAAGAGTTCAAGAACTGAGGAAGCTCAGATCAACTAAGATATGCACCGCTCTCCAGCGGAGTCGCTAGATTTGTAACCAGGAATATTTCACCTTCTGCAGATAGAAGTTGTTCCTCTGGTCTGAATGGTTCAGATCCAGAACAAATGAGTGAATGACAAAGGATGAAGACCTTCCTTGGATGTCGTAGACACCTGGAATGTTGCTTCGATTGTGAACATGTGTACTTTCAAACAGGTCAAACATGCAAACACATCAAAGCTACCAGAAAATCATCTACTAATCCATGTCAGTGATTAAGGAATCTAACAACATGTACATGTGAAATCAAAACAACAGTAATGTGGGATGGAAATCATCTTTGCATTAAGAATGTATGGAGAAGCTTACAAACATTGCCTTAGTGTTGACAGGCATCTCCATGAAACAAACACTTCATCACCATAAGCTCCAACTTTACTCTCTATGCTCTCCAATGATTTGGACTAGGTAGTCAATCCAACAGCATAACAATACCTCTATGGTTCTTCCCCTCAACTATGGACATGAGCTTGTATTTATAAGGCTCAATGGATAGGGATAGTTGAGATATTTGTGGATGAGGTGGCTCCAAGATCCTATGATGGGGGATCTCGAGCTCAACTGACCCACAATGATAGGGATAAGGGAGGACATGAGGCTCATGATCTAGAAGCCTCAAGAAACTTCTCTTTTTCCCATTTTACCTAGGGTACCGCTTTTCTTCTCTTATAAAAAAGCGGTTTAGATGAGAAATGCTTATGGACCAAAGACCACAGGCAGTGGCACCACTTATGGAAAACAAGATATAGGCGGTGCAAGCAAGGTACCGCTCATGGGCCACAAGTAAAGCGCGGTGCTGAGTTTTTTTCATGTAGAATTAAAAAACAGAGTAGGTTTCCACTCTAAGTGTTGGGATTAAGGGAAAACATGGAAGTTAAGGGTCTTATCACATGGTGGTGACAAGATTTGGGTATAACAATTTTCCCCTTCTATTGCAATTTTCATCGGATATTTTACATGTTTTAGTACTCTTGGATGATTTATTTTCCAGATAGATATTTTCTCGACTATTTTATCATTCTCGAATTCTATAAGAGTTGACTGGGATATTGGATTGATTGTGATATTATTATATTTCAATTGTGGTCATTCCTTTGTAGTTGAAATGGCGTCACTCGTTGGCTGCAAGAAACTTTTAATTTCTAGAACTGCTTCTTTGATTCTTTTTTTATGTACTGAAAAAAAAATCTTGCAGATTTTTCTTTCATCTCCTAACAATTGATTCAAGTGACCTCGATTGCTTGGTTCTTAAAGTCATGCAACTCTGATACCACTTAATGTCGATACGGGTCAACCGATTTCAGATCGAACGAACAATAGAAGAAAAATGAATGCTTTCAACACCCACAAAGAACAAACAGAGAAATGCCAAGGATTATGGATTCTATTAATATAAGAAACGAAAAATGCATGGACAAATAAACTCATTCTTGATGCTCTATTCTTCAACTCGAAGTGATTGTTACATACAATATCATTTGTCTCTTTATACTCAGGGTTGACATCCCTCTCTATCCTACAATATGTTATTTATAGACTTCATATATTGGTCAAGTCTTCTTCTAGAAGCACCTTGAGAGTTCTAGGAAGTTTGATTATTCCTCATATATCACCTACAATTGGTTTGTATTTGTGTGCCATCTGTCCTGCTCAAACTACTGGCATTAATCTGCATTTACTCATGCAACTACCCCTGCTATTTCATTGTCTTGATTAAAATCGTTAGTGGTCTGTCACTCATTGCTTGAATATCATGTCATATTTGACAGTTTTTCTGTCCCACTCTATCTTCTCATTGGCCTCTTCACCCTTATCTATCGACTTACTTTTATTTTGATGAGTTTCCCCTTATGTCAGCCATCTGAATTACTTGTCTTCGACTAAATTTGTCAGGGGTCAAGATTCCCTTGCATCATCCTCCCCATGTTGAAAGAAACCTTACTGCTCGGTCAGTTGGATAAAATATTCTTCTGAAATCCAGGTTTCTTATTCTATGTTTACCTTCCCATAAAACTAGATATTCCTTTCTCTTAGTCTATCAGGTCTGACCAATGACATGTTCCTCCAGAACTTCCACAATTTTCTCTTCTTGTTGACTCAACATCTGCTCCTACCAGTCGAAAGTCAATTCTTCTAAACTTTTCAATCCTTCCTTGCACCTATATACATCGGCAACATTGAATGACAATGAAATGTTCAAATCCTCTAGTAGATCCAACACATAAGCACTATCAAAAAATTTCTTAAGAATTTGGAAATGACTGATTTTCTTTAGCTTTAACTTGTCATACACTCCTCTGGGGAATTTTTCCTTTGTGGGGTGGAATAAATCAAGTCTCCCTATGAAAATGATTGTAGTCGTCTCCATCACTATGGTCTCATCTTGTATGTTGCATTACTCTTTTCCAGTTGTCTGCTCACCTAGTCTTGCACTTCATTCATGTGATCTGCAAACAATTCAACATACATACTTTCTGCATTTTTATCGAAAATTATTCCAAATTGACCACTCTATGTCGGATCCTACCTTGCACAATTTGGAATGGACTCATTTTTTTTGATATATTAAATAAGTTGTTGTATGCAGATTCTGCTTGTGTTGACACATTCTACCATTTCTTTGGTCAATCATACGCCAAACACCTTAACAAGTTTCCCAATATTCTATTCACAACCTTTGTCTATCCATCATTTTATGGGTGATATGAAAAACTAAACTGTAACTTGCAAGTGTCTATATTCTTCCACACGGTCCTCTGGAAATGACCCATGAATTTAGTATCCTTGTCCAAAGTGATGCTCTTCGGTGATCCATGTGGCAATCTTACAACTTCCTTGAAGAATAAAATAACAATATTTGTGGCATCATTTGTCTTTAGAATGGGATGAAGTGTGCCATCTTCAAAAACCTGTCGACTACCATGAATATGGATTCATTACCTTCTTTCATACTCAGCAGTCCCAATACAAAATACATACTAATGTGATCCCATGGAACTGTTGGCACTGGAAATGGTGTGTACAACCCTGTATTTTGACGTATTCCCTTAGCAGGATGACATACTCTGCATTGTCAAACCCATTTATGTACATCTATCGGTAGTCCAGTCCAGTAATATCTTTCTTCTACCAATGCTTTGGTCTTGTCAATACCAAAATTTCCTGTCAATCCTTCACTGTGCAACTCCTTGATCAAGTTTTCCCGCATTGATCCAAGGGGAATACATAAACGATGTTCATTGAACAAATATCCCTCTTGGATGAAATACTACAAGTATGGTGTCATGTCGACACCCCATGGTTCTTTCGACGCCTTCCACACATCCTTCAAATATTCATTGGTTTCATATTTTGTATTCATCAACTCTAACTCCTTCATCATAATAGTCGATGTGTTCAACAACGTCCTCCTTTGACTTAACACATGGACAACCTTGCTCAAATTACCCAACTTATGCTTAATTAGAAAAGTATAACTTTGAAGGAACTCCACCCATTTCATGTGTTGCTTATTTAGCTTGGTTTGAGTGCTCAAATACGTCAAATCCTAATGGTCGGTGTATAACAAGAACTATTTTGATAACAGCCAGTGCCTCCACTTATTCAATTCCTAAACAATGGAATATAAATCCTGGTCATAGAATGAATATCTCTTCATGGATTCATCCAACTTTTCACTAAAAAATGAAATTAGCCAGCCTTCTTGGGTCAACACTACTCTAATAGCTACTCCACTTGCATCATAGATGACCTTGAATACCTTCTCAAAGTTAGAGAGAGCTAATATTGGCTTCTCCATCACCTTTTGCTTCAATTTCTTGAAGGCTCGTTGGGCATATTATGTCCACTTAAATTCACCCTTCTTCATGCATCACATCATCAGTGGTGCAGATATTTGACTAAAACCTTTGATGAACTTCTTGTAGAAGCTAGCAAGTCCATGAAAAATTCTAACCTCTATTGCACTTATCGGCTTCAACCATTCCAATATAAATTTGACCTTGTTAAGGTCCATCGATAATCCTTGTCTAGATATTACACGTCCCATATAGGTTAACTCTTCCTTCATAAAATAACACTTCTTCATATTCACCAACAACTTCTCCTCCTGGAGTCATTGTAATACTTGTCGAAGTTGCATCAAATGTTCCTTCTTGGTCCACTAAAAATTAGTGTATCATAGAGATAGATTACGACAAATGTTTCTAAGTATTACTTTAGTATGTCATTCATCATCCTCATGAACCTTTTGGGAACAATGATCAGCCCAAATGGCATACCCAACCACTCATATATCCCTTCCTTCATCTTGAATACTGTCTTCCACCAATCACCTTCTTGAATCCTGATACGATAATATCCACTCTTTAAGTCGATATTGGTGAAGTATCTAGCTCTACTCAAATGGTCGATCAGGTTGTCCATCCTCAGTAATGGAAACCTGTAATTTATTGTGATATTGTTGATGGCCCTTGGATCAGTGCACATCCTCCATTCTCCTCCTTTATTTGGTGCAAGTACATTTGGTACTGCACATGGGATCAAACTTTCCCTAATCAATCCTCTGTCCACCAACTCCTATACTTGTCAATTCAAATCATTATTTTCGGTCGGCATCATTATATGCAGTTCCTTATTTGGCAGACTTGACCCTAGAATCAATTCGATCTGATGCAAAATACTCATGGTCGGTTGCAATCCCCTTGGTAGTTCATCGACCAGTATATCCTAGAATTATTTCAATACTTCTCTAAATTATATTGAGACATCTTCCATTGTATTTTCCACATTGAACCCCTTTCAAATGATGGCAAAGAAACACCCTTGCTTCTCTTCTTCCTTCAATAAATATTTAGTTGAGCATGTCAGTACTCTTTTCTCCCAGTAGTTGTTTTGGCTCTTCCAATCTCCCTCATATTCCTACATGCGAACCACCTTCTATCGGACACCAACCTTACACATAGTAACCATATTGGAATGACTGTTGTAAATCATATTTAGGGCATATTTCCATGGTCATCCTAACAGCAGATGCCAAGCATCCATTGGGATCACATCACACAACAGACTGTATTCTAATCGACCGACATTGAAATTTGTTTGGCATTGTTGTGTGATTGTTACATGATGCCCTTTTTGCAACCATGCAACCCTATATGGTCTCAAGTGTGGTCGACACTTTATAACTAATTTCTCAATGACTTCTGCCGAGACCAAATTCTTCGTACTTCCTCCATCGAATATTGTACAACAACATCTATTGTCGATATTCACCCTTGTTTGAAAAATAGATTTTGGTCGTGTCGACTCTTTCTCTTCTTGTCAGGTCAACTAGATCAATGTCCATCAAGTTGTGAGGTTTTGACCTCCTTTTGAATTTTCATCACCTTCTCTTATTCCAATTGTAGAACTTGTCTTCACACCGGAATTGTCACCAGCTCGTGGTCTTGTCTTCGACCGGTTATCTACATAGAGATTCTCTAGGCATTCAATTCCTTGTGTCTAACTTCATAAAACTTGTACCAGAATACATCTGGTCTACTCGTATATTTTGTGCCATTTGTTCTCCTTTGACTATACGTAGCTTGGCCTTGAGTCTCCCTACCCTCTCGTTGGTACTCTGGTGTGTTTTTCCTTGTTCAGCTATCGTCTTTTTTTCGGTTCTCTTCGTTGAATTCCTTCCTTGTTATGGTACTCTATCCTTTACCAGGAACAATACTTCCACCCCTAGTATTCGGTTTTCCCCTGGATGTGATGGGTTTCTCATCAAATTTTCTCCGGATTTCAGGGATAGCTAGTACACTTGCATGAATATCTCGAACCTCAACATGATCAGTTCATCCCAAATAGTATATTTCAACCCATTTACATATATTACTACCGCTTCCTCTCCTTCGTCAGTGTGTCTCGAGTGAATCGATAGTCTATAAAACTCCTCTATGAACTCCTTCACATACATCTCCTTCTGTCGCAAGTTCTGTAGTTTCCTATACAAGGAAATCATATAGTCGGTAGGAAAGAACATGTATTTTAACTTGACAACCATCATATCCTAAGACTTTATCTTTTCTTTCCCTTCACATTTCCCCACCATAACGATGTGTGACCTTTCAAATTCATACAAGTTACCTTTACCCTTTTGGGTTCTTTGATCTATTCTTTTTCAAAGTACTTCTCCATCTCCCTCACCTAGTCTATCAATTCTTCTAGGTTCAAACTCCCTGAGTAGGTCAACACATCCATATTAGCCTTACCTCTCATGTCTGATAGAGATTTTAGCATTCTATCCTCTGGTTCATATGGTTCTTCTTCCTCTCCCTAAGATTCCCTTTCCTTGACCTGCTCATCACTATGGTCTATAGTTTTGACAACATATCCTTTTTCGTTTGGCCTCCTTTAAAGATGCTAACTATTTCTTCAACGTTCTCATCGTCTGAATGCATTCTTCGAAATTTTCATGGTCGATAATGACCCTTTCACCTTTGCATTGTCTTCTACCATGAATGTCAACACCTCTCTAAGCCATTTCTCACTCAAATGGCCAAATCACCACTTCCACGACTCTATCTAACTACAACTAGAGTCATATTCCCCCTTTTATAAATGAAATCAGACTCATGATTCACATAGGATACTCATACTTTGATACCAAGTGATGCAAGAAAAAGTCAATAGCTTGCTTCTCAGAGTCAAGCATCTCTGATACCACTTGATGCATACATGGGTCGACCGATTTCAGATCGAACGCATAATGTAGCAAAAATTAACACTCTCAACACCCACAAAGAACACAGATAAATGCCAAGGATTATGGGTTCTATTAATATAATAAATTAAAATTACATGGACAAATACACTCGGAGCCAATAGCCCTCTCTATTTTACAATATTTTATTTATAACCTTCATATCTCGATCAAGTATTCTTCTAGAAGTGACTCGAGAGTTCTAGGTAGTTGGCTTCTTCCTCAAATATCAACTACAACTAGTTCGACTTCGTGCTCCATATCGCCTACTCCAACTACCACCATTACTTTGCATTTACTCATGAAACTACCCATTTTATGACATTGTATCAGCTAAACTCGTTGGTTAAATTCATCGGTCATGACAACTCTCAATAGCCGCCCAACTCTTATCTTGACTTTGACAATTTTTAGTCCTACTCTGTCTTCTCATTGGCCCCTCCGCTGAATATTTTCCTATGGTCATATGTTGGCTTACTTGGTCCAACTTATTTTTATTTCAACGGGTTTCCCCTTTCGTCGGGCATCCAACTTCCTTGTCTTCAACTAAATTTGTCAAGGGTCGAGATGCACCTACATCATCAATTAAAGGTTTCTCCTCTAGCCTCTTCCATATTGTACCATTTGTTTGGTAAATCATGGAGTGTACTTGGGAATAGGTTAGTCCATACACCTTCATATTTGCAGTACCCCATTTGATTCCATTCTTTTTCACATATATTAATATGTCTATCTGGGTCTTGAGCTTGAATGGGTTTTGGTATGTCTTCTTGTGTTGTAAGTTATTCCCTCTGAAGCATTCTATAAAACACGTCAACACTGTATTCCATGGATGTTGTCAATATTGATGTGTATCCCAACATTGTTCTTCTTGAATATTAAAAGTTTTAACCAAACTTTGAATACAACCTTGTTCCCTGGTGTTTTTAAATACTTTCATCAACATGCAAAGGTCAGGGTCTCCCTTTCTTTATATCGTAGCAATGTAATGTTGAAATATTGCAAATTTGCCAAAATATTCTAAATGTATTCTATTGCTGTAACCTATCGAAGATATTTTATTCCTCCGTCGGGATGTTACTATTGTATTTGGTCATCATAAAGTCATGAGGTAAAACCTCTATTGTAAGTCGGGTCAATAGATCCCTCCATAATATTATATTATATTTTTTTCTGTCTTCCTGGATGAATTCGAACCAGTAAGTTTGTTAGGGCCAAATTGTTAGAAAAGAAGTCAACTGAAAGAAAGAGTATAAATAGAGGAGGTGTGTTCCTGATTTGAAAACACACACTCACTTGTGTATAGTGCATAGGAGAGAGAGAGAATTATTTGTAAGGTGAAGGAGCACTTGTTTGGGGTTTTATCTTTGTACTTTTGATACATCTATATAGAGGGAGTTTTGATTGGTTTTCTTTCCCTAGAGGATTTCCCATAGTAAATATGTGTCTATCTTGTGATTGTGTTTCTTTCAAGGATCCCACATATGCTATTGTTGTTAAATTGAATTGAATATTGATGATATCTAGATTAGCATATGAAATCTTAACGTGATATCAGAGCTATCTTGAATAGAACAACTTTCACAAGGTGAAAGTCTCTCTCCTTCCTCCGGCAAGAAATTAGGGTTTCTGTCAAAGTTGGAATTTTGAAGATTTTACTACATAGAAATTTGTGCCTCCCTAGAGTGCATCTATTAATCCTTGAATCAAATTTTTTGAGTGGGAAGATCTCCAAGAAAGTCAAACCCTAGTTTGAATTTGAACTAGAAAACTGCATATCAGAATATCGCAAGTCAATTTTGAAAGGTGAATATTTGGAATCTCCAGAAACTAGGTGTACCAATCAACCCGCCTTAATCAAGCACATCTCCTGGTATGGTCAATTTTTCATTTTGAGAAATTTCATTTTTTAGTGATCTATTGGATAACATGGACCTAAGCACTAAGCTTGAGGACAAGCTAGAAGGCATAGAAAACTTCTGAGCATGGAAATATAGGATTGGTCTCATCCTTAAAGAGAATGATCTTGACAAATACATCAAAGGAGAAGTTGCAGAACCTGAAGAACATGAAGCTAAGGAGAAGCACAAGAAGGACTTGATTAGGGAAATGAGGATCATTGTTGATTCTATAAAATATAACTTGATTCCTCAAGTGTCATCCAAATAAACCCTGAAGGATATGTATGATGCCCTATCCAGAATGTATGAAGGAAATAACATCAATAGAAAGATGGATTTGAGAGCTCAATTGAAGAGTACCAAGACGAGCCAAGGATAATCCATTCAAGACTACTTCACAAGGGTATCCCAGTTCAAGGAGAAACTATAATCCATTGGAGACTCCCTTGATGAAGATGAGCTAGTTATGACTACTCTCAATGGTCTCACTAGACCTTGAGATTCATTCATCTAGACTATGTGTTCCAGAAAAGAAAGCATGAAGTTTGACATTGTATGGGAAGATTGCATCCAAGAGAGGCTAGAGTAGCCAATAGAGTAGCTCTACTTGAATAATATGATCAATCCCTATCCACCCATACAAAAAGAGGAATATGTCAATATAACTTCAAGAAGTAAGCCACAAGGATTCCCCACCTCCCAAGAGGTTCCAAAGGACAAGAAGAAACAATCAAAGGAAATACCACTCTGACTTTCAATGTTTCAATTGTCACAATATAGGACACATTTCTAGAAATTTTCCTCTAAATAAAGAATATTACAAGAAGAACAACAAAATAAATCATGCACATGTAGTTGAAGATGAAGAAGAAGAGGAAAAAGGACCTCAAAGAAAACAAGCAAAATAATAATATGCGGAAGAGTATGTATTATTCTCTGCACTCTCTGGGTTTGTGACACCTGGAGAGGATACATGGCGTATTGATATTGGTGCTTCAAAGCACATGACAAGACAAAACTTGAAGAGAATAACTCTCCACAGAAAGTATCATTAGGACATGACTATCAATATCCTATAAAAGTTATTGGTGAAGCAAGCTATAAGCTTGATTCTGGAACTTCCATGAAGATGAATGAAGCCTTATATGTACCAGGTTTGAAGAAGAACTTACTTTCTATCTCAGCATTAGACAAGAAAGGATATAGGGTTTCATTTATAGATGGATAAGTACTTATGTGGTCCAAAAGAAAATCAATTGAAGATGCAGTTGTCATTGGTGAAGAAGAAGGAGGATTATATAAACTCAAGGGACATTTCAAAAGAGCCCTTGTTCATGAGATCACTATCCCAAGTGAACTATGGCATAGGAGGCTTGCTCACATCAACTACAAAGCACTACCTCATGTGAGCAAAGTAGTAATAGGTTTACCATATTTGAAGATCTATCATGAAGGAGCTTGCAAAGGATGTGCAGGAGGAAAGAATATCAAGAATCCATTTTCTAAGAGTGAAACAAATCCTAAAGGTATGTTGGAATTAATTCATTAAGATGTATGTGGTATAATTCCCTCCACATATTTGAGTGGTTACGAATATTATATACATTTATTGATGACTATTCAATAAAGAAATGGATATATTTCTTCAAAAAAAGGAATGAAGTATTTGAAAAATACAAGGAATTCAAATCCTTAACAGAGAATCATTCAGTAAGAAGAATCAAGACACTCAAAACAAACAATGGTGGAGAATATACTTCAAAACTTTAAGTATTGTCTTGCTAGTATAGGAGGCATAGTTTCCACATAATGAGGAGGTAATAAAAACTTTAAGTATTGTCTTGCTAGTATAGGAGGCATAGTTTCCACATAAACAAACAAACAAGTTATGGGACCATTTAGAAAAAATTGAAATCCACTTGTGAATGGAAAGGAGGGAGGAATGTGACTACAACTCAGTAGCACCCATGATAGGACACTTGTACAAGTAGGTTATCCGTTGGTGCTTCTTTGATCTCAAGCACTAAATCAATTTGCAAAAGATATTACCATTCGATTAAAAAATATATCTATAATGGCCCATATTTTAATTGAACATCTATACCACATTTTTAAATATTGTATTTATTTGCTTATTACATGTTGGAATCAACTTGGTTGAGTAAACTATATGTGCAAAATTATGAACCTAATTATATGCGACAATTATCTTTTATGTTTATCAACCCTCTTATTAATGATGGCAGATATGTGTTTTATCTTTTAGTATGAAAAAATTAAAATGAAATGATGAGTTATGTGGATACCACTCTGTGTTACACTTGAATGAATGGATGGATCCCATGCACATTATAAATATATTAAATTGTTTACATTAACTGATTATTTAACAATTGTTAAATTTTTGACATGGAAGTGGTGAAAGAATGTTATGAATGGATTTATGTTTTAAGTAAGACTAACCTTTAGGTTACAAGGGATAAGTGATATCTAGATACTTGTTATGATCTGTGGGATAGTGCAATTTTATGTAGGAAACTAGGTTTCTGAAATTGGTTATTTGCTGACACAACTTTGATAACCACAATAGAAAAACAATGTGATTCAGGATAGGTATTGACCCTAGTCCTGTTGGGAGGGGTATAAATGTTTCCCACTATGTATCCTTTGAAACATAGATTCATAGGAGGGTTGTGTTCAGTCACTCCCTCCAATGTGTGAGATGACGAATGTCATTTTCATGTTGTGGGATTTAGGTTGATTTACTCGAAACTTCAACTTATGGGTTATATCCAGGGTTAGGTCGATATAGTTGGCGCTCTAGGATTTTCCAATGCAGGAATGGATAGGAAGTGGAAGTTAGAAGTAGGTTAGCAAGGAAGGATAATTAGAAAAGTGCCATTCTAGGTTTGGGTTTCGAGACACCAAAATATTTGTAGTTGGTACCTTTCACCTATAAACCATTGTTTAGTTCATTAAGATAAAAGTTAGTATAATGTTGATGTCTCCTAACTTAATTAATGGTTAATGTTGATGGTACTAGATGGTTTTCTTACATGTGTGGTTGTTATTGAATTTTTATCTAGGAGTTACGCATTAGAGGTGATGATGGTTTCATATAGTACATGTGAAAGCTATGTGTACATTGGTCATGCACACACACCATGCACACACATGCTATTACTAGTTATGATGTAAATCCAAATATGTATTGGTGCTTGTAATATTATAGGGTGTGGTGGTCAATGACTGTGAAAGTAGTAATATGTGATGTTACTTAGACTATTAATTGATGTTATTAAAAAATTCATTTCTTTATTTAGGTAGAATAGTAGGCACTCTCATTAGTTTGTGTTCTAATTTAAAATATAATTTATTAATTTCAGTTGTCAACTTTCATTTGTGGATACCTCGTTTCATTGATCATTAGAACTCATATGTGTATAATATTAGTTGTGTGTCATGTTAGGTGGACCCATTTAATGAAAACCTAACAATTTTGATGTGAATGATAACAAATTAGTTGTGTGAATAATAGTTGCATGAATAAAATAAATAAATATAAAGATATTCTAATATATTCTAATATTTAGATTTATGAATCTCGATTGGAGTAAATGTATTAGTCTGTCACGTCCCCATGCCTCCAACGGCAAAGAGGACGCGATCTAATAGCTCTAACAGACCGGGCTAACTTCCCATGAACATGTACAAGCTTAAAATGCAATGCTGAAATGCTAAAACAGAATGCTGAGAAAAAATGCATGACAGTATAACATGCCCAATTTAATTGTTCACCATACACAGCTTAATTAATTCATCTTGCACAGATGCAATTGTATATTATGCACAGCTATGATTATCTATCTTGCATAGCGGAATCAATGTGCATTCAACAAGCAGAAATTCAACATGTTCATTTCATTTTTAATTAGCAGTAAATTATAGAATTGCAGAGGTAAAATGCACAAGATTACTTATCTTATGAAAGCTTTGCTCCGCAACCAGCTACGTCGCTGCAACGTTCCACCCAACCATAGGCCAGCGTGCTCCTTAATCTCTCAGCAGCGCTTCCACCCCCGAGCTGGGCATGATTCTCCAAGGAATAAGGGAACTAGCAGGCTTACACATAGCCAGGATACACAAAACACATAGCCAAGCCAACCAAGTTGGGTTTATCAGGCCATTAAGGAGCTGAAGAAGGAAATTGTTAAGCTGGTGAGCTCATTACAGAGCCAAGAAAACCCACACCAAAACTAGCCTGACCTCTAAGACACCCATCCACACCCAACACAAGGAATCAGTCCCTTCTCTACTACACAGTCCCTCAGGCCCTGCATTCCCTTCCAGTGCTATTCAGGGGTGATGGAGAAGAAGGCCAGCCCTCTAGCTCTGCCTATGTGGTTTCTAGCACCAGTTTTATCAAGCAACTAAGCCAACACCCTTGCTCCCAATACAGTCCGAAGACCAACAATTGCACTCCGGCAATTAAAATTCAGCTCTCACGGCTTAAACAGGGAAAAACGAATTACACAGCCCCACACATAACAGCAAAAATGACTCACATAGGAGGTCACACACACAGTCCTGAAGCTTATCATTGAACACAACTCACAGCAGGGGGAAAACGTCCCAAATAGTCTGTGCGTGAGATCAACAGTCAGTGGGGCAACCAAAAATGTGAATGGAAAAATGCACCAGCAGCTCCAAAAACGTGAGGAAGACAACCCATGCCCTGGCATTACAAAAACGACCTCCAATCTATGGGAAAAATGAAGCCACAGCCAAAAACGTGGAAGGAAAAACACACAGGAAACTCCAGCTGCTCCCAAAACGTGAGTAAAAATGGAAAACGTGAATGCCTAGTAGAATGGCATACGTTTTTGGGCATTTTTCTTGCCAAGGAAGTCAGAACACGTTTTTCCAAAATGGCTCTCTGCCCAATTCGAATTTGGTTGCCCATACTCTTCCCCTTCCATGCAATAACTGCCTCAACCACATTCTGGCAGAAATAAATGATTGGAGAAAAAAAGACAAGAAAGGTAGTTGACAGTTTGATGGGTTCTCTCATAGACATTTGGCTTTTCCCCATTGGCCCATAGGTTAAATATTTCACTCCCCTTATCCTTAGAAAATCATGCCCCATTCGATTTGGTTGCCGCGGCCGTAGCTGGTTGTGTCCATTAATTAATTATGATGCATATTTACATAATGGCCAACATAATATGTGCCGCATGCCCCGATATTCAATCGGTGACAAATTTTAAATCCAAAACATAGCATAACCGATCAATGGTGGGGCCTTGGCCTTTAGCTCCACACCATGATCATTACAATATATACATCATGTACATTTAATGTAACGGGGTCAAAACCGGGACATTACATAGTCAAGGCTAGTTAAGAGGAATGTTAGAAAATTAATGAAGTTTATGAAATATATTTATGATGGGATCCGACCTTGAAGACACGGTGGGAGGCAAAAGTGGGGTATTTGAGGATATTGGGGGGGATCAAGAAGGGGGTTCTAGAGGTTGGGAGCACTTCGTGATTGTGGAATGATGATGGTATTTTTGTGATTCATAACTGATTATTTGGATTGTGGATTGGTTCATGGTAATTAATAAAAAATTTTGTTGTTTTCATTATCATAATTGTGGGCATAGAGGGCTATGAAACCCATAAGTTTCCTAAATTAGCAGCTTGCTGCTAGTTAGACATGCTCAGGAGAATTAATCCAAGTTTGGGCAATCCTTATACTAATACTTGACTTGATTGGACCTACTAGATTGGACCAAGGTATTTCTTGCAACTACACTTATAGGATAGGTATTTTACTTTCTTTTTACTTAACACTTTTTTTAGACATACATAAAAATGGGTTATTATTGCAAAAGTGAAAATGTAGAACTTTGCTATGAAAATTTTAAATTATCTTATTTGTGTTTTATTCATTTTACGTATATATGTAATAAAATGGAATATGCACATAAATTTATTTTTCATGGTAAAATGAATGAGAAATTTTATGTATATACATTAGAGAGGATTAATTAAATTTTAACTCAACTATGCTTCCATTTATAGTTGCTTCAAAGTAAAAGGGACACTAACACCCATCACAAGAATGAGGAACTACATTTGTTATGAGAGCTTGAAGTTCCAATACTAGAACCTTAAGGACCACCAAATGTTATTCTAAAGACCTGAAATTTGAAATCTAAGAAGACATTTACATCTAGTACTAGACAAATGGAAATAAACAAAATGGGATATAGAAAAGTCCCTTTTATTAAAGGCGAGCTAATAGTTGCATGAGGAAGTTAAAAAGTACAAGTGAAAACAAACCTTTGAAAGGACACTTTGAAAAATATAATACTGGAACCTGAATTCATGCCGTGCCCTCACTCACTTGTGAACAAAAACCTGTAAGCTTTAAGAGTCTTCTACCTGAAAACAAAAAAAGAAAGTTGTAAAAAAAGAAAGACAAACAAAAAAGGCTATATAAACTATATATATTTATTACAAGACCTTAATGTAATTATAATTTTCATTTTAATAGGATATTATTAAAAAACAAAGCAGAGTAGGAACTCAATTTACAATTGAAATGAAATATGACATTGAGCCAATTTCAAATATCACTTAGAAGATGGAAACACCAAAACTTTGTGAGTTGTAGATTCAGCCAAAAAAAACTACTAAACTTTGGATTCATTAGACCCAATATTTTATCATGGGGTGCATCGGTTATATTTGTCAAGAAAAAGAATGGTTCTCTACAGTTATGCATATATTACAAGGACTTGAACAAATCCACAATGAATAATAGGTACCTGAAACTTAGAATTGATGGCCTCTTTGAACATATGAAAAGGGCTTCAACTTTCTCTAAGATCGATTTACGATTTGGGTATCACTAGGTAATAATTAAGGAAGGTAACATCCCCAAAACTACTTTCCAAACTTAATTTGGGCATTATGATTTCATAGTGGCGTCGTTTGGTTTAACCAATGCACCACCTTTATTCATGAGCCTCATGAATGATGTTTTATGGAAGTAGATAGATCGCTTTGTGCAAGTATTTTTAGATGATATTCTTATATATTATAAGAATGAGAAGGATCATGAGGATAACTTACAACTAGTATTATCATGCTTGAGAGGGAATAAGTTATATGGTAATTTCTTGAAATTCTCTTTCTTTCAGAAGGATATCTTGGGACATGTTATCTTGGGGAAAGGGATCTTAGTAGACCCAAAAAACGTTAAGGCCATCATGGATTGTCCAATTCGGAAGAATGCACTTGAAGTGTAGCTTCATGGGGTTACCTAGGTATTACTAGAGATTTGTGGAAGGATTCTTCAAGATTGCAAAACCAATTACCCCCTCGAAATACAAGGGAATATAATATGATCAATGGACCAATGATTGTGACACCTCTTTTGTAGATCTGGAAATAATGCTAACAAGTGTACCATTATTGTGCATGCCAGATATGGATAAGGACCTCATAGTATGCACCAATTCTTTGAAGTAAGGATTGGGTGTGGTACTAATGCAGGAAGGTGGAGTAACAACTTAAGTATTCTGTAAATTGAAACATAGTGATGAAATGTATGCCACACATGAATTAGAGTTGGTAATATTTATGTTGGATCTAAAGTTGTGGAGGGACTACCTTGTAAGGTGAAGCTTCAAGCTCAAGACTAACCATCAAACATTATAGTACATTTTCATGCTAAGGGATTTGAATGCTAGGTAGAGGAAATGGAGTGAATTTATGAGTGAGTATTACTTTGGTATTGCATACATGACTAGGGGAAGGAGAACCTAGTGTTGTGTGCCCTAACCAGGAGACTAAGGGTCTTCTCCTTACTACCCTTAATAGTTGATTTAATGGATATAGTGTTGAGACAGATTCTAGGAAATAGTTGATATCTAAAGGTGACATTGGTGCTTCAAAGTGGAAGGTAGTCAGAACCTAAGTATGAAGGGTATAATCTAGAGGTAGATGGATTACTATGATTTCAAGAGAGGATGTATATTCCTTATGAGGGATATATTCATGATATATTAGAGACATTAGGGCCTTAGATAGGCCCACATAAGACTTTACTATGCACATGCATGGGTGAATAAGACGTACACATGCATCAAGAATATGTTCTTTTGTGTAGGCATGAAGTGTGATGCATTGCACTTTGTTTCTAAGTGCATTGAATGCCAGTAAGTAAAATCTAATAACCATCACCCAACTATTCTTTTACAACTTCATGACATTCCTATGTCTAAGTGGGAGGTCATTTCCATGGATATCATTTTAGGATTGCCTCTCATGTCTCTATGACATAATTCCACATTGGTGGTAGTTGATAAACCAACCAAAATAACCCATTTCATTATAGTCAAAGAAACGATGTCATTGATGTGGAAAGAATATTTAGAAGTGAGATTTTTCACCTTCATGGTTTTCCTAAAAACATAATCTCAAATATAGACCCTAAGTTTACTTCTAGGTTTTGGACAAGCAGCTGTCAACATTGGGGACACAATTGAAGTTAAGATCATCTCATCAACCTAAGACAGATGTGAATACTGAGAGAGTAAATTAGATGATGGAATATATGCTTAGACTGTATGTTATGGAGCAACACTAGATCCATTAGGAGAAATATATTCCTTGGGTGGAGTTTGCACACAACAACAGTTATCATAGCTCCATTGGTATGCCTCCATAGCAGGATTTGTATGGAATAGCATGTAGGACACCACTCTGTTGGGACATGTTAGAATATTGTGTTTTAATTGGGCCAAAATTGATTCAAGGTATGGAAGAGATGGTGCTTCATATTTGGAAAAGGTTAAAATAATCTTAGGATATGCAAAAGAGTTATGCTAGCACTCATAGGACATATATAAGTTACGAGGTTGAAGATCGAGTGTTTAGTCATATCAAACCAAATAAAAGTACCATTTGGTTTGGGAAGGGAACTAAGTTATAACCTCAATTTATTTGTCCGTTTTAAATTCTAGAGAGAATTGGACCAAATTCCTATTATCTTGCACTACCACCCCACTAGCATAAAAATCATAATGTATTTCATGTATATGTATTGCGACATTATGTGGCCAATGAGACTCACAAAATCCATTTGAAAGACTTGCAGGTCTTAGAAAAGGGATATTTTATGGTCAAACAATTACACATACTAGATCATAGGGTTCGACAACTAGGGAATCGTCTTATGGACCAAGTTAAGGTCTAGTGGGACAGATATAGCCCATGATATGCTACCTAGGAAGATGCAGATACCATATTTTGATAGGACATCTATACCACATTTTGACCTATTGCATTTATTTGTTTATTACATGTTGGACTCAACTTGACTAAGTAAACTATGAGTGCGTAATTATGAAACTATAACTATGTGACCATTATGCTTTGTTTAAGTATAGGGGTTTTCACAATCCAACATATGAAATATCAATTTTGGGATTTCCTGTGTAGTGTAATTCATTATGGTATGACCCATATCCCATTAGTATAGTCACAATTGACCCATATTCCATGAGTATAAGGCATAGTGATTTCTAATGTTTTGAAAATGGGTTAGCAAACTAAGTGGGCTTGGTTGTGAGGAAAATCCACAGTTAAATGCACTTGAGCTAGAGGAATTTTTGTATGGGTGATATCCCAAGAATTTTTGGTTACTAGGTGCAAGCCCCGAAAGTTAAGATTGATGCTATGTAATTCATTTCTCTAGTCTCAATCCCACTTCTTCACCCCCGTGAATATCACTCGATGCAATGAATGCTAAGTGGACTATTCAAAACCAAGATAAATTAGTTAGTTGTGACTATGCTTATGGGATATGATTTATGTTTTATGCTTATCATGTACCATGTACCTCTTATTAATGATGAAAAGTCTGTGTTTTAGATTTTAGTATGCAAAATAAAAATGAAATGATGAGGTAGATAGATACTATTTGTGTTATGCTTGAATGAATGGATGAATGCCATGCACATGATAGATATGTTAAATTGTTCACATTAACTAATGATTGATCAATTGCCGATTGGAATGGAAATAATGAAATGATTTTATCCCACGGGTTACAAGGCCTAAGTGATAGCCAAATACTTGAGATTATGTGAGGGATCGTGCAGGTTTATGCAGGAAACTAGGTTGCCCAAATTGGTCGTTTGATGACACAACTCTGATAACCACAATAGAAACACAATGTGATTTAGGATAGGGTGTGACCCTAGTCCTGTTGAGAGGGATGGAGTTATTCCCCACCATGTATCCTTTGTAACCCATAGTTGTGGGAGGGATGTGTTGAGTCACACTCCCCAAGTTCAGATGATGATCGTCGATTTCTTGTTGGGGAGGTTAGGTTGATTTACTCCATGCTTCCACTTATGGGTTGTATCTAAGATTATGTCAATATAATTGGCGCTCCAAGACATTCCAGTAGAATATTGGATAGGGAGTGGAAGTCGAAAGTGGGTTAGGAAGGAAGGATGATTAGATCAGTACCATTATGGGTTGGAGGTTTGAGACACCCAACTAGTTGTAGTTGGCACCTTTCACTTGTAAATCATTATTTATTTCATTAAGATAAAACTAAGTATAATGTCGATGTGTCCTAACTTAATTTATTGGTTAATCTGGATGATACTATAGGGTTGCATTGCATGTGTGGTTATCTTGTCTTGCATGTGTGGTTATATTATCTTACATGTGCGATCATTATTGAATTCCAATTAGGAGTTATACATTAGATGTGATAATGGTTGCATACATTACATGTGCAATCTATCGTACACTGGCAACACACACGCGCCTTGCACATATATTCTAGTATTGGTTATGATGTAAATTCAAGTACAAGTTGGTTCTTGTAATATTATAGTATGTGGTGGTGAATGACTATGAAATTAGTAATATGTGATACTTAGACTATTAATTGATGTTATTAAAAAATTCATTTTTTAGTTAGGTAACATAGTAAGTCACTCACATTAGTTAGTGTTCTAATTTAAATATAGTTTATTTATTTTATCTGTTAATTGCCATTTGTTGATACCTCATTTTGTCGGTCATTGTAAGTCATATGTATAAGCTCTTAGTTGTGTATCATGTTAGGTGGGCCCATTTAATGCATACCTAACAATTGTTATGTGAATGATAACACATTAGTGATGTGAATGATAGCTGTGTGAATAAATTAATCAATTATGTACTACTACATATGGGTTGTTTTTGTGATGAAATTTACAATGAAATGTAAAAAAAAAAATGTTGCAAAACATTCGTCACAAATTGCAACAAAAAGTTGGGATTTTTGCCGCAAATTATGCCGAAACTTCATATTTTTGTTGCAACTGTGATGAACGTTTTGCAACAAATTTTTTTATTTTTGTTGCAAAAATGACCGAAATGTAATAACTATTATATTTAGGTTCTGGAGGTTTTGGAGGCTGGGCACACTTTGTCACTGTGGACTGGTGATTGCATATTTGTGATTTAGGACTGATTATTTCGACTATGGATGGGTTCATGGTAATTAAGAAAGAGTGTTGTTGTTGTCGTTATTGAAGTTATGGGAATGGAGGGCTAGGAAACCCATAGGTTTCTTAGAATTAGCAGCTTGTTGCTAGTTGCTCGAACAATTAATCCCAATATGGGAAAGCCTTGTACTACTACCTAACTTGATTGTACCTACTAGATTGGATCGAGGTACTATTTGAAAATACACCTACAAAAGAGGTATTCTACTTTCCTTTTACTTGGTCATTTTTATTAGACATACATAAAAGTAAGTTATTATTGAAAAATAACACTACAAAATTTTGCTATGAAATTTGTAAATTAAATATTATTTATGTTTTATGTATTTTATATATATATAAATGTGGAATATATATATAAATTAAATATTATTTATGTTTTATGTATTTTATATATATATTAATGTGGAATATATAAATTTGTAAACTATGCTTCCATTTTTAGTTGCTACAAAGTAAAAAGAGACTAATACCCATCATAAGGATGTGGTGTTGCATTATTTAACCCTACCCTAATGCATTGGATAATAGGGATAACTACAAATCATCATTGAATCAATTTAAAACGACCTAGGATGGTGCAGTGTTTGGATAAACACCACAACGAGGTTATGACATACCATAGCTCTAAGATGTTTTTGAAAACTTTTGCAAATAATAAACTATAGTTCGAAGTGATGGTGCACCGTATATTTACAATAGTTCGAAGTGATGGTGCACCGTATATTTCTACACCACGTGGAGTTGCATTACACTACGTGGAGTTTCATGGCACTAAAATCCTAAAGTAAATTTCTATTTTTATTAAAAAATTACATATACTATATTATTAAATATTTTATCTTTTTCATTTCTCTATCAAATTAGAGGCACTAGTGCACTCTCCTCTCTCTAGTGCACCAATTTGGCTACGTAAACATTGAAATTTAGTGTGTTTTGTCCGATGACATGGAAGTGTTTGAATATTCATTTAACACTTTGTGCGCTTTTAGAAAAAAATAGTATAACAAACTATGTTTATTTGACAAGAACCAATGCATTTTACTTGAGAGTGCCTCAATTCCTTTCTTTTTTTATGCATTGGAGCATAATTTCTCATTATGTTTTCTTCGTAATCGTTTTATTGGTTCTGCTTCCCTGAAGATGAGTAGGGTTTCTACTCGAAACGTTGGTTTTAAATTCATAACACATTAAAAGTCCAAAAAGATCATGGAATACTTAGATAACTACAAAATCCTGAATCATCTTTAAAATAAACATATTCTTTCTTTTAGAAATGATGTTTTGGGGTGTTTGGTTCATGTGATATTTTTATGTATTGATGCATCTTATATGTTGGTGAACTAG
This sequence comes from Pseudotsuga menziesii, assembly GCA_001517045.1. Taxonomy (NCBI): domain Eukaryota; kingdom Viridiplantae; phylum Streptophyta; class Pinopsida; order Pinales; family Pinaceae; genus Pseudotsuga; species Pseudotsuga menziesii. The sequence goes on along the minus strand of LPNX010369376.1, from coordinate 106,417 downwards.
TGCATTATTACAAATGAAGTGCATTGAAAAATACATTTGCTAAAACCCCCGACCGCTAACCTTTGCTATAAAATGAATAAAATAGACATTTTAAGGGGAGGTTCCACTAAAAGGTGTTTACCTTGTAGTGAATCAAAAAATCACATGTGTTTGTCAAAACTTCGGTATATTCCTTCCAATCAATAATCCACCTATTGAGGTTTTACACAAAAGGTGGGGAAACTATATTTGAATTTAAACTAAGATACCTTTGAATATACCCTAATTAGACTAATTATACTTTAGACACATTTCTTCCCAACTTTCCTAACCACCCAATAAGTATTAATCACAATTAAACTCTAATTAGATCACAATCCCTAATTTCCCCACATTCCCCATTTTCCTCAATTTTCCTAATAATCCATAATTAGCTCCATTATCCTAACTTTCTCAATTTGTGCCACCAATTTCCTCAATTTTCCTCAATTTTCCTCAATTTTCCTAATAATCCATAATTAGCTCCATTTCACTACTAAACGTAATAATAAACCAATTAATTGTCGAAAATTTAATATTCACCATTTCTTTCAAAATACCAATTAAAATATATACATAAAAAGTGACATTATAATGTATGTTGTAATTGCGAGACAACAAAACATTCAATGTCAAATAAATTGAATTTTCAAAAAAAAAAATGCCCTTATTAATTCAAATTTTACTTAAGTGTTGTTTCAAGAAACTTTAGTTTAGTGATTTTTGTGTTTGATAGCATGCCCATAAAAAGCATTGAGTTTGACAGAGAAATTGACACCCACTTTCAAATGGTGTTTATTCAAAGAGAAATCGGTTGTTGACCCCATATGGAGTTGTAGTTCAATTCTAAATAATATAGTTGGCTTTATAACATATCATGCCAACTTCAATATCTCTTGTTCAATTACCACCATCATATTCAACTTGCAACATCAATTTATGAAACTCATGATAGCTCACTTCTAGCATTGTTCTCGCAACAATCAACTTACTTCAATTTAGTCTCTTAGCCTTGTCTTTAGTGGCTAGTTACTTCTAGGACTTGATAGTGTTGATAGTTCCCACGGGGGCTTCACTTGTTGACCAATATCCTATCACGTTAGTTCATATTGTGTGTTTTAAAATTATCAAAAATCGAACCAATATATTGCAGGTATTGGGGGGATGAGGGGTTTAAGGTGGGGGTGGGTAGGGTGGTTTATAAGGATTGAGGTATAAAAAGGGGCGTGGAGGGGGTTTCAACAAAAAGAGTTTGGGTCAATATCTCTCAAAATTAAGGGTATTCTTTAATATCCCACGATCGCACGTGCTATGTGAGAGGTTCACTGAATGAATTCCCTGTGATAGTTCCATCCCATTATGTTTATGGCTAGTTAAAATTCATCCAAAATAGTGTATTTGTAAAAAAATAGTGTTCATGGATGAAACAAATGTTTATGGTTAGTTATTGTTCATCCAAAAGAGTGTATTTGGAAAAAAAATACCCTTGAACCCTAATTTGCATATGTATTTTTTTAAAAGGAACTAGCATAAAGTCTGTAATAATGTATAGTTAAATAGGATCAAACATACTTGGGTGTCATCATGTGGACCAAAGTAGTATTTCTCAAGGCTTATATCATAGTTATACATACCCTTAAATCTTTATAATGTGAAAGGAAATCATATGAGAGATGTGTACTATGTTCTTCTAAACTATGACATGAACTTTATTACCTTCCAATAGGCAAGAATATTTCTATTCACATGCATCTATTTAAGTTTAGTACAAGTTAGATTAGTTGAGTGGTTGATGTCATTCCTTTAGTAGTATGGTTTGGTGTATGTACGCGAATGATGTTATCTAAGTAAAAATTAAGTCAAGTCATAATATAGATAGTCTTTTTGTTCTTTTAGGTTTCAATATGACTCATATATAAACAAATAAATCATAATTATAATACATAGTCTAAGTACACTAAGATGATAGGGAATAATTCTAATTAATCCATTTTTTCTAAGAGGAAATAACTCCTATTTTGTGTTGATTGTGTCTATAGTCCTACATGAAGAAACATAAATTTTAGAAGATATGTGTTCGTTAGAATTTCATAGAAAATACGTGAAGGAAAACTCTATCTAAAATATGATCTCATGTAACTATGGGGTGTGGTTAGAAAAAGAAATTTGCTTTGTGCTAAAGATCTATGTTTACTATAGTCTACAAAAGGATGGGTTCTAAAGTTATAATTTGTAGCTCCATGTGAGGATGGGAACCATGAAAAGGGTTCCCAAGCATATATTTCAGAATTTCAATGAGGGAATTATGAAGAGAGGAATGTGGACTCAAGTTGAATCATGTGAGGCAATATATGGCAAGTTGGCATGCATGAGAATTCACACAAAACATGGGGGTTTAAACTCATGGACATTTTCTTAACAACTTGTCACTCAATTGAAAGGGAGAATATTTGTTGGTAGTTTTTATTAACCTTATAAATTTTGTAGATGTTAAAAAACCTAGTGTGTCATTTTTTCAAACTATTAGATCTTTCCAAGAAGTATACCACAACAATCTAGTTGTGTAACATCCCAAACAGTTGCATGAATGAAGGTTCTAATGGGAAAGATGAAAAAATATATACATGTTATAGGCGTGGATGAACTTATTTCGTTTATCCATTCACAATAATATGGTTGTAGATATAACATGGTAGGGAGATTGAGTGATTCAACCAGCTATTAGGAAGTCATGTTCTTTTGATATCTAGCATTGTCCATGACTCATTTTTCATTCTTCCCCTTCAACAAAAATTGATATTATTTAAACTCTATTTGAATAAGGAGATCCTTGGAGATTTCGGCTTGCAAAGCATGACATTGTCATCATAATTCCCATATCCCTATGCTAGAGTAGTATTTTCACTTCCCTTAGCTAAGGGGACCAATCGTCTTTAGACCAAAACCAAGGGTGGTTGAGAGAGTAGGGTAAGAAAATCCCTTTGTTTTTCAAGGTTGTGGCAGTTTTTAGGTGAGGTAATTAGCATTAGCTTTGACTTTTTGAAGCTAGGTGGAATGCATGATCAAATGAAGAGATTTAAAAGAGTTCTAATTTTATTTTGAAGTGAGAAAGAAAATAGAGATGAACTTGATGACATCTTAAAAAAATATCACTTCAAGTTTAACGGAGAAATTTTTGAAGTCCTCAATGAACTATTGCATTGAATATCTAAGAGCTTACCTGAGTTAATATAACATATTGACAACATTCTATTCATGTAACTTAATGGATAGAACTACTTGTGTTTGGCAACTTTGAAATCATCCCACGTGTTAACTAATTATTAGTTGAAGGTTGCAAGTTATTGGGTATATGCCTAACACCATTGAAGAGTTATGCACAATGAAATAAACAAAATAAGATAAAAAGTTTTTAAATTAAAATTATACTATAGTCTCTAACTCCCCAAGAAACATAGGGACTAAGACTCATCATTGTCAACATTGAACCAAATTTTATGTGATTTGAGTTGATCATTATTTATATGATAACCTTGATGTTCATTACGAGACATTCTTCTGAGTTAATTAAATAGTTAATATGGTTTTTTTTTTGGTAAGTAAGTACCCACGAGGGATTTGAACTCATGACCTTCCATTTACAACTTCTTAACTCAATTAGCCATTACCAATGGCTCTTACCCCCGTGGACATTAGCTAATATGATTATACATTACGAGGTGATTCATATATTTTTTTCATTGTAATTTAATGGATGGGATAGGATGGGATAGGATGGGAATTGTTTAGAAGATTACCACCTTAGATATTGTTTTTGTGTAATAATTTTTTGGGAACTATAGGGCATGGGGCATGTATTGTTTCATTTATTATTTAATTTATTGTTATGGAGTTATGAAAATTCCTAGGTTAAGGGTTGTTATAAATGACAAGAAAAATCATATCATAGAAAAGAGTATTGAAGACAATTATATTGGATATACAATGCAAATGAAGTGTAATTATATTAAGGAAAGCATTTATTTTATTCACCTTAATGGATTTTCATTATACATTTCATATTTAAAAAAAAATGTTTAATATATATTATTGTGGTGTCTGCATTAAATTGTTTATGTATGAAGGGTTGAGACGAATCATGCTTTTATAAAAGTTGCTCAATATCTTTAACCACGTCCACGTCTAATAATTGTTTTTTATCTTTGGATCTTTTTAGTTCTCGTTATTATTTCAAATTAGGTCTTACAATACATGTTTCGAAAAATTTTTAAATTTATTTATAAACTTTATAGTTTTCCATCTTTTTGCCTTTTTCCCATTACTTTAGATTCAAGATAAGGTCTTGACACAATCAATACTAAGTCTTATATGTAGCTTTTCACAAGCCATAATTTTGTCCATTTGATAAGAAAATGGACTAGTACATAATTCAATCCTCAATAATGATAAAGCTTAATTTGAACTCCACATTAATTATAAGAATGCAATAATCATTTGATGAGAGAATGGATTATAAGAGAAAAATTGCATTATGATTAACTCTAATTCAAACATGGCATGAACTATGAGCAAGGAAAGAGTAGAAGTATATCACAAGGAAAAAGTGAAAGATCCCTTTTAAGAGTAGAAGATCCCTTTTAAGAGTAGAAGATCCCTTTTGGAGTTAAAATAGTTTATTTTTAAAATGAAGAATGTTAAATATTTTATGTTTTAAAAAAAAAAAAAAAATTATTATCACCAAAATTAGATTAAATAATGTTGCTAAAGAAATTTTGGATTAATGATTTTTTTTGTTTTTAATGTATAGATGGATTCAATAACTCCAATATTTAGTCCTAGGGTATCTCAATTGGTTGGTGCTTCCGAGTCCAAGAACATAGTAGAAGAGGTCAAAGGTTCAATTCTATGGGTCCTTTGGAGTTAGCTTCTCAAATCTAGAGCCTCGAAGGTGAAGCCCCTTTGACTGCCCCTAACCACATGAAAAACATCATCCTCCCAAAATTTTAAAACAAAATTTTTTTTATTATTATTAATTTTCAACTATTTTAAATAACCAAAAAAACCAATTCAAAACACATTTATACTAAATTTTTTTTATCTAAATTTAAAATATATGTAATTTTATTTGAAATCTACATTAAATTGTGAACAACCATTCCCTATAACCCATGGCAATGACGAAGAGACAAACTCTACAGGTGAGCTTAGCTTATTAAGTGAATCTTGAAATTAAGTTTCAATAACTTCGTACTATAGTTGTCCTTGGTGTAATATTGCATAGTATCTTGCTAGAGCAATATTTTCCATTATGTGTTTTCTATGACTGGATGGAAATGGCAAAGGCCATTGTAACTACCAGCCACGTAATGTGTGTTTCACAGGACTAACTAACTTCCAGGACGGTTAGTTCGTTACAGGGATTGTAACATAAAAAGGATTGAGCCAGAGGATTGGAGAGGGTGGGAGAGGCATTTTTGTTAAGACTGAATTTAGGGTTTTCTATTCTCTTTTCTTTCTGGCCTCTCTCCCCTCCCTCCTCTACGTGTCTCTATTGGCATTTGTAATTTCGATCAAAAGCTTTCTACAGGCGTCTCAGAGATAGTGCAGAATGGTATTGGATCGAGAACTCTTGAAGCTTGGCTACGGCAAATACAGATTTGATGTTCCTTCTATTAGAAAGAAGAAGAAGAAGAATAAGAAAAGTCAGTTATCTCAGTCCGATGAGGATGATTATGAACTGTTTTCTTCCTCTAAATGCATTTGTATAATTGCTAGATAATGGTTGCCCATTTGAACAAATTCTTCTTATGTATGGAGTGATTTTGCTAAATTTACATATTTAGAAGTTCAGTTTATAGAGCAGCCTTGAAGGCACACTTTGTGTCTCATGTAAAAGAATTAATGGCATGCAGTTTTGATGTTGATTTTGTTTTTTTTTTATTTGCTACCATGAAGTTTCTCTGTTGCTCTTTGTAGAGATACATTTGTTTCGGTTTCTGATTTTGGTTTTCCTTTTGATTGGCTAGCATTAAATTTCTGTGTTGTTCTTAGTTTTAGGCAGATACAATTGTATTCTTTTTTTTTTTAAATTTTCTGTGTTGTTTTTAGTAAAGATTTTCTTCTGTGTGAAGATAAGAGTTTTAGACAGATACAATTGTATTCTTTTTTTTTTAATTGTGTTGAATTTTTTTGGAGTTTCATTATGTAGTATTTTAGAGATGATGTACATGTGTTTTGGGTGGACACTTCACTCATCTTTCCATAGATTCTGAAGATGGTTTTTGGTGGACACTACATGTATTTTTGGTGGACACATCACTTTTCTTACGATGGGTTATGAAGACTTCGGGTGGACACTTTTGTTATCTTCCTATAAATCCTGAAGATAAGATGGTTTGGGGTGGACACTTCACTCATCTTCTTATAGATTTTGACATGAAAGGTAGGTAGATTTTGAAGATGGATGGAGTGTCTACCTAAAAGATGGTTTTGGGTGGACACTTCAGTTATCTTCCTATAAATTCTGAAGATAAAATGGTTTTAGGTGGACGCTTCTCATCTTCTTATAGATTTTGAAGATGGATGTTCTTATAGATTTTGAAGATGGATGGAGTGTCTACATGAAATGTAGGTAGAAGATGGATGGAGTGGGACACTTCACAATAAGTAATTTTGAAGATGGATGGACTGTCTACCTAAAAAATAGGCCACACTGAAAATCCAAAAAATGGATGAAGTGGGACAGTTCACTCATAGATAGATGAAGTGTCTACATGAAGTATAGCTAAATGTTGAAGATGGATGGAGTGCCTACTTCAAAAATAGTTTCTAATATACCGTAAACTGAAAATCCAAAAAATTGAAAACACTGTAAAAATATTTATGCTCATATTCTTTGTTTATGTTGCAGGAAGAGGCAGAGGGCTATATGTAAATCCTCTTGACCCTATTACACCAGTTACTCCAGATAGTTCAGATAGTTCAGATACTTCTCCAGAAGCTTCTACTTCTCGGGCTCCTCGAGTTGTAAAAGACTATTGCTTTAAAAACCGGTTTTTATCTATAAATGATCCTCGGGTTATAACAACCGAAAGACCATTTCCAGGTACGTCCCGGTGTGTATTTGCTTTAATGCTCTTTGTAAACAAAATCATGGTTATGCTATTTCTGTAAACTAAATCATGGTTATGCTATTCATGTAGGCCCTCCCAAGCCAATCGTAAAGTCATGTAGATCCCGGTATCTTAACGATTTTCAACAGTTCAATGAGGTCGTATTTTTATTTCCATGTCATCTTCTTGCAGTCAATGAAAGAAGTCACCCATTTTGAAGCTATGTAGCTCTTCGTATTTGACAGGGTTCTTGTTATTATTGGTCTGCAGTTTCTCGGACAGGGTTATTTCTGTTACTGCCAAAAAGCTTTTCACCGTCTTGATGGATGCTATTATGCAATCAAAATTTCCCGCGATGAGTATAACATGTTAGACGACAGCAGGTGATTGATTCCATTTTTCAATTTTGTTTTTTTTGTTTTTTGGTTGATTGATAATTTAAATATCATGTTTTTGTTGATTGTGGTTGTTGTCTATGTAATTAAAATGATTTTTGTCTTTATTTATATTTTTTTTCCCATATTTATGTTGTTCTGCTTTCAGGGAACTAAATTCTAATTTTGAGTCTTTATTTATATTTTTTTTCCCAATATTTATGTTGTTTTGCTTTCAGGGAACTAAGGCGTTTGCAAAATGAAATTCATGTTATGTCTTACTTAGGTATGTGAAAAATAAATAAATGTTTTTTATTTTTATTGACCTTTATTAAATAACTGTCCTTGTAGGATCTAAGAGAAAAAGATGTCACATTTTGCAAAATACAGAATCATTTGAATGTTTTTTCTACCTTTTAACAGAGGAAACCAATAAACCTGTATTTTTTAGACGGCGAGTTCTAGTTTTGTAAGTTAATTCTCTGCTTCATTGAGTGCATTTTAACTTAGTTGTGATATGTTTGCTTGCTTGTTTGACACCTCCTGAAAGTCTGAAAGCTCTACTTTTTAGGTTCATTGAGTGTTTACACATATTTTGTAACAACTCTTTAATTGCCCATGGTTCAGCAAAAAGAACAACCAATTCCATTTCTCCTCGAAACTCTCTGGTGATCAATGGTTCTGCGGAAAAAAAACAACATTATGAAACCATGGCTCAGGGTTCATATAGGCATGGGTGGTCAATGTAGTCCTGGAATGCAGGATGTAGGTCTGAGTTGGTCCAGAGAGCCAAATAAGAAGGAACTTAGTACTTAACACTCTGGTCGAGAGCACCAGAAATATGATGACATTTATAATATTTGGATTAATTACTGGATTGGACGTTTCTTAAAGTCATAATCTTTATATTAGTCATATTCTTTTCTGCGAGGTTTGTATTCTAACTGGTTATGGTGTCATTCTTTCTCCCTTGCCAAAGAATCTTACGATCTGTGGCTATGGTGCCATTTTTTATCCCTTGCCGAAGAATCTTACCATCTGTAATCTTTACAATCATTGGTGGGATTGTAAGTTTTTTTATCGCATTCATGATCTTTGGAATCACTGCCAGATTGCCAGTTTCCAAACAGCTGTAATCTTTACATTAGTTATTTTCTTACCTTGTGTTAAGTCTTTTGGAATTTCATTATGTAAAAGTTTAGGTCTAGAGAAGCAAATAAGAAGGAACTCACTAAACACTCTGGTTGAGATTAATTACTAGATTGGAGCTTTCTGAAAGCCATAATCTTTATATTAGTCGTACTCTTCCCTATGAGGTTCACATTCAACTGGTTATGGTGTCATCCTGTGAGGTTTATATTCTAACTGGTTATGATGTCATTCTTTCTCCCTTGCCAAAGAATCTTACCATCTGTGGTTATGGTGCCATTCTTTATCCCTTATCAGAGAATCTTACTATCTGTAATCTTACCATCTTTATATTAGTCATACTCATTCCTATGAGGTTCATATTCTAACTGGTTATGGTGTCATTCTTTCTCCCTTGCCAAAGAATCTTACCATCTGTGGTTATGGTGCCATTCTTTATCCTTTACCAAAGAATCTTACCATATGTAATCTTTACATTAGGCATATTTTCCCTGGTTGCAATCATTGGTGGGATTGCAAGTCTTTTTATAGTATTCATGATCTTTGGAATCACTGCCAGATTGCCAGTTTAACAGCTGTAATCTTTACATTAGTCATACTCTTACCTTGTGTTAGGAATTTTGGAATTTCACTATGTAAAAGTTTAGTAAGAAGCTGTAATCCTGAAAATGGATGAAAACATGCATGCTTATATTCTCCTGGACGCACTATCTATCTTCAGAATTATATGAAACTGTAATTCTGAAAATGGATGAACACATGCATGTTTATATTCTCCCCTATGGTATGTATCCGGTGAACACTCTACCTATCTTCGTATGTATCGGGTGGACATTCTACCTATCTTCAGATCATAAAAAACTGTAATCCTGATAATAAATGGAAACATTCATGCTTATTTTCTCCCACATTTTATGATGACATTCATTTATTTGCTAGATTAACAATTTTTTTATCCATAGTCTTTGCATGACCCATATTCCCTAGCATGCAATATCTTCACATCAGTCTCTTCAGAATAATAAGAAGCTGTAATCCTGAAAATGGATGAAAACATGCATGCTTATATTTTCCCCTGGACGCACTATTTATCTTCAGAATCCTGATAATAAATGGAAACATTCATGCTTATTTTCTCCCACATTTTATGATGAGATTCATTCATTTGCTAGATTAACAGTTTCTAAGCATCCATAGTCTTTGCATGACCCATATTCCCTAGCATACAATATCTTTACATCAGTCATATTCTTCCCCGTTGAAAGTTATTTTTTTAAGCATACATTGTCTTTAGATTAGCTATGTATAAGACACTAACTTTTTGCTTGCAGGTCCCCATAAGAATATTGTGGGATATCATGGGGCCTGGTTTGAGAAAGGACGTCTCCACCTTCAAATGGAATTTTGTGATGGGTCTTTGGAAAGTAAAAGTAAAGAAGGGGTTTTTAAAACAGAGATAGAATTCCAATGTGTACTCTATCAGGTACGTAGAGTGCCATTTTTTCTTTATGCATTATAGCTGAAATTTGGCTTTTTATAATTTCCTTTCATCTTCATTTCTTTTTTCTTGAAGGTGGCCAAGGGATTGCAACATATCCATGCCGAAGGAATAAAACATCTTGATCTTAAGCCCGCAAATATATTGGTTAAAGATGGTGTTTATAAGATTGGAGACTTTGGTCAGTCTAAAATTGCTAAAGAATTAATCGTAGACGAGGATTTCTACGAGAAAGGAGGAAATGGGCGTTATATGACCAGGAACTGCGGAGCAACCAACGGAACATGTTTTAGTCAGAAGAGCGATATATCTGCCTTGGGTATCTCAATTTACGAAATTATGATGAGGCGCAATAATCCCAATTCTGGCGAGTTTCGCATGCCATTATCAGGAATCATTCAATTTGAATATCTTCCCGGTTTTTCGCCAGAATTTATCAACCTTCTGCAGGTGGGTTAATGTTTTGTTATGTTTTGTTTGGGGGTGTATGCTTGACACGCTCAGAGCTCTGCTCATTGACTTTATTTTTTTTCTTCTGTCAGACTATGGTGGATCCGAACCCGAACATCAGGCCCTCCGCTGCAGAAATACTCATTGATCCAGTGCTTAAGCTTGCTCGGTTTCACTGCGAATCGCAATAATCACACGAGCTGAGGGAAAATTTGTGCAATTCATGTTAACATAGTCTCGATACAGACGAGAAGTGAATTTATATATTACTGAAAAACCAGCCTCGTACAGACAAGATTTGAATATGTCATTTGACATAAATCTTTCAGTAGTCTCTACATATGGTCAGATAGTGTGTGGATTTTTATATTATTTAAAATGAATTTATCGTTTTTATAATTATTGTTATTACGTTGGTTTTTTTTAACTGGAAAAAAAATATGGATTTTGAATTTTAAGATTAAAGAAAATTAAAAAAAAACATTAAATATTTTGTAATAATTGAAGTATAAAATGGGCATTTCACACTCTATCAAGAATAGAATTGAGAGTATCCCAAACTCTATTTTATCATGTTTACTTAGTATAAGATAGTTTATATATATAGCTTTTCAATGATGTAACATTAACATTATATTAAAACTCTATTAAACAATCTATTTTATTAGAAATATATATAAAATAAGAATATCTAAGAGTCCATTTCTAGGTGACAATACTTATGAATCAAAGAGGTTGTGACCTTAAGAATGTTCAATTGAGTTCATTTCCATGTGAAAATACTTATGAATCAAAGTATGTGGCATTTTAATGTATAATAAGGATAAATCCTAAACTTGTCAAATGGATGTAGCTTAGGTGGTTGGGAGGAATGAATGTTACCCTCCCCACACAGGTTCTACTCTTGTAATAAATGTTGTGAATGATGTTCTTGTGGAGCTCTCTAACAAATGGTGAACCACATTTTAAAAAGGATAAATCCCAAACTCCATTTTATCATGCTCACTTAGTTTATAGCCTTCCAATAATGTTCAAGCATAGCATTAATATTATACTAAAGTTTTCTTTATTAAACAACCCATTTTTTTATAAATAAATATGAAATAGAATATCCAATTGAACTCATTAACATTATATTAAATTTTTCTTTAATAAACAACCCATTTTATAGAAATATATATGAAATAAGAATATCCAATTGAACTCATTTCCATACCATACTTGTGAATCAAAGGTTGTGGCCTTAAAATATCCTATTAAATTTCCATGTGAAAATACTTATGAATCAAAGCTTTTGTGGCCTTTCAATGCATAAAATCAATTTCATTGAGAGTTGATAAGTATAAGAAACATTATGAAGTGGACCATTTTATCATGCTCACTTAGTATAAGATAGTATAACAAACCACCCATTTTAGTAATGAAAATTAAGGACAAATCCAAAACTTCATTTTATTATGCTCACTTAATATAAGATAGTTTATATAGCCCTCCAATGATGTAAGCATAGCATTAACATTATACTAAAGTTCTCTTTATCAAACAACCCATTTTATTAGAAATATATACGAAATAAGAATATCCAATTGAACTCATTTCCATGTGACAATACTTATGAATCAAAGGTTGTGCCCTTAAGAATATTAAGGTTGTGTCTATGTGAAAATACTTATGAATCAAAGCTTTTGTGGCCTTTCAATGCATAAAATCAATTTCATTGACAATTTATATGCTCTAGAAACATTGTGAAGTGGAATATGCTAGTAATGAAAATTAAGGATAAATCCCAAACTCCATTTTATCATGCTCACTTAGTATAATATAGTCTTAATAGCCCTCGAATGTGTTCAAGCAAAGCATTAACATTATACTAAATTTCTTTTTATCAAACAACCTATTTATTAGAAATATATATGAAATAAGAATATCCAATATTGAGCTCATTTCCATGTGACAATACTTATGAATCAAAGGCTATATGGCTTTAAGAATTTCCAATTGAGCTCATTTCCATGTGAAAATACTTATGAATCAAAGCTTATGTGGCCTTTCAATGCATAAATCTTAACTCCATTTTATCATGCTCACTCAGTATAAGATAGTCTATATAGCATTCCAAAGATGTTCAAGCATAACATTAACATTATATTAAAGTTCTCTTTATTAAACAACTCATTTTATTAGAAATATATATGAAATAAGAATATCCAATTGAGTTCATTTCCATGTGACAATACTTATGAATCAAAGGTTGTGGCCTTAAGAATACCAAATTGAGCTCATTTCCATGTGAAAATACTTATGAATCACAATTTCATTAAGAGTTGATAAGCTCTAGAAGTACAAGCAACATTGTGAAGGGAAATCAAACTCCATTTTATCATGCTCACTTGGGTGCATCCATGGAGGTGGGTAACAATTTTTGGCAAAAAAAAGCAAAACGTGCACTCTCGATCGAGTTATTAATACCTCGATTGAGGGTTTAATTAGCCCTCGATCGAGGTTTTGTCAAACCCTCGATCGAGTTACTACTAGCTCGATCGAGGGTTAAACTAAAGCTTGATCGAGGGTTTGACAAAACCTCGATCGAGCTACAAACCTCGATCGAGATATTGACTTGAGCTCCAAACCTCGATCGAGGTCCTTGGTAAGAAAAAAATTATAAAAAAGGCCATGGGCAGGCGTGGCCATTCCCCATTTTCCACACTGCAACTTCTCGATCTACTTACGACAGAGAACCCTCGATAGAGCTGTTGCAACCTCGAACGAGCTCTTGCGCAAGGGACACCCACCTTCACCTTCCACCACGATGTCGGATCCCAGAGGTAACACCCAAAACTTCTATTTTGAAATTTAATGAAACGTTAGTTGTTTTTTTTAATGTTAGTTTGAATTTGAAAAAATTCCCTTAGATCCTTTGGGTTTTTAATAGACATTTTGAAGTAGCACATACTAGGAGAAATGGCCATACACATTGTTCCATAAGCTACATCACATTCATTTAGCCAATCATCCTTTCTCTCAAAGGACTCTTCACCAAGTCCAATAGACGCCTCATAGAGATCTTGTCTCTTCAGAGATGCAATCATCTTCATCTTCCATTCTGAATAGTTTGTGGATAGGGTGAGAAGAGGAACCGATGAATCCATAATTGATGAAGCCATTCGAAGTTGTACCTACAAAAACACAAAAGGGGCACTATAAGGTCAACAACCTGCACATTTCAGGTTTCATCACACCCAACATAGTTGATCAAGCAAGCTTGATCAACAATTCCTTAACTTGGGGTATTAAGGGGTAAGCCTTCCGCTTCTAGTGCAGAGCTAGAAGGAGCAATTTTCCTCAAAAATGATCAAGTAGAAAATTTGAGGAGGAGAAGTTCCTTGTCTACCAAGGCTCTAATACCATATTAAATTGAGCACATAGATCTGTGGACAAACACACAACTCACAGGATAGATCACACAATTTACTCAGTTATTGAAGAATGAAACAATGCAAACATGGATTGCAGTTGTGAATGCTTTTCATTAATCAAAGAGTAATTATATGAATAATACAATGGCTTAAATATCCACATGCAATTCAAATCCACATGAGGAAATTCAAATTGATTATACTCTACTTGACTGTAGGTAACTAAGACCTTGTCTAAATCACTATCGGAGGACTCAATAGTTAACTGACCTTGTCTAAACCATTACTGTAGTTCAAAGAAGTTTTAAAACACAACTCAAGTTTCTACTTCAGTGTTGACTGAGGTAACTAACTGTGGTAGGTGAGAAATGCACCTCTCCTGCATGAATCCATGCAAACCTAGTGTTAACTGAATGTAGAGGACTAGAACTGAATGTAACTGACTCCTAACTCAGCTTGACTAGTCACTAACTAAACTCAACTATTGAAGGTTGGTGTCGGCACTCCCAGTGGCTCCTAAATTGTAGGAATTGATCTAGGAGGCCCCCAAACTGATGCATGCAAGTGAAATCAGTGGAAGTAGGCCTCAATTAGTGTTCCCCACACTTTAGTAACTGGAACATGTGCCCCAATTAGGCCAAGTGGACCCAATGGTGCTAGTGACTAAAATTAGACTGGATGGACTCTCGATTTAGACATGACTCCTGATTTAGACATATGACCAAATTGGACAAGGGAAGATTAATAATCCTAACATTCTGCTCCTAAGTCTTGTATATATTTTATAACAAAATCAGGCTGCACATCACAACAAACCACAGGGAGACACATCAACATAGGCTTCACTCTGATACACAAGGTAACATGGTCTCATAACACTATGTAGTTCAGGATAGCACTGCAACACTGCAAACATGGTCTCAGAAAAGGAAAAACACTTACAGAAATGCGTAGCAACACCTTCTCGCTCTCACTGCATCTGTTCTATCAGGAAGAATGACCAACGCGTGGGTGAATCCTCTTTCCTGAACACCCCCCCCCTCCCCCCCCGTGAAAGAAGGATCATGATCAAAATGTCCCCCCGCATCTCCCCCAAAATGCGAGGGAATATGAAACATGAACGCATGAGGGAATGTGCATATGTTTTGGGTTTTTTCTTTCCCATGGGGTCAAAACACATTCTTCCAGAATGGGTGCTCTGTCCAATTCAAATTTTTTCCCATACTCTTCCCATTCCATGCAATAACTACCTCAACTAGAATCTAGCAGAAATAAATGGTTGGGGAAGAAGACAAGAAAAGGGTAGTTGACAATTTTGATGGGTTTTCCCCAATGGCTGAAGGTTAAACATTCCCCATCCCTCTTCCTTGTGAAATCATGCCCCCATCTCTTTAATGTTTGCGGTGCATTGCTAGTTGTGGTATTTTTATTAGTTTTCATTTTACTGATATTCACAAAGATATATACTATGCTTGACTTAGCATCATAAAACCTAGGCATCAACCTTGATCACCTATACACAAAACATCAATCAATGGTAGGGCCTTGGCCTTGAGCTCCTTGCCATGATTCCATACAATATTTACATCATGTACAATCAAAATACCATGGGGTCAAAACCAGGGTGTTACATTCATCTCCCCCTTCAAGAGCACTATCCTCAGTGCTTTATAATAATTTAACAATTCCTACACTGGCACCGCCATCAGTGCTCTGCAAATTTGAACCAAAAACAGATGTTCCAATCGCATGGCATCCTCCATCTCCCACGTATCCTCTTCAGGACCATAGTGCTTCCTCTGCACCATTATTTGTCTAAAGGCATGATCTGGAACTCTTTCAATTCCTTGCTTGCATGCATCAACACACACCACAAGGTATTTTTCTAGTCTTGGAGAATCCTTCTCCTCAGCTTGGAACATTTCTAGCGTCTTTGGAAACCAACAATACCTATGCTCAAGAAATGAGTCAATTCACATGTCATTATTCACAAGATTTTCCAAAATCATAGATGAATCACATGCACATGCATATTGATATAAAATCAACAAAAAGTTTCCAAGTGAACCAAATACTCATCTTGCATAAGTATCTTCTTTTGGTTCCACAGGTGTCCGATTGGGCTTAATACAACCATGGCACTCACAACCCTGCCACATCCCACACCTGGGTGTGCATTAAAGGGTAGCCAAATTTATGCAAGCCTCGGATCACCCAAAAATATCTTTTAGTAGATATTTGACAGCTCTGCTTCAGAGCCTAAAACTCCTTCTAGGTTCTCACCAAGCTCGGCACCTCTTTTTTGGACACCACCACAATTAATTCACATGTCATATTCATTCATATAAGGTGCAATCTATAACAAGATTGTCAAAACCATGGCTACATCCTATGCTCGTGTATTTTTACAAGAATCAACAACAACAAAATTTTGATAAGTAAACCAAATACTTATATGTATAACATATATCAACCAAGATCCGATTAGCCCCGCTTTAGAGACCAACACCTCCTCCAAGTGCTTACCAATGCTCAGGCGCTTACTTTCCAGAAATGTAGTTTACATCAGATGTCATTGTAAAATTTCAATCATAGGTTTTCAAACCTATTCCAAAGACATCCCTCTAAGAATCTATGTACACCCAATACATCCTTCCGAGGAGCCATGTACACCTAGTACATATTTTCTTCATCTCACCCTTCCGAGAAGCTATGTAATCCAAGGGAGTAATTTCACCATCTCACCTGCGTTACATACAAGTATGCAATTTACACGAGATGTCATCATAAAATTTTAATCATAGATTTTCAAATCTATTTCATGCATACATGATTTTCCACATATCAAACGATCAATATCATTGATAATCAAAATAAAAATCTGAATTCACAATTCTGCTTCCTGCAGAAAATCAGATTTCTGCAACCATGAAGCCATCCTCATGTTGTTTGGATTTTGCAAGTGGGGAGTACCCATCCCTTACTTATGCATGCTTCCCAAAACATGGACATCCACATACAACATGTCATCTTGGCACAATTTTTAATCAGCCAAACAATCATAGTTAGCAATAGGAATCTTCAAACATCAACAATGCAAAAAAAGCATATCCATTGTTAGCATGAATCAAAACCATCATAGGAGATCACAGTCTCCCATAATCAACAAAAAAAATGGCAATCTGAAGTTTCAAAACCTGTTCTCAGTCATGAGATCCTTCTCATGGCACACGGTGGCTTTCTGCCCTGAGTTTCATTGGGAATAATTGTACTTCTCTGCTTAGGTCATTCTACCTGAGTCTTCAAGAAGTCCTCATATGTATTTCCATACACACAAAGGCCATTCCCTCATGGAACTACAAGTTCACATGTAGGCTTCCTCAGCCTATACATAGGCTCAACTTTACCTATAAAATATTCTTCAGTGAAGTTCCTGAAATACACTACAAGTCCCACCAAAGATATTACCTCTGTTAACTCTCTTGGAGCAGGCCAACTCATAATGGACTCAATCTTTTCAGGGTCTCCAGATATTCCTTTATCTGAGATAATGTAACCCAAATGATGAATTCTATCTGCATAGAAGTCACATTTGCTCAAACCTGCATACAACTTATGCTTCCTGAGCAATATAAAGTCAGCCTCAAACGTTTCACATGTTCTTTCTCATTCTCAAAATAAATAAGAATGCCATCAAGGAAAACAAGAACAAACCTGTCCAGATACTTACTGAAAACATTATTCATGAGGCACATGAATGTAGCTGGTGCATTTGTGAAACCAAATGATACCACTACAACATCATAAGATCCATACCTTGCACTGAAGGTTGTCTTATGAACATCTTCATCCTGGACTCTTACTTGTTGGTAACCAGACTTGTTCTTCACAGTGACTTTGTTCAATGGTCTGAAATCAATACACATCTTGTGTGTACCATATTTATTTCTCACAATTAGAAATAGTGCTCCCCAAGGAGACACACTTTTCTTGACATGCCTCTTTTCCAATAACCTTGCAGCTGCACCTTCAGCTCTATCATTTCTGGTGTACTCACCCTATAGGGTGTCTTGGAAACTGGTGCTTTACTTGACACAAGCTCAAAGGTAAAATTAATGTCCCTCTTTGGAGGAATCCCTGGAAATTTATCAGGAAAAACATTCCTGAATTCCTGGAACACATGAATGTACTCCAACCTAGGATCTTCATTCTTTGCTGCCTCCAAAACATGAGTTGAATACACTGCAAATTTTCCCAAAGAACTTCTTCAATTACATTGCTGAAGACTACCTTCCAGAGATCACTTTTGGAAAGCCTTTCATAACCTCTAGGTTTCCTTCTTCATCTAAGCACTCAAAAGTCATGTGGTAAAATATAGCTTTGATTTATGTGCTCCTATCCAATCCATTCCAATGAGGACATCATAGGGTCCAAGTGGAAGTACATTTAGATCTGCACAAGTGACTAACCCATCCATGACTAATGGACATTTCGTTACCACTTCACTGACTTTCTCCTTAGTTCCAATGGCTAGTTAGACTAACCATGATCTTCTATGCTTTGACTTCTTCAAAGTGCACATCTAAACAAATCCAAGAGTAATATAGTTGTGAGTTGATCTAGAGTCAATCAAAACAGACACAGTCTATTCAACAATCTCACCCTCAACTTTGTTAACTGATTCCTAGAGTTTTATCTTCCTTTGGAGGTTTTCCAAACTCTGTAGTATGGCTAAAGTCATCTGGTTTCGTTCTACCAAAGCCTTTACCATCCCTTTTATTTTCTTCCTTGCAACCCTGCAACTCTACCCTCGGGCTTCTTATGGTAGCTGTAGAATATGGGGAACTCTCTTGTTCCCTGTTCCCATCAGCTTCAGTTTCATTTTCTTGGATATTGTAAGTTGGCCTTACATACCCTTCCCCATGTGGACAACTCCTGCACAAATGGGGTTCTCCACATCCCCCATAGCATCTTCCCCGTGTCCATAGGGATCCTTTGCATCACCATGATGTTAATTTTCTTGGCGTTGATCTTCGTTGACCCTCTTGGTCGAACCAAGACCAACGTTTCAATCTGGACTATGAAACTACAAAACCTATTAACAACATCATTTGTTAGACAAACTCATAAATCAAAATAAATTACTTTCCAACTGCTTATTGCAAGCATGAACGGTCAAGATCATATCACGGCCACGGTGCATTTCGTTGGGTTGGATAAGTTTAGCAATTCTTCTAAATAGCACTCTTTCTTGCTTTATTTTTCTTTCTGCAACGAATTTCCTTGGCACATTTATACCAATGCTGGAACCAGCAGCTCTGTCAAATCACCACCTGGGTGTTCTTTTATCTTTACCACTCTATTCAACTTGTCCCATCAAGGCCCAACGCTACAACCCGTAGCTCTGATACCACTCTGTCATGTACCCATACCCCGATTATCATGCGAAATTAAAACTTTCTTACATAACTTTTGTCGTTCTTTGAATCACAGGGAATGATTGTGAAACACTCCTCAACATTCATGTTCTGATACCACATTGTCACGTCCCCTCTCATCCACCATTGATCAATTCGACGATCTATGAAGAAATATCTCAGAGGAGATCAAACGACGGGAAAAAATCGCAACAGAAAACAATGATCACAATTTGTTCTGCATTTGGGAACATATCAACGGCTGAGAATCAGCTCGCAAGAATCAATGGCTGAGAATCAACGGTGCAGAAATTTTGAGTTTACGGAATAAAAAAATATGGAAATTGCCACCCCGCATCCCGCACCCCGCATGCAAAATAGACCACTGTAGAAAGAAAAGTTGCGAAGTAGATATCTGTGAAGCCACATCCTGCATCCCGCATGCGGAAAGGAAAGATACGGAAAGAAAACTACGGAAATGGATATTTACAGAAAGGCGTTTCCGCATCCCACATCCCGCAAATCACAGAAAGAAAAGTTGTAGAAGTAGATTTTTGTGGAAATTCAACCTGCCAATAGAAGTCTGGGACTGATTTGATCATTCAGGCCATCACCAATCCAACCAATCTAAGCCCCATCACAAAAATTAAAAATGCATTGAAAGTAAACATACACAGATGCATACAATTGCAATTATACAGCGGAAGCAATCCATCAATTCAACACATTAAGCATGTTCATCATATTTCATTGAGAAAATACAAATGCTGAGATTAACACAGGGATACTTATCTTATGAATAATCTTGTTCCGCATCCAGCTATGTCACTGTAACGTTCCACCCAACCATAGGCCAGTGCACTCATCAATCTCTCAGCAACACTGCCACCCCCGAGCTGGGCATGATTTCCCCAAGGAATAAGGAACACTAGCAGGCTTACACAAATCCAAGGATACAAAAAAACTCATCCAAGCCAACACAGTTGGGCTTATCAGGTTGCAAGCAAACAAGCCAACTAATAGATGGGTTTATCAGGCCACACATCCAAGCAATCTCACTGTTGGGTTTATTAGACTGCAGTCATTCAAGCCAACATTCACACTTAGGGCCAGCCAAGCCAACTAACAGATGGGTTTATTAGGATGTCCAACCAAGGATCACACACACACAAGGCCAAACACAACAAGACACAGCCAAACCAACAGATGGGTTATTAGGCTATTATCCAAGCCATCCTTCAAGTTGGGGTTATCAGGATTCTAAGGCAGTGGACATGAAGAATTGCTAAGCTAGTGAGCTCATCCACAGAGCTAAGGACACCTTCACAAGAGCTATCTAGCCTGGAATCCACGTTGCCTACACGCCCAACATAAGGAAGTGTCCCCTTCTCTGCTCCACAATCCCTTAGGATACACCTTCCCTTCCAGTGCTCTTCAAGATGTGCAGAACAGATTCACTAGCCACTCTTATCTTATTGCGAGGTTCCGACTAGGTTTATCAAGTACATTCTACCTCTCTTCGTCTCCTAATTCTTGTATATAGTTCAGACCTAAACTAGGGTACACATCACAACAAACCATAGGGAGACACAAAAACACAGGATTCACTCTGATACACAAGGTAACAGGGTCTCATAACACTCTGTAGTTAAGGATAACTCTACAACACCGCAAACAGGGTCTCGAAAAAGGAAAAACACTTGTAGAAACACATACAAACACCTGCTCGCTCTCGTTGTGTCTGTCTGATCAGGAAGAACAACCAACACGCGAGTGAATCCTCCTTCCTGAACAACCCCCCCCCGCTCGTGAAAGAAGGATCATGATCAAAAAGTCCCCCCGAAGCTCCCCCAAAAATGCGAGGGAAGATGAAATGTGAACACATGAGGGAATGGACATACATTTTGGGTGTTTTCTTTCCCATGGGTTCAAAACACGTTCTTCCAGAATGGGTTCTCTTCCCAATTCGAGTTTTTTCCCATACTCTTCCCATTCCATGCAATAGCTACCTCAACCAAATTCTGGCAGAAATAAATGGTTGGGGAAAATGACAAGAAAAGGGTAGTTCACAGTTTTGATGGGTTTTCCCCAATGGCTCAAGGTTAAACATTCCCCCTCCCTCTTCCTTTTGAAATCATTTCCCCATCTCTTTAAAATTTGTGGCACATAGTTGGTTGTGGTATTTTTATTAGTTTGCATTTTACATGATATTCACAAAGATATATGTTGTGCTTGAATTAGCACCATAAATCGTAGGAATCAACCTTGATCACCTATACACAAAACATCAATCAATTGCAAGGCCTTGGCCTTGAGCTCCTTTCCATGATTCCATAAAATATTTACATCATGTACAATCAAAATGACATGGGGTCAAAAACGGGGTGTTACAGTAGTAGTGGGACTCACGCGAGGAAGAAAGATACCACAATGGCACCATATCTAAACTGTTTAAGTTCTACCCATCTTAATTTTGTTATCTGATCTTTTAGACTCACCAAGATTCCCTCACTCTAGTTGAAGATGGTTGGATACATACACTCCAAGGCGTAAAGCATGTGATACCGCGGAGTTTGGTGGGAAGTCGGGCTACCCCCCACTTTCTCAATAGTGAATAGGAAGGTCCTAAGGAGTCAGTCCATCATATGTTTTATGGGTATCGTCCCACCCTGGGACCATGTAACAATGGTGCTATGCTCATATATCAGGTCAACTATCATCATCCCTCCCCCTCTTGTCCCAAAGAGTGACACAAGGTTCCCTCGCATTGAGAGATCGGTGAGGAATTATATGTCTTCTAGCACTTTTAGGATGAGAATGTGGGTTCAAACTTGAACATGTTTTTGTTCTGGATCCCACATTCTGATCAAGTGATCGAGCAATTGAACATGATCCCTCAAATACCCACGATCTGAAATAATTTCATGATCCCACACTCTCTTAAAGCTAATACAGTGTTGGGATCATTGGTGGCTTGAGAGTCATTTAGCTCCTGTTCCCTCTCTTTCCAAATGACCATGTTTGTTTTGAAAAACCTGCATAAAACAAATAAAAAAACTATTAGAAACATTCTTTTCCAAAATCTTTTTGTTTTGAAGCTTAAATTCATGGTTTTGAGTTTTTTTGGGTCGCTGATGCTCTTTCCCTATATGAAGAGAGCATTGATTCACTTACCCTTTTTAAATAAAGTGGGGCTGATGCTCTTTCCCCTTCGAGAGGTGCGTCAACGCGCTTCCGAAAAGGGAGAAGAGCGTCACCTAAGGTGCTCTCTTAACCCCCAAGAAAATGACCTCAAATATATAAGAAAAAATCGATTAAATCTTGTTTTACTACCATCAAATCAAAGAGGAAGGGAAGGGAATTTTCTTGGGTCCGGCATAATGTTGAATGGTTGATCATAACCCCTGCAATCCCCACAACAAAATCACCTACAAAAGCACCTTTTTCACTCAAACCTCTATGGTAAAAAGGAAATGGTATAATTTATTTACTTTTTGAACTTTTTATTCTATTTTTTTGGGTAAAACATAAAAATTACTTTTAAATATTTAAATATTATTTTGTTTTTACCCCTTTTTCCTAATTTTTTGAATTAAAAGAGTTCTAATATCTATTTTTGGATATTTTAGGACAAATTGAACAATTGTTTGCTGTGGAGGTGTTTGTTTTTTACTTTTCCGTACTCCTTTTCAAGATGGAAAAAGCTTCTAAGTGCCTTTGATACCATAGTCATACTCATTAAAGACTAACTGAAAGGTGTCAAGTATACTTTTATCACTTTTTTGGGCTTGTAAAACCTACAAGAAAAAGGAACTCCCCCATAGTTGTCTTTAAACTCTTTTTAGACTCTCTAAATAGGAAAAGATCAACAAGCGAACTTGTTTCTTTCACGCTTGTAAAAGTATTTGGAAGTTCGTATATCCGATGTTAGTTTACCCCTTTTTCAAACCCTTTAAACTTATTTAAGAAAAAAGTACACTCTAGTTTATCATGACTAGAAGATTTATCCTAGGTATCATTTTACATGTTTTCTGGCCTTGGGGGATAAATCTATGAAAAATCCCACATTAGAGTTTTATCTAGTCCTTTCAGAATCTCTAAACATGAAACGACACTGAGTTTACCTTCTTCGGAATCGTAAAACACAAACAATGGAGGACCCTTTTTTCAAACTTAACCCATGATTTCTCAGGTTCATAAAACATGTGAGATTGGACTCATCCTATAATGATCTATCTCAAGCGTTTGTTACCCTTTCCAAGCTTGTTAAAAATAAAAGAGGTACTCATATATCATGATGGGTAAATTAAGGGAATGGGAAAAAAATTTCATGTGTATTGATGGTAGCTTTTAGTCACCCTTGAACATGGCACATGTATGCATTTCATTCAAATAGTTGGGTAATCATCTTATCCTTGAGTCGATCCACTTTCATGATTCATTTTACTCCTTTGAGTCATTCAAAGAATTCATCATCTTATCTTTTGCATTATTTTTATTCTCTGCCTCGTTGATTTAATGCTTCCAAGTCACTTGTCGCATCGTTCAATGTTCAAGGGGAGTCTTCTACCATGGCCAACCTCTGTAGTTACCTTACCTTCCTTTGTTTCTGTCATAGCTGAGTTAGTCCCATGGTTGTTTTGTAATTAAGATCACTTCAAACCACTTTTGTTTCAATTTTGCATCGATGATGGGGGAAACATTATGGCCCTCCTTCGACGAGACTATTCTCGTTGACATTAGCACATCATCCAGGAATTATTCTTAGAAACCAGTTAGTACCTTGAATCTTGCATGCGTCAATGGAAGGTTTCCTTGCTTTCGACAGTGGGCTTCCATCATTGGCCTTTGATTAAAATATTTCATCAATTGCTTGACTTAACCTCATATAGTCACATTTAGAGGAAGGTACTAGGGTACCTTGGGAATTATTGACACCAATGGTGATTTCCCTTACACTTGTTAATTGTATACACCAATGACTGGTAATCAAGTGGTTCCTACTATGTTCGACATCAAGAAATCTATTTCACATGGATATACTGGCACTATTCGAGATTGGGATGAAGAACATGGGTGTTTAGGCATTCACTTGAATATTTTCATTTCCCAAGGTTTTGATGGAGTATTTTGTGATTGAGTCACTACATAGATCCAAAATGTATGTCTAGTGGCTATGCTCAAGTTTGAGTCGTGATGAAATATATATACAATGTATATCCATTAGATATGTCGAAACTTGAGTTAATTCATCATAGATCTACAGTGTATGTTGGTATCCATGACCTAGTCATTTATATATGGATATGCAATGTATTGGTTAGAAACCATGTTTTGAGTCAATCAGGACACATATTTCATTGGATATGGTACTCTAGAAAGTCTTCAACCAAAAATATTCTGCCTCGCCTTCCAAACTATATCCATCATAGTATTTCACCTATCACATCCCTCTAGCTTCATGCTTTTGGGGGCAATTTGCTACACCAAAATATTGGGTTTTTTGTTAAATCCCTAGAGTACATATGCCAAAGAATTTTTTGAAGGGATTTTTCCTTGTTAGAAGCTCATTTCTAGGAGCATCGATGCACCTTACCTCTTGACATAAGGTGCCATCTTAGGATGATGCTAGTTGCAAGTGAAAAAAAGGCACAAGTGACACTCCTTTCCTTTGTGTAAGGAGCGTCATTAATTCCTAACATCTCTTGCTAGTGTGCAAAGAGCATCAACGCTCAATAAAAGGAAAAAAGGAGTTTCAAGAGATTTCTAGAAAAAATACCTCATGGAGGCTTATCGCAACCAATTATATTAGGTGGAAGTCGATCCCCTAACCCCTAGGGATGATCCCTCAACTTCCTTCAATTAAATCTCAACCCATTTGATCCCCTTTTGGCCTATAAATGTAATCTTACCTTCATGGTTGTGTAATGAACACAAATATATAATAAATAAACACTAAATAACTAATAATAATTAAATAACGAAGCGGGTAACAAATATAAAATAATATATTAATTATAGTTATAAATTACTAAGTGAAAGGGTGTAACCCTTCATTACACATGCTCAAGCCTATAAAGGCGAGCCTCAACGTAAAATCTTATCATCATATCTATTTTACCAACTCATGGATTATTTGTATTTTAGAAAGTGGAAGTTCAAGAATTTACAGTAACGGTTTTTTACCGTTACAGTGGTATCAAAGCTAGTTTGTGATCCAGGCCTTTGGCCATATAGTGATTTTTAATCATAATCCTACGGAGTCCCTAAAATTATGGTCTTTGACCAAGTTAAAGAAGAAAAGAAAGTCAAAATAAAAAATATAAAGGAATAAGTAAAAAAAAAAGAGAGAAGAAGAAGGAAGATTTCTATTAAAAAAGGAAGGTAAAAAAAAAGTAAAAAAAAAGGAGTGAAACCACACGTGGTTTCTTAATAAGTGGGTTTGGGTTTGATATTAAAGTGCATAATAATTACTAGTAAGAAGTAAGTGAGAATTGAACTTAGGTGGGGAAGGTAACACTCATTCCTCTCAACCACCCAATCTATTAGCATTTTACAAAATGTAAAGGGAAATAAATCTAAAAATGAATAATAATTGCTACTAAGAAGCAAGTGAGATTTGAACTTAGGTGGGGGCAGTAACAATCATTCCTCCCAACCACCTAATCTACAAGAAGTCCTTAGGGAAAGAAACTAATTATTAAAAACTATAGTATACTATACAAGATAAAATATGTCCTTCTTTGATATATCTTGGGATAAGAAGCGTAACAAAATGGAGTCTCATGACAAAAAACAAGAAATATTTTCAAGTACTTTAAAAAATTATGTTTCAAAGTTATTCCAAATAAAATGAACGATTAGAGGAAAAAACATTACTATTTCTATTGCTCTTGGCAAACGTAATAATTATATTAGTGATGAATTTGCTAATGAATTAGTGATTCCAGACTCAAATATAGGTGAAAGGTTAGACTTTTGTAAAAACAAAGAATATACTA
Source organism: Pseudotsuga menziesii (assembly GCA_001517045.1). NCBI lineage: Eukaryota > Viridiplantae > Streptophyta > Pinopsida > Pinales > Pinaceae > Pseudotsuga > Pseudotsuga menziesii. The sequence continues at coordinate 79,982 of LPNX010369376.1, read as the reverse complement.
TAAGTGATTTACAATGGAACATTGGAGATTATACCAGTGTATCGCAATTTATAGTTAAATCCTTATGGATTAGTGACGATGACCTAGTTTTAGGATTACCGTGGCTAAAAACATTGGGGAATTTTATCTTAAATGGTGAAAAACGTTTCTGGCATTCTCCTACAAAAATAAAAAATAACATTGTTAGACATTAACATGAAGACATAATCAGAGGTCGAATCATTTGAAGAATTCAAAGAAATATCAAAGATGTTGTCGCAGGGAAATGAGAAATCAAAATAGACAATACATAATGATTTCAACAAGGTTATTGCAGTTAAAGAAGAAGAGATCTCTCATCTAAGAGATCATAACCAGAAATTACTTCTGCAAATCAAGAAGGAAAAGGATAAGTTTCAACGCAATCAACAATTGGAAGAGGAGAATCGAGATATTCAAAAAGAATTATCATGCAAAGACGAAGAAAGCTCTTCCTTAAAAACAATTAATCAAGAATTGTTAGAGAAAATAAAAAAATTAAAATAAAGAGAACCCAAAAATCAAGGCAATTAATATCCCAAAAATCAAGGCAATTAATATGACATCGTCAACTCAAACTATAAAGAATATTTCTTACACTTAAAGAAAGTTAATTAGGACATGCATTAGAGGAAATTTGGGGTCTAAAATGGGCCTCCTAAGGAAAATAATAAAATAATAGTTAAAATAATAAAATAATATTGATTAATTTTGGAGGAAGAAAAAAAAAAACTACTTTTTGTGTTCATATTTTCGACATATCTCCCTGTGTTTTTACTCAAATTTCGATCCGGAGAGCTCGTTGGATGCGAAATTTCATTCTGCATCCAAGGAGTACCCACACTGCATACTTTTGACAGACCCCGCTACCCCAAAAACAAGAAATACCTGAAAAAACGTGATGATGACATCATCATCACATTTTTTCAAGTATTTCTTATTTTTGGGGTAGCGAGGTCCGTCAAAAGTATGAACTGTGGGTACTCATTGGATGCAGAATCAAATTCCGCATCCAACGAGCTCTCCCGATCGAAATTTGAGTAAAAACACAATGAGATATGTCGAAAATACAAACAAAAAAAGTAGTTTTTTTTAATGACAAATATGTCAATTCAACCATTATGGTTGACTTATTTTATTGAAATTCTATTGGTTCTTGAATTCCAACTCACAAAAACTTATTTTGGCACGTTTTTTTATAAGGCCCATTTTAGACCCCAAATTTCCTCTAATGGCTTATACAAGTTAGGAAGCTAAAGCAGGAGAATAAATATTTACAAGAAAAGCTAGATTGCAAAAGATCAGGTGTCGACAAAGAAATGATGACTAACGCAATAGATAATTCATAAAAGGCTCAGATTCAAACATCAGAAAATGGAAGCAATGCAAAGCTTGTCAAGGTTCAAAAGAACAATCTTATTGCCACATCGCTACAAGCATCAACATAAAAAGGTTTCGAAAAACAATTACAAAAATTGTTAGAAGCAACAAGTTCTAGTAAATTCTTCACAGAAAAGTCGAGTTTCGTATCGCCATCCAAATCACAAGAGTCATTATGATAGACGACAAGATCAAAAGGAAAATTACCAGTATTATTCCTACAAAGATCAAAGACAAAATCAACAACTCCTGACAATCGATCCACAAGTAATTCCATTAACGGTATATCTTGGATGGACGACTTCACAATGATGCACCATTTCCACACAATGTTTAAAAGAATGTATCGTCTTATTTCGTCGATTGTTGCAACTACCAACACAAAATGTCATGAGAAAGCGTTACAAGCAAGAACAAGGGATAAAGTTTTCCATATATTTTCTTTGAGGACAAAGCAATTCTAAGGGAGAGGCAATGTAATAAACACAAATATATAATAAATAAACACTAAATAACTAATAATAATTAAATAACAAAGCGGGTAACAAATATGAAATAATATATTAAGTATAGTTATAAATTACTAGGTTAAAGGGTGTAACCCTTCACTACACATGCTCAAGCCTATAAAGGCAATCCTCAATGTAAAATCTTATCATCATATCTATTTTATCAACTCATGGATTATTTGTATTTTAGAAAGTGGAAGTTTGAGAATTTACAGTAAAACGGTTTTTTACCGTTACAGTTTGAGGGAGGACAAAGAAAGCACATTTATGCTGTTGAAATTCTTCTAGGATTGAGAAGTAAAGAGATTGGAATTTGAGGAAAAAGACTTATGGAGAGAAGAACAACACCGAGGCTCTTTTGGTTGTAATCTTTCCATTTATTTCATGAACGAATTTTTTTCCTTTTCCCATAAACGTTGTATAGTTCATTATTTGTGATTCACTATTTATTATCTTTCTCTTTGATCATTGATATAGATTTCTTCATATTATCTTGGATTTTTCTTTGTTTCTTTGTTGGCTCTGATCTGTGCAGGTTCTTTAAACGTGAACTGAGCTAAGGATTTCCAGATAGCAAGATCTACCTTGAAGAAGAAGGAAAGGTTTCATTACGATCAAGTAATATTACAAGATATAGAGAAAGGATTTCATGTTTATTCCTGCTTTGTTCTAGATCTATACCATATAGACTAGGGAAATGGTTTTTGTCCACACTAACCACATATTTCCTATAACAGGCGGTTGGTTGAGTTGAGTTGATATGTTGGTTCGAAGTAGAGTTAGTGGTGGAGATAGTATGTTCCAACAAGCTAAGGAGGGTAGGCATAGTTGGAAGGGTTATGGGTGGGGTTAAAAAATATGAAATGGTTAAGGTGATGGTAAGATTGGTAGGAAATGGGGATTCCTAGTTAAGAGAAAATACGAAGACTAAATATTGAGTGAAGTTTGAAGCAATGTCCTCAAGGAATACTTTCTCCATTGTGACTTGGTGCATGCCAATTATTGTTGGTTCCTTTGGTGCTTATAGCGACTGCTGATAAAGTTTAAATCCAGTTGGTGGTCTAGTGTGAGTTTCTGAATGATCAATTGATTCTTTGATAACTTGCTTAGTAATGATAGTTTTCCAATTAGGAAAATATTTAGGTAACTTAGCCATAAAATTGGGATCTTGGTAGGAGGCAGTAGTGAGTAGCTCGGAAGGGGCTTCTACAATTTTGTTTAGTGACAGGGGTGAGGAATTGTATAGAATGGAAGTTGGGTCAATTTTTTTAGAATGAAGTATAATATTAATATTTTTGGTTTGGTTTTGACTTACCTTGTCAGCAACATCTTGGACGACGAGGTTCTTCTCCATTTGTTATATGATCGTTACTTTATTGATGAAAGCATTGCAGATTACTTGTCCGTCCTCTTGGTATAATTCCCAGAATTCATCTTCTATTGGGGCTTAGAGGATCATTTTCCTTTTCTTGTATCCTTTGCTTCTTGCAGTTTTCTTCATTGTATATATTTTCTCAGGTACTATTTTAATATTTTCTCTATACAAGTTAGGCTCCGATTAGGCATATTTCTGGTTTTCATTGTCTTCTATTTTCTCTCTCTACAAGTTCTCTATTTATGTTGTTTTGGGTTGATATGGTGATGGAACCATAGCTAGAGTATTCATTTATTCTTCGACTGGTCCAAAAATTTCTAAGTACAAGACGACTTCATATGCTTCTTTTTTTTTCTCCATTGACTAGAGGTTGGTCAATTTCCTTGGCTTGTTTAAGTGTATCCTCTAGGATATGTAAGAATCTATTTGACTATTTTGAGAGGTCATGAAAAATGTCTTGGACATTAAAATAATAGTCAATCTTGGGTGCATCCCCTAGTGCTCCTTGCATGTACCAGAATTTTGTGAAATCTAGCTCTAGTTGTATGTGGGTGGTCGATAGTATACTACGATGGATGGGTTGGGGTATTGTTGATTGTCTAACAACCACCCCTTCATTTTTGTAATAAATAAAGAGGCCCTCACGTAAAATTTTGTAAATACTTAGTTTTTAGTTTCCTTTTTTTTGCTTGCTTGGTTTGTTAGATGGTGTCATGATTATCTTCATTTGATTCTTCACTCTCTGCACCAACATTAGTTGTTTGAACCCTTTTTCCTTTGGAATGCTTAAAGATGATTGGATGCCTTTATTGAGTCCTTTTTGCTTTGGTTTGGATAAATATTAACAACACTTGCATGATCTCATTTCACCTTGGTTGAGTTAATTGTATGCCTCAGTTTAAAAGAATTCAATTATCATGACCTTAAAACAGCCTTGCTAAATTTGACCTTCACTTTATGATAAAATGAGAATTTTTGATGAATCAAGATAGATTATTAAAATATTCAACTTCGAGATTTTAATATGTTGAACACAAATTTAATCATTATCTTCCATTATTCAACTTAGATTTTAGATCTTACAAATTTTAAGTTACAAAATATCGTCACGACTTAGATTCAACATGAAAAGTAGAAAAATGCTACGTAGGCAATCAAAACTGTAATTCGTAAGATTATGGTGTTGAACTTAAAGATAATCAACGATATCACACATGTTAAAACTAGTATATTTACATAGTTTTTGGCTGTATTATATTGATAAGAATTAAATGGTTGAGAGAAAGTGATGGAATGAAAGACAGTTTGATTTTTTTTATTCTTTATATTCTTTTAGTTAAACTAGTTCAACTTTGAGTTATTCATGTCTAGATACATGTTATCACCGACATTCTACCTGTTATTCATTTATCAACTATCAATTATTTTTATATTCTTTATTTTATCTCACATTCTTCTAGTTATCTACCATGAACTGTTGGTTATCCATTCATCAGCTATGAGTTATCCATGCATTGCTACCAGTTATCCATTCATCAACTAGTTACTAGTTATTTTTTATAATTTTTTATTTCCAATTTAGATTGACTGCCATAAAATCAATCTCGACAATACACTTGTCTCATCTTCGTTTGTAGATAAAAAACCATAAACTGTAATCCACCCCAAATCTCAAATAAAAACATCTATCGACATAAATATTACACGTAATAAATATTTGTTACTGAAAAAACAAATTGCTCCTCAAACTCTGCCACCTGCACGATGTGCACGTTATTGATTTGGCAAGAGATCAAGTTGAGCAAACAAAGGATTGAATTGCACAAAACAGCGTGCGAGTTGGTTTGTCCCAAATATTTCCTTCCTTCCTAAAGAAAATTTCCAGTGATGGGCTCCTAGACCATTATTTACTACGACTGCCAACTTGTTGAGAAAAGTGTCACTAAGTTGCGAATCACTAGCAGATTAGGTTTAACAATTTGTCTATTTCTAAACATCATTGAACGTTGAAGATCATGAAGAAGTGAATTGAATCAATCAACTCGAAAGTCAGTTTTATTTATCCACCAACAGCAGATAGAAGATGGTCGGCTCAATCATTCACCCATCCATTCACACAACATTCATTGATTGACTATAAATTTAATACATAAGATTTTACCAAATCTTTTTATGTTGCAAACAGACTTGATAGTGAAATCTAATATTTGATATTTTGTTTTGGTTTGGTATAAATTTTATTGATTGTATTATTGCAGGCTCGATGTTATAAAGAAACCATCTCATTAAACAAAAAACTGCCACGGAAGCTTCTATATTCATTGAAGACAACACATCTTTTAAACAAAAAAGGAAGACATAAAATTCGATGGAATAAAAGGGAGATAGTACTATTTTACCACTTATTTCTTTGAATAGTTTATTAAATGTTATTCTTCTGTTTTTTTTATCATTTATTCAAATAAATTACAACAATGTTTTTTTTGTTTTAATGCATATATTTTTATGTGCAGATCTTAGAGTGTGTAAATTATTCGCAACTGTTAGTGAAGAGAAAATGAAATTCCCAAGCGTAGACAGGCTTGCACCAGTCAGAGAGATGATTCTTCATGGAGGATTGTGAAAAAAAGAAGTAGAATCTGGTAAAACCATCCAAAATCCACTTTTCAAATGAGCTCCTTTATCCATTAAAACGGACGGTTTTGAAAATTTCTCAACATATTTGCCTAAAAAGAGGTGTATTTTACAGAAATTGGTTGCGGCCGGTTTGGAATTCAGTTGAACGAACCAAAGTTTTAGGGGTTGGATTCTATCCTTCCCACTGCTATTCACTTCTATAAATTCGACCTCAGAGGTATGAGAGAGAGGTAGGGGGTCTCTAGAGACCAAAGGATGAATTTTATCTTCTCTGCATTGTTTTGTAAAATTTATTCCAAAGAAGTCAGCATGGAAGCACTCCCAGCTAGCAGTTGGTAGATCAACATTTTTATGAAGGAATGATGCTCCAGATGTATTTGTGGAACGCTTTTGTAAGCTTTGTACAAGTAAGAGTCTCTTGTTCAGAGAAAACCCATATAAGCAGTGGGGCCTTTGTTCCCGCGAGAGTTAGCTATTTCAAACACACTGAGGGCTGCACTAAGTGCCTTGTGTGGGATTTCTCTCCGTATTGACCCCAAGACAGAACATTCGTTCAACAGGTACCCTCCATCTCCAACAAGTGACCTTCAATACTTGAAGCCAAATTTCAAGCCATAATTTTGCAACTTTAGTGCCTCTGGGCACCCATGCCATAATTTTGCAACTTTAGTGCCTTTGGGCACCCATGTGGTTGAAATGATTTGAAGTTTATCATTAAGGGTTGTGACTTTGCAGTGAAAGAGGGATCTCTGGGGTGATTTTATACATTTTGAGAAAGATGAGTAGAGGGTGCCAAATCATCGATCTCGTTTCCTTGAAGTTTTCAAAAGTATCCATGATAAATGTGGCTAAATGTTGGGCCAATTAATTTTTTTTTGCTTCTTGGTTGACTTCTTTGACTACTTTTAACATGTTGATCCTGATATCTAACAGTCGACTAGTATTGGTGAGACATATGGAGATAATAACAACAGCAAACTTGTGTGTCTCATACTGCATTTTCTTGATTATGAGGCCCTTGGAGTTCTTCCTCTAAGGTGTTCCTGTGAATTCTTCAATTAGTTCCATCTTCACATTGACTGGTACTTGAGGTCCTTGGTTCGGTAAGTCGATCACATGGGTAATGAGGACACCATTGATCTTGACTGGTCCATCAAACCTGAGCTTTCCTTGGTGGTATCTGCTAACAATATGCTCACCAATTAAGTGTTTCAATCCATCAAAAATGTCTAGGAGGGGCACATTAATATAATGATGAATTTTTTTTTTTGTAGTCAGTTAGTTGCTTCAGTCCATTTGTCATTTTGAATCCCCCACTTGTGAATTTATTTCCAGTATCGTCTCCATTGATGTTCTTCAATGTGAGATTTTTTAATCCTAGTTATTCTATCTTTCAGGGAAGGCATAACATATTTTTTAGTCTGCATCTGTGTTTTCTCTACAGCTTTCATGGCTCTAGTTCAGGGAAATCTCAGTTGTGTGTATGGGTGCAGGAAATGGGCTACCAGGTTTTGAATTTTCTTGGTGCCAAGATTGATCAATTTCTTTATGGAAATGTCCCCAACTCCATTCTAGGTCTATATTTATACCTTAGGCACTTGATGTGAATTTATACTAAGTAGATGATTGTATTAATTGTGGACTAGATGGGAGGTGGCTACTTCACATGGTCAGTCATGGAAGCATATGCCAATTGTATTGTGCTTTAAATGGTACATCTTTGTATGGATATTGGTTTCTGCTCATCGGTTTGTTTGATCTTCTTGTACAGGTTGTATTCCACTGCTCTTTCTATTATAGTATCCCTTCCATGTTTATTCTTGCCAACATCCATGTCTTAGTGATACTTTAATATAGGTTTGGGTAAGAGTTAGTTGTTTTCCTAACTCTTGACTACTCTGATTACTATAATTACTTATATAAATTAAGTGCAAACATAGGTCAAGGTGTTTTCCCACATGGCGTTACAACCTTTGGTCAACGTTGTGCTGGAGTTAGGTTTTATATCTTTTTAATTGTACACCGATAATTTTTTTTGTAAAGACTCGTCCTTGTAATGTCCTCATTCGAACTGTCCCAATACTATTTTGTTCTTCAACGATGCATGGACCTAGCCAAGCTCTATGTATATTTTTTGGTTTTCCTTTTATTCGAATGTTGTATAATAATACTAGGTCGTGAACTGATATGTACTTGTTTTTTATGTTGCAGTCGTGCCACACTTTCTACTACTGCTTTTGGAATTCTTACCAGTGGATTGATATTCTATGTTGTTCTTCTAGTTTTGTTAATTCAAAATTTATGTCTTATTTTGCTTTAACAACGTCCAAATGAAGCATGCATGCAATTATTGGTTCATGTTGTTTAAGATGTAGTGGTACGAATGTTCCTATCCATAGACGAGTTTAAAGGGAGTCTATGCCATCGACCATTTGTAATTTGTTATATACGCTCACAAAATAACAGGTATATTGGCGTCCCAGTCATATTTGTCCACAATTTTGTTAATCCTTTGTTTAGAGTTTTATTGAATGCTTCAATAGATCCATTCAACTGTGGATGGTATGTTGTGCTCTTTTGATGGTCGATCATGAATTCATTCAGTAATATTGATATAGTCTTGTTAAGAAAATGTGTTCCTCTGTCACCGATGTGGGTAAGAAGACATCTGAATCTTGTGATTATATTTTCGTATATGAATTTGGTGGCTACCTCACTGGAACATATTTTGACTGGTTTGGATTCTACCCAATTGGTAACATACTCGATTGCTATAATAATATACCAAGCTCTAGTCCAATGCCCATGAATTGGAAAAGGTATGACGAAGTCAATAGTCAATATTTCAAATGTTAAGCTTGGATTAATAGATATTAATGGCATTTCAGTACTTGGGGGAAGTCAACCAATTCTTTGGAAATTGTCACATTTATTCACCTGTGTCCTACAGTCATTATGTAGTGTCGGCCACCATAGTCCAAAATGTAAAAAAATTTGCATGGTCATGTTAGGTTGGAATTGTCCCCTAGTGGGTTCACTATTTGGTTCGTTGACGATAAATTGTCATTCATATTCTAGTACACATTGACGCAATACTATCTCAGGTCCTAATTTGTATGGGAATCCATTCATTAGAGTTTATGGTGCGGCCTTCATTTCAAATGTTTTATTTTTCTTTTCTAGCATTCCTTTAGGGAATTTACCTTCTTTGAGATATTGTGTTATATCTTCTATTTACATCAGTACAACTTTAACACTAAATATATGTGTGTTGGGAAGTTCATCGTCAATTTCGTCGAAGTCTTCTCATGTATCTACTCTTGATAAGTGGTTGGGACCGACATTAGACTTTCTAGGTCTGAAAATAGTTTCAAATTTGAATTATTGAAATAGAATTAGCCATCTGCATAATCCACCATGGTGAAAAGGTTTGTTGACCATATGTTTGAGTGCTTGATGATCAGTGTAAAATAAAAAAGGGTTGGCCAAAAAATAATGTCGGTAATTTTGTAATGCAAAAATCATGCCTAGATCTTCCTGTTCAGTTGTTGAATGATTTATCTCTGCTTTATTCAACTTTCTACTAGCATTTGCATTAGGATAATACATCCCATCATTTGCAGGTTGCATCAGTATTGATTCAAATGCAATCCTAGATGCATCAATATGGACGTGAAACTTGATTGACCAGTTAGGGAATTAGATTTTGGGGGATTTAACTAATTTCCTTTTAAGTAATTCAATGAAGCTGCACATTCTTGTGACCACATGAATTCTTGGTTTTCATTCAATAATTATTCCAGGGGTACGTCATATCAAAGTAATGTCTGATAATTTTTTTATACTATTCAGTATTCCCAAGGCGTATACCTTCTAAATACAAGATGGCATATATAATTTCATAAACAAGCTAAGGATCTAGGCACAAAATTAACCACACAGAGAATTGCAAAGAATTAGCATAAAGTGTGAAGAAGAATAATGAACACACATGAAGAATGAAACTCAGATGCATGAAACTATGTCATCTCAATATATTCATTAAATAATGATATAGATACATGAATATACATCCTCATAGAGGAAAATTAAATTTCCAAAGAGGAAGCTCAATCTAGCTCATAAAGTAGGCTTACTAAAATATGAAAAACACCCAAAGGTGACAAAAACACTTTCCAAACCTGTTAAAGAGACCATCAATTGGATAAAGAAAGTGAGATAGCTAATGAGTGATGGAAAAGATTTCTAATCATGGAAACTGGAGAGAATATCATGGATGATGGGTTGGCCGCAAAAGAGGACAGATTCCAATCAACTAGATTTATCCTAATCGAGTAAAAAGTTGAAAAATTGGGACAAAGGCATAAATAGAAGGAGGGAGCACTTATATTCATGGATAGGCTATAATAATACATAATAAGTCAGAATATTATCCAGAATGATGCCAAGTGCGCTCCTGGGGTATTTATGGAAAGTGTTGACCCAGTGGTGGTGTATGGAGGAGGCCAACTACCTAGTTTAGTACATAGGAATTTAATCAAAATGACTAATTATTGTATCCTAAGTATATAGGTGGGTTTGTAATATTCCAACACCGCCCCTTAATATTGACTTTATGTGGGTAAAAATGAAGCCAAAATTTAGGGCCCATGCAACTTAGGCCTTATGGTCACCCTTTACATTATTCATCCATGTGAACTGAGGAAACAGGGAAAACCTCATGGGAACAAAACATTCCATAAAAGATAGATATGAAAGGTAAACCAAAAAATTCTACTCCAAACTAAAAGATAATTCCTGGAGGAATATTCTTCTTGGGAATAAGAGACATCTACTCATCTGGATGAGGGACATAAACAACTGCAGAATGGATATTGTGGCCATGTAGAAAAACTGAGATCTACTGATGTGTAAGAAGGACTGAAAGTTCTTGAAGCATAAAATGAGAGTTGTAATCAACTCCAACATGGTATGATGACTTGGAATTTGAACTAGTAGAGATGAAATCGGCTCCAAATAGTTGAGACAAGTGTCTAAGCGAATTCATAAGGCCTCCAACTTCATTTATACTGAGAGGAAGTTTGCAAGTTCCCATGTAGGAAAAAGGAGGAGGCTTAATATTAGTGAGAGCGAATGCATATACTCCATATTTTGATGTAGATTCCAAAGTATCCAAATGAATACAAACTAGAACATCAGTAGAATCATGGGAAGAAAAGGTATAATCTTCTAGAGCATAACTTGATAAAGAATCCTTTGTGGTATAAGTATGAACGGAGGACAGAGAGCGATGTTCAAGATATTCAAGTAGGCTATGAGAATAGGTGTTAGGAACCAAGGAGGAAATGCAGAAGCACATGAGATCAAGTATGGTGAATGGTAAGACACAGATAATATTGATCTAACTAAGAGAATGTCCAGGAAGACACAGAGTTGCACACCATAAACAAGTGAAGTATGCATAGAGTCTAAAATATCTAGCATATGCATATCAGAATCCATAATAGAAGACATAGAGAACATTGAATGTGTGAGTGAATATTCAACAATGGAAGCTCCATTAGTCACTTCTTCTTCATTGATAGTATCAAAGGAATATGTATTGGGATCTTCAATGTCAAGAGACATAGAAAAATATGGTTATTCAATATCTGCTTCTTGATAGGTAGAGGAAGCATTTGAATCAAAGAGAATGGTAACAATAGGAACTTGTTATGTTGAATTTGCAACTTCTTCATCATGAACATCTTCATCAGAAGTTGTAGAAGATGAGACATCTTGATAAAGAACACATGAAGTTCTAGGTGTGCTCTCCAAATTTATAGAATGATCCTCATTGTACTTTCCAAAATCAATATACAATGGTTTCAAAATATCCTTTGGGTATTCAAAAGAATCAATAAGATAGCACATGCTTGTAGAAATAGACAGACACATAGCTCCAAAAGCTTTATCACAATCATTCATCTATTCATTTATCTCTTCATAAAATTATTCACCAGCTCCAATAGAAACATCATAGATACCTTGTCTCTTCAGATATTCAATCATCTTCAATTTCCACTCTGAATAACTTGTGAATGGAGTAAGAAGAAGAACTGATACTCTTGATTCCATATTGAAGTTGTACTTGCAAAATAAACCCGTAAATCTGAAATGTAGGGTTAATTAATGATCTCCCAAATATATGATACCATGTAGAAATTATAAATCCAAGGTGGGATAAGGACTTTCATAAACAGGCTAAGGATATAGGAATGCAATTAACCTTCACAGAGAATTGCAGAGAGTTAACTTAAAGTGTGAAGAAGAATAATGAACACACATGAAGAATGAAACTATATCATCTCAATATTATTCATTAAAGAATGATATGGTTACATAAATATACATCATCATAGAAGAAAATTGAATTTCCAAAGAGGCAACTCAAACTAGCTAATAAAGCAGGCTTACTAAAATATGAAAAACCCCCAAAGGTGACAAAAACACTTTCCAAACCTTTCAAATCGGCCACGAATCAGCTAAAGAAAGTGGGATAGCTGATGCATGATGGGAATTATTTCTAATCATGGAAACTTGAGATAAAATCATGGAGGATGGTTTGGACACAAAAAGAGGACAGTTACCAATCCACTAGCTTTATCATAATCCAGTGAAAAGATGAAAAAGAAGGACAAAGGAATAAAATAGCAGGAGGGTGCACTTATATTAATGGACAAGATAGAATAACACATAATAAGTCATAATATTATCCATAGTGATTCCAAGTGCGCTCCTGGGGTATTGATGGCAAGTGTTGACCAAGTGGTGGTGTATGGAGGTCAACTACCTAATCTAGTACATATGAATTTAATTGAAATGAGTAATTATTGAATTCTAAGTCTATAGGTGGGATTTTAATATTCCAACACAAGGAGTATTTTGACGTGTTTTGGATTTATTGGTGGCTTCAAGTCAAGTATCACTTTTATTTTGATGTATTCTACTTTGATTCCTTCTTTGCAAACAACATTTCCCAAGAGGATTCCAATTGGTGTTGCAAATATGCACTTTTTAATATTTAGGGATAGTTGTATTTTTATACATAATTCTAGCATAAGACTAATCCATTGGACATGGTACCTTAGTAAATAATATATTGTCCAATTGTTGAAGTAGAGACTCATAGACTTGTGAAATACTCTTGAAATTCCTTGACAACTATTTCATTGAACATTGAAAGTGCATTATTTAGAACAAATGACACAACTTTATAAGCAAATGATCTGAATTCACACACAAATGTTGTTTTATGATGTCCTTCTTTAACAATAGGAACTTGATTATATCAAGAAAATATTTTGGTGAAGCAATAAAATTCATGACTTGCAACATCATTGATGATTTCATCCACAAAAGGCATGGGAAATGGCTCGGTTAATGTTACTTTGTTTAGTCCCTTGACTTCAATGCAGATACATAACTTTGTTGGGTCATGTTTCTTTAGTTGTAATACCATAGGGATATCCCATTCGGATAGGTCCATTGGATAAATAACTTTGGCAACTAGCATATTCTCTATTTCTATTTTACAATATCTTTATAGTTGTGCTCCAAATTATATGGTTGTTTCATGACAAGTGTGTCATCCAATTTTATGTCAATTTTCATTTCTCACATTTGTTGTACTAAGCCTTTTAGGTATTTATAATCTCCTACAAATGTATCCTGCTATTCTTTGAGAAAATTAGTGATTCCACCATTTTCTAGTTGGGCCAATAATCTCCTATTTAGCCATCTTTGGTCGAACACCATTTGAAATGTTAACTTATTTTGTTTTGATTTGTGTTTCCATCCATTTTGGTGCTTTTTATTCATTGATTGGTCGATCCCCTTCTTTGAATTTTGTAAATTCAGGTGGAAAATATTTTTCAGTAAATATTTTTTGTTGATTTTTGTAACCAGGAATATTTCACCTTCTACAGACAGAAGTTGTTCCTCTGGTCTGAATGGTTCATATCCAGAACAAGTGAGTGAACGGAAAAGGATGAAGACCTTCCCTGGATGTTGTAGACATCTAGAATGCTGCTTCGATTGTGAACCTGTGTACCTGCAAACATATCAAACATGAAAAAACATCAAAGCTACCAGAAAATCATCTACTTATCCATGTCAATGACTAAGGAATCTAACAACATGTACATGTGAAATCAAAACAACAATAATGTGGGACTGAAATCAGCTTTGCATTAAGAATGTATGGATAAGATTACAACCATTGCCTTAGTGTTGACAGGCATCTCCACGAAACAAACACTTCATCCCCATAAGCTCCAACTTTACTCTATGCTCTCCAATGATTTGGACTAGGTAGTCAATCCAACAGCATAACAATACCTCTATAGTTCTCCCCCTCAACTATGGACATGAGCTTGTATTTATAAGGCTCAATGGATAGGCATAGTTGAGAGCTTTGTGGATGAGGTGGCTCCAAGATCCTATGATGGGGGATCTCAAGCTCAATTCATCCACAATGATAGGGATAAGGGAGGACACGAGGCTCATGATCTAGAATCCTTGAGAAACTTCTCTTTTTCCCATTTTACCCAAGGTACTGCTTTTCTTCTTATGACAGAGCAGTTTAGATGAGAAACGCTTATGGACCAAAGACCATAGGTGGTGGCACCGCTCATAGAAAATAGGATACAGGCAGTGCGAGCAAGGTACTGCTCATGGGCCACAAGGAAAGTGTGGTGCTGAGTTTTTTTCATGTAGAATTGACAAACAGAGTAGGTTTCCACTCTAAGTGCTCGGATTAAGGGAAAACATGGAAGTTAAGGGTCTTATCACATGTTGGTGATAGAATTTGGGTATAACAGAATGCCCCCCAAAGCATGAGACTTAGAGGGATACGATAAATGAGAGCTTTGAGAGAACAAGTTGTCACTTCGAGGTGAAAATGTCAGCTCGATCGGAGCATGTCGTCTAATAGGAATTTGTAGTACATCAATATTTTTGACTTATAGACATAAGTAACCAACTCATGGCTGCAGATCAATACAAGGCAGATCCATGAGAGGAATAAACAAGCATGGCTACTAGAATACAACATAGATCCATGTGATAGAGGACTCAAAATTGGACATAGATACCAGACACACAACGTAGATTTATGTCACATAGATGTAAATTTGAGCATAGCCACGACCATACAAATGTGGATCCATGCTAGATATACAAAACTCCATCGCAACCTGGGGAAAGCAAAGAGCGCTAAACAAATACCCAGGGTCTTCGTCTCGTCTTCCACAAAGTATGATTCTATCCATGTGATTACAATGATATGAAGTCGAACATGCTAGAAACCACTTGATTACCAGTCAATGATGTGAATCGTTAACAAGTGCGAGGGAAATCACCAGTGATGTCAATGATTCCCAAGGTACCCTAGTGCAATCTTCTGAGTGTGAATAGATATCCTGATGTCGAACACCCAGTTGATTCTATTGATCAAAGGTCAATGATGTGAACCTATGTCGAGAGCAAGAGTCTCTGTCATTAAGGCATACACATCCCAAGGTACTAATTTTTTGTTTCTAAGACTAATTCCTAGATGATGAGCTGACGTCGACGGGAATAGTCTCGTCGAAGGAGGGCCATGATGAGTCCCACATCGACGACATGAAACTCGAAACATAGTTATGGAATGATGTGAATGTAGTAACCACAAGAATGACTCAAAATTACTAACACAGAGAATTTTTTGACTGCAGAGGTAAAATTCTTCAACTTCCCTTTGAACATAGGGAGGCATGACAAAAGAATTGGTAGCATGACTAAACCAGACAAACACACAGTGTAATAGTGGACAATGCATTCTTTTGAAAGACTCAAAGGAGTGGCATGACTCATGAAAGTGGATCGTCACGGAGATCGGCTGAATACCCAATTAGCTGGAATAATATGCAAACAAGTGCCATGTACAAAGGTAACAACAAACTACTTCCATTTATTTGCAAAATGATTTCCTTCCCATTTCCCCCATCATGATTGATGAGTGCCTCTTTTCGGTTTTACGAGTTCAAAGAGGGTAACAAACACTCGGTACAGCTCATTCGAAGACAAGTCCAAACTCATATGTTTTACGAACCTGAGAGAGGAGGGGTTCGTTCCCAAAAACGGGTCTCTCAATGTTTAATTTAACGAGTCCAATGAAACAAAACTCGGTATCATTCATGTTTAGAGAGTCTGAACAGCTACGAAAGAATACTCCAAAGGGTCCTTTTTGTATGATTTAGTCCCTAAGGCTCGAAAAAGTGTAAAATAATACCTTAGAGAACTATTCCAGTCATGATTTGCTAGAGTGTTCCTTTTTCATAAATAGTCTATCCAAACCAAAAAAGAGATAACCTACCGTCGGAGAGACGACTCTTCAAATATTTTAACAAGCGTGAAGAAGACAAGATTGCTCGACTATCTTTTCGTATTTAAGGAGCTCGAAAAGAGTTTAAAGAAGACTCCATTAGATCTCTTTTCACAATGATAGATTTTACGAGTCTGAAAAGAATCAGAAATAGACTCAGACCTTTGATACTAAGTTTTGAGAGCATGACCAAAGTGTCGCAACAAACACTCAACGACGTTTTCCGTTTTATGGTAGTATGAAAAAGTAAAAAACAAACTCCCAAAACTTTACTGCTATTTTTCTTCTATCTTGCAACGACTCAAAACAAGTGTTAATTACGCTAATAACTGACATTAAAGGGTTACAACTGATAGATTGTGAATAATAAATGATTTCAAAGCAAAACTATAGTATGTAAAACCTAAAAAATGTGTATAAAAGTCATGTAAATAGTGAAAAATCAAAACATTTTACTATTTACCCACAGTGGAGAGAATTTGGAGCACTTTCCTGGTCAGATATTCAATTACTGATATCAAGAGTTTCCACCACTGGATTCAAGCGCCGTCAGGTCCAGGTAATAGCCTAGACCCTACTCTTTCATTCTATAGCTTCAATTTTGATTTTTAATGGTGTTTTGGGCTTGTATGGCAAGCCCTAATATAGTGAGAGTAGGAACCTCTCTTATCCCTTGCAGGATACATGGTACCTCACTAGAAATGCGCCGAAAACACAGTGCACAGGCGGTGCCACTGCCTGTCTTCAATGGGGCACAGGTGGTGCTGGCCATGAAGATGTAAAAATAACCACACAAGCAAAACTAGATCATTTCTTTTGATTTGAATGATTAAGAATGATTTTAATGAGTCTTGTGATTGTTTTTGGCAAGTTCTTGCTAATAAAAAATGGTTATATGGAAGGAAATAATACATGATAATGATGACGCCTTTGCCGAGAGAAATGCGGGTTACATAGCCACATTGAGAGACTACGGGATTTTAAAAAAAATATGCACACATATCATAGTATCACACGAGTGATTGCTAGAGAACATACTCTGGATGTGGAATATGGAGCAACAATACTTTGAGTTTGGTGCTCACATTTTGATAGTGGAGGTAGAGGACATGTACTTCTTGACTGGAATTTCGAGACGGGGTGCTCCCATCTCGCTGACTAGTTCCCGCGGAGGAGATATTACCACACAAGAGTTGATAGACCGTCACTATATTCTAGGGACAAAGACATCGGGGAAGAAAATCCCTATAAAAGTAGTGATGGATGGACCTCTACGGACTGTATTGTTTACCATGCAGAGAGTGGCGAGAAGCCAAAGAGTGCATTAGGCGTCTAGAGCACATATGCTCTATGCCATAGAGGCGATGGCACCTACAGTCTTTAGCTGGGTGGAAGCCCTGCTTTCGATCTTTAAGGATCAGCTGACCAAGTGTCAGTAGGGGGAACTGAAGCAGTTTGGTTTTGGTTCCATTCTAGCTTGCTTCTTCTTCGAGCGGGTCCCACAGATGAGACCCGAAGTGGTCTTTAAAGAGCTGAGAGCACAGGACCCTTGCATGTAGAGGTGGGTATAGATTATGGCCCATACTGGAGCGGGAAGGGGGAAGGTAAAGTGCGATGACCCATTCTTTTGATGGTTGAGAGATCAGATCCTCAAGGTGGAGGATTATGCATATGCAGGTACGGACTTCAGTGGAGACCCTGACCTACCGCTCCTACCTAGTGGATAGTGGGGTGACATCGGTAAGAAGCAGGAAACCCTAAAATGGAAATGTTTTTATGTTTTTGATGTTTTATATTTTTTATGTTAAGTAACAAGACTTGAATATTTTCATGCAGACGTCGGAGCAGCACGACCTGGGGGAGCTTCCCCATTGGATAGATGAGCCAAAGCCCATTTCATACCGCAGGGTGACGATGTGTTGGGGAGTTAGAGGAAAACCTGGAGAGGTTGACCCTAGACATCCCTGATGCTTCCATTGATGACCTCCCTCTGAGGTACTAGAGACCTACAGCGGGAGTACCGGGTCGCTTTAGCAGACTACTACATAGAGTAGCTCGGGCAGTGATGTGTTACCACGAGCATCACTAGATGATGTATGCATGATGTATCCACTACAATCTGATAGCTTCAGGATTTTATATGGTGATTTTTACCTAAAATCCTACGTGCTTCAGATGAGGTCTCGTGACCTATTTTTTTAAAACATGTTCATATATTATACAGACTTTTACCTGGTGTTTATATGTCTCAAATGGTGAATGTATTTTACATGAGTTTTATGTGTCTTTAATTGTTTATTTACAATGAACCATGTTAGATTTTCATGTCATGAATGGGCAATATGCCAATCTAGGATGTAACTAGATAATGAGTCAGCAACTACATTATGTTCCCTAGGGATATGCCTATAGGTGATGGTTTCAAATGACCTTTATAACAAGCGTACCCTCCGGAAGAGGCAGAGAAGCACAGGGTTCCTAATGGTATAAACGTGGTTTAGATGACAAACCACGAGTTGTGAGTCCATCAAGAATACCAAATTGCAAACATACTGGGAGGAAGCTTCAGTCAAAAGACCTATGATTGCTTGATACTCAGTGATATTGATGGTAGTGGGACCAATACAAACCGCTCCTGAACTGACCAAATCATCAGCTGGGGAATAGAGAACCCAAGCAGCTGAGGCAAGATTCAAGGTGTGGTGGAAAGCACCATCAACGAAGCCATAGAAAGCCATCTACTCTGCATGACCAAAACATGATATAAACAAATACGGACACTTAAAGTCAAAACCATATTGAAAATTCTCAAGCACACTGAAAGTCAAGCAATATACATATATACAAGATACTATTCAAGAGAGGTCTAGGAAAAGTACCTCTTCAGGTACAACCAATTGCGAGGTTTCCCTAAAGGGATTCCATCATATTCTATGAGATCGTAGGCCCCTTTCTCTAAAACTTTAGAAATGATGAAAGGACCATACCACATGGAATCAAACTTTTCTTTCCCTAGTTTGTCAT
Organism: Pseudotsuga menziesii; assembly: GCA_001517045.1. Classification (NCBI taxonomy): domain Eukaryota; kingdom Viridiplantae; phylum Streptophyta; class Pinopsida; order Pinales; family Pinaceae; genus Pseudotsuga; species Pseudotsuga menziesii. The sequence goes on along the minus strand of LPNX010369376.1, from coordinate 60,634 downwards.
ATCTCTGATGGTAAGTCAAAACTAGGTCACCCTCGTTAAAGGCACGAGGTTGGACAGATTTATCATACTACGCCTTGACGTTTTTCTTGTGTTCCTCATTAGCCAAGGCAACATCTCTCCTAGTTTCGTCAAGGTTGTTCAAGTATACAAATCTCTCTTCCTCTGTGGAAGTGTCTAGGAGAAGTTTGATGGCAAGTTTCAAGGATGGAATCTGACATTGAATCGTTAAGACAGTTTCGAGTCTGTAGAAAAGCTAGAAAGGTGTGAAACCAGTAGTTGTTTTCACCGAAGTCCTGTAAGCCCAAAGAGTGGAGAAAAGGATGTGGTGCCAGTTGGATTTATGGTCTCCAACCATTTGAAAAAGCATCGTTTTTAGAACTTTATTAATGGCATCTACCTGACCATTAGCTTGTGGATAATAAGGCATAGAGTTTTCATGGTGAAAACCTAGCTTGGAACTTAGCTCCTCCATCATTTGATTACGGAAATGTGATTCGTGATCAGTAACTATGGACTGCGAAACTCTGAATCTATCTATGACATGATTGAACAAGAAGAAAGAGGCAGTCTTACCATCTTTTGCATATGTAGGCATAGCCTTATCCCACTTTGTAAAATAGTCAATAGCTACGATGATGTAAACATGCCCCCTGGCTAAGGTAGGCTTACAATGCATATAATCAATCCCGCTTTTGGAAAATGGGCCAATGGCAATGATGGGGTATAGCGGAGCAGGATGAGTGCGCTTTTTTGGATAAAAATGTTGATAAGGTGGGAATTTCTTGACAGCCTCATGACAGTATGTAAAGATTGAAGGCTAGAAATAGCCAACGCGAAGGATTTTATGGGTTGTAGCCATCCCAGATAAATGACCGCCACATGCTCTGGAGTGGTAATCATTCAACAATTGTTCAGCCTCCTCATGGGTGAGGCATCGTCGGAGAATAGAATCAATCCCACGTCTATACAAGGTGCCATTCAAGATGAGGTAGTATTTCGCGTGGTGACGGATACAGCAACGATCGTCACGGGGTAGATTTGGCTGAAATCTTTGCGTTTGGAGATAAATAAGCAAATCTCCATACCATGGATTAGTAGTGCTTATCAAGAACAAGAATTCATTCGGAAATGGATCACCGGGCTCATATTCCATCGAAGCATAGGGAAGATCACACATGAGCTTGGCAAAGACCAAGGATTTCTTTGATGTGGCTTTAGAAAATTTCAAATCAAATTCCTGTAGTATGACTATCCATTGGGATTACTTGCCCTCGAGCACCTGACGAGTTAGGATGTAATACATAGGGTTCTGGTCTGCCAATACAGTGGTTGTGTGGAGCAAAATGTAGTGACGAAATTTTTTAACAGCAATGACAGTGGCCAATGCTAATTTCTTCACGCATGAATATCAGGTTTTAGAATCCATAAGACTCTTACTAGCATAGTAAATCATGTGCTCTTGACCGTCAGGATTTTCCTGCACCAAAACCATGGCAATGGTAGTAGCGGAGGCAACAATATATAAGAGAAAATCCTTTGAATAATATTGGGGGTGGATCACGGGTGACTGAGTCAGAGCATGTTTGAGATTATCAAAGGCACATTGGGCCTGGTCATCCCAAAAGAATGGAGTGTCCTTTTTAAGGAGACGCATATAACCGTGCATTTTCTCTGCAAAATTGCACACAAAACAACGGAGAAAGTTTGCTTTTCCTTGCAAACTTTGGAGTTCAAGAAGATTGGTTGGGGCTAGTAGAGCTAAAATGGCAGAAATTTTCAAAGGGTCTATCTAGATGCCATCCTTATAGACCACAAAACCTAACAGGCGTCTCATCTCAACGCAGAAAACACATTTCTGTGGATTGAGCCGTATATTATAATGATGGCATCTTAGGAAAATGTCTCTAAGATGACCAAGGTGGTCCTCCTGTCGCTGTGAATGAGCAGGGGGGTCGTCAAGGTATGGTTCAATAATATGGTTAATATCATAAAACATATAGGACATCGCACACTGGAAAGTGGCTCAAACGGTAACTTCCTATATGCAAAGGTTCCCCATTGGCAAATGAATTCCTTCTTGTGTTGATCGGTGGGTAATATCTCTATCTGATTATAGCCAGAAAATCCATCCTTGAATGAGAAGATGACACTTCTGGCATAGTTTTTGAATTTGATCAATGCGCGGAGTAGGAAAATTGTTCTTGGGACAAGCTTTATTCAAATCTCTAAAATCGATACAGACTCTAATGGTGTCCTACTTTTTATTGACAGGGACAACGTTCGATACCCATTCCATCAAGGGTACAGGATAAATAAACCCATCTTTGAGAAGTTTCTCTATTTCAGCTTTAATAGTTGCAGCCTTCTATGGATGGACTTGCCTTAGTTTTTTTCTGACAGGTTTAGCAGTGGGATAGGTTTTAATTTCATGGACCATAATGGATGAGTCTATCCCTGACATTTCTTCATAAGACTAGGTAAAAACATCATGGAATTCTTTGAAAAGTGCCTTGTATGCTTCAGATTCATCTGCTGAGTAGTTCTGCCCAACATGAACATGCTCGATGGTATCAAGCTTGGATGATATGTCAATCGGATTTGTCTGAGTAATGTTGCAAAGGTTTCCTTCAGAATCTACATCTTGAAACAATATAGGACTTTGGGGTGTGTTGAAAATATTAGTGGAAAACAAGGATGCAAAGTCATGGTCTACCGAGCTGGTATTGGGGAGGAACAAAGATCTATGATGGTAATCCTCCCAGATAAGCTCATTCGTATTCATGATCTCCATAATGGACTCATTGAAAGGAAAAGTATTAGAGAGATAATCCATAATAGGAAGATATGGTTCTAACCAGTAGGGTAGATGGTAAGGGTTTGAAGTCACCGAATGAAGTTCATCAGTGTGATCATCGGAAAGGGTTTGAATAATGTTGTACATTTCTTCATACGGACTCAACAAGGTAGACTCAACAATTTTTTTGCCCTTGGGCTTGTAATCAAATGATGAAATCACATTTACTGTCTCTGTTTCTGCGTTAGGAGGAGTGGACGAAAAAATCCCCATAAGGGATGAATCCTTCAACATGCCTACCCCAATTGACTAGTAAGGAGGAGGGGATTGACCTAACATAGAGATGTTATTATCTAGAGAGGTAGTAACATCTGGCGTATAGAAATCGAGCTAGGCAATGGTGACAATTCTCCCTAGATGTGGAAATTAGACAGTATGAAATACCGTCGAAGCGACAGCAGTAATGGCATAAAACGAATTTCTTCCTAGAAGGAGGTTGTAATCTAACGAGGTGTCTACTACTTCTACTTGAATAGAAATAGTTTTTCCCCTAAGCTTGACTGCAAGGGATGATATGAGACCATGGGGCCAGAAACCTCATCCATCAAAGGATTTCAGATTTATAGGGGATGTTACAAGCTCGGGAGAGTTGAGATCTTTCAACAAGACAGGGACAAAACCGAAGTTGAAGCTCCTTCATCTAGGGCAGTTCTAAAGACCTTCTTTCCAACTACTTTCATGATGATTTGGAAAGAAAGTTTGTGAGGTAGCCTACACTTATAGTTCTCGACATTGAAATGAATCAAATTAGTATTTTTTGGGTCTAAAGATCCTAAGACAGTTAACGGGTTTTTGCGTTGTGTAGGACAACTTTGGAGCACTTCCAAGGTAGACATTACACATGGTGCCTGAGTGAGATCTTCAACTACATTATAAAATTGAGCAACTCGGGGATTAGGGTTAAAAATAGCCTTCCTAAGAGTACTCTTGGGTGGACGCAAAACCATGTCGAGAGTAGGCTTCTCGATGGTTAGGGGGGCAGTAGACGAGGAGTCGGGAGAACCAGTAGAGGGAGCTTTCCCTGAAGAAGACTTGTCTTCTTTCTTATCTGCGAGTTTGTCGTAATTCTGACTTTGAGTTTGCAAACTAATGGGATCCGAGGACATCATACGAATTTCCTTTGATGAACTAGAGTTTCCCTGATTAGACATGTGGTCTATTAGTTGTTTTTGAGAGGGAAAAGGATCTATGAGAACTACGGGTGTGGGATTTGTTTTAAAAAATTGGGTGATTTCGTCCCGATAGGGACACTCTTTTGTGAAATGGTCACCTCCGCATAGCAGATAGGGATATTTTACTTTTCTTTTTCCTTTATCATTATCGTTGGTTGTTGGTTTTGGATTCTCCTGTTGGTTTCCAGGTTTTTTATTTTTAACCTTTCTTTTTATTATTGCCGGGTGTTTGAATACCCTGAATAGAATTGACCTCGGCGGAAACCTTGGGAGCCAAAGGAGTGCAGGTTGTAGTCTGGGGTTTCTTGGTAGGTTTTGCTGCCAACGGGGACTGGATTGAACCAACAATCCCATTAACAGGGACTCAGTGCTGGTGTTTTTGCGGGATCAGTGCTTGGGCGAGGAGCTTGAGGAATCAAGTCATACAAAGTTTCAGACTGAGAATAGACCAAGTCTATATATTGGGCTTGACTAATGGCTTTCTCTTCAGTAATGACACTGCCCATAGCCACATCTCAAGAAATCGGAGGCAACAAATATTTAGTAAACCAATTAGCTAATAACTGATCCAAAATGGGAGCCTTAATAAGTCTTCTCCGCTTTCTCCACTCATGGATATGATCGGATATGTGGGTGGAGGTGTTCTATTACAAAGAAGTTAAGAGATCAGTACCTGTTTCATAAAGAATAGGAAGCTAAAAGTGTGTAAGAAATACAGTTTCCAATGAGCCAAAATCCACAAACGAATGTTGTGGAATTTCAATGTACCACTTCATGGCTGTACCGGTCAAAGTTCACTGAAAGAGTCTTAAACGAACTGAATCATCCATAAGGGAGTTTGAATAACACCACAGATGGAATGTCATGAGATGGTTTTTTGGATCATCTCCCTGCTTCCCATCGAACTTTGGAACATTCGATGGTAACTTTACCGGAATGGGAGGCCACGAGGGGTTATATCCAATGGGGTCATTATTAACTTGGACAAATCAGGAAAGTCCAAATTTGCTAGGAAAGGTAACTGACGATTAGGTTGCACATACTGGTAATATTGATATGGCATATAAGTACCAGTACGACTGTAAGTAGACTAATAGATAGGTTGTTGTGACGAAGAACTACCAAAAAATCCGCCCACAGGGGGTTGATTTCCAAGATTAGTACCGTTACGATCACTAGGGCCTCCGAGAACACCAGGACCATTGGGACCACCAGGACCACTGGGGTCACTAGGAGGCAGACCACCAGACCCTCCGAGACCTCTAGGAGGTAAACCTCCAGAGACTCTAGAACCACTAGGAGGAGGGCCACCAGACCCTCCAGGGCCATTAGGAGGAAAGCCACCAGGCCCCCATGACCACCAGGACCATAAGGAGGAAAGCCACTAGGACCTTCAGGACCATTGAGCCCCCCAAGGGGAGGACCTCCATAAGGTGGTCCTCCAGCACCTCCCTCAGTATGTATAGGTATCCCCCCCATAGCTGGAATGTAGGACCGATTAGGTTTCCCCCATGTCATGAAAGTATTACTAGGATATGGAATTCTAGCATAAGGCATTCCTGTAGGGTTGGTGTTGTAAAGGAAAGTATCCTATGGCTAGGGTTTAAGAGGCCATCAACGTACTGGGGTTGAAATAGAGATGCACAATGTTCAGCAAGCATATAACAGTAATTTTCAGAGATGTGAAAGATCCACACCTAATTAACTGAAGGCTGGTCCAAGCTTTCTCTTCAATCCTCTTCTTACTCCTCTCGCTCCAAGAGACCTGCAAAACAAGTTATACCTTCCTCAAACCATTATGACCACATATAAAGAAATGATAATCAAATAAATCTAAAACAAATGATCTGAATAACATCATCATATTATCAGAAACAGAGATTCAATCACACATTGAACAATGATTTGGGAAGAAGAAGGACATCACATCTTTATTAATCTTGAAAACAAGTACAAATATACCTTCTCTTCAATTTTGGCACCTCACGAAACCTTGATCTAGATCTGATGCTTCTCTTCTCCAAAGAACTCAGCCTGCAAGCTCTGCAACACAAGGAAAATACCTCCAGGGCAAAGGTGTGGGCAAAGAGAGTCCCGATTCCTCCAGCATAACAATGCAGAAATTCAAGTCCCCTCTCATGGACCTCCCTACCTCTATTTATATGGGTGAAATAAGGTAGTTTTGAAGGCTGTAGAAGTTACAGCAGTTAAGGAAATTAAGTTAAATGAATCAAATAATCTCCAATTAACTCATGTTTTAATGTTTTAAATGCTAAGAGGCACATTCGTGGGTTTTCCTTAAGGAAAATCACGAATGTACAAAAAACGAATTTTTAGGGTATTTCTGGGCATTTTCAGACTTTGGTGTCTTCAGGAAACTTTTAGCTAACTTAAATACGTTTCCAACGGCGTAGAAATGAGGTCAAACGGAGTTACAGAACTCAAGATATGGGTCCTCCAATATAGGTGTTTTTTCAGTGACTTTCAATGACTTTCATGAAACAATGGAAAACTGGTCACAGGCAGAGATAAAGGCAGAAATGTATTCCATAATAAGCCAAGCTATAGTATTCTAGGCAAACCTCAATCCATAAGTGTCCTTTTGCGCGCCGACATAAGGAAATTCGGCACTCGGACGGAGAGGTGCCATTCTGGTGTATAACAGTTGGGTGGATAATTAATGTTTCCTACAGGTATTTGATTTGCTGTGTAACCATAACCTGAAGAGGTTTGAGTGGTTACAGGTTGTTCCCCCAAGGGCTGACCTGAACTGGATGGGGGATTAACCACATTAGTGTGGGTGGGAGGGACATAAACTATAGATTTCTCTATACTAGAGGCCTATCCTTGACTAGGTACAATTCTAGTGCCAGATAACGTAGGTCATGCTGGGGGTTGCCCCTCAGCACTAGAAGCTAATGACGAAATAGGAATTGAATGTTGAGCCCCAGGTTCAGAAGACCTAGGAGGACTGGGAATAGACATAATATGGGAGGTGATGGGGTTGGAAGTTTGACCGGGATTAAGTGGCATCATTGTGCGATCTAGAATCAGTTCAATGGGTCTCATAGAATCGGCAAGTGAACGATATCCCATAGGAACAACTGTGGAACGTGGTGGTGGTGTTCCCAATAGGTCATCTATTTTCTTTTCAATCTCCTGTACACAGAGAATGGTTACCTGGTATTTTCTACGTTCTTCTTCATCTGGTGAAACTTCTTCAGAAAAGTTTAAGCGGGTGCCAAATGAGGCAATGTCTTGTCCTATAGAGGTATCCCAAAATGGTGCATTGGGACCATAATCTGGACGGGTAGTATCATCAACATGACCTTCCGTGGGAGAATGGAATGAAGTATTACCCCGAGAAGGTTGTTGGTCCAAGGGAGGTGAGTGTGAAGGATATGGTCCTCTGCTTTCTACAACCACATTATCTCCCACTTGGGAAGGGGTAGGATCTCCTTGGTAGATAGCTTCCATTGGATTTTCTCCTGAAACAACAATAAAATCAGGTGGAAAGCCACGTACTCTTCTGGACTGTCTTAGCTTAGCCAATTTGTACAGCTCCTATCTAAACTAGGGTCTCAAAAACTAGAAAACACACCAAAAATTTCCCTACTCAAGCTATAGGCCAAACAAGCAAACTTAAATGGCAGGAGGAGCTCAGATAGTCATGTCTCTCACCAGGATTGTCAAGAAGGTGCCACTCACGATATACCTCAAGGGTACATGCATAGTAATCTCCCCGAATGCTATTTTCAGTGTATGGCTCCAAGCAAGATGACCAAAGGGCTTTTATAACATGGATAAGGTATCCTAGTGGGGTCTCCCGATGTACGCAAGGTACGTGGGATCTCAAATTGGTAGTAGTGATGTCTAATGCATAGCCATACACAAGGGGCCTTCCGATATACAATTGAGTACGTGAAGTACCTTTCTATATACCTCAAGGGTACGTGAAAGGTCATTCGATATACCGATGGTATGTGGAAGAACCACACGAGTCTTGATATGTAATGCGGATGAGTAATGGCAGATCCTACGCTTAACGACGCCCAAACATGTCTCTGACCTATCACTCAAATTGCTATGTAAATTTTAACCTATAACTACCATTAATTTTAAAGTGGATGGTCAAGTGAATGCATGGAATTTTGATAGAAAAAGTAAAACCATGCAGTATGCATATGCAAACATTTCACTTTACCATTCATGGTATGCCTACCTATGGGAGGGAAAGAGAGTATTTTCTTTGTTTTGAAAACCAAAAATTTCCAAACAACTATCTTGAACTAATCAAAATCAAAGACAAGCAACACTTTCCAAACTCATTTCTCTTTTATGAAAGAAATAAAAAGGGGAAGAGTCTCTTTTCGTAAAAGAAAAAAAAGAAGCATACTACATGCATATGCACTCAATTTTTCAATTTTTCTCAAAGCATAGATAAATCTAACTTAAAACTACACTATTTTTTATTTTGATGAGATAGTACTAATGCAAAAGAGACAAAAGAACACAGAGAACCTGAAAGCTTGTGAGGCTAATCAAAGATCCAATGTCTTATGCTCAATGATGACAATGACCTAATCTCAGTCAAAAATTTTCTTTTTAACAAGCAGAAAGAAGTCCTCTATGGAAACAAAAAATGAAATCAAGATGCTAATCAAATGGTTTTTCTTTCAGTCTTTATAACAGAAATGAAAAGAGATCTCACTACAACCCAAGATTTTCAAAAAATAAATCCTTTCACAATCACAACCAACCAGCACGGAAGGAAATGGACAATCAACAAGCCTATTCTAGATTTTGAATTCTTCAATCCAACTAATCTTTTACCACAGAATTCAAAACCATACGCATTCTAATTCTAACGTACAAGCCTGGTAGTGCAGGGATGAAAGCAAACAAACTCAATTTTGTTGCAAAAAATGAGAAAAAAATAGTCTTGGAACAAAGCCTACATGGAACCCTGCTGGACGGGTCTTGACAGAGCAGTTCTGGATGAGCACTGCTTCTAGATAACAGGACTCAGGTGATGGCACTGTGTATTGCTAGAAGGGTTCAGGCGGTGGCACTGCTTCTCGCCAACAACATAGGAGCGGTTCCCTGGATAGATACAAAACACAAAGGAGAACAAAATATCAAGTTGGAAATTGATCAGATCAAGGCAAAAATTGATGGATTGACAATAAAAAAGAGCATAAAAAGTTAAAATAATTCAGATCTGAACAGATCTGAAAGTTTCAAACCAAAATTCACGGAGTCAGATGGCAGATCTGACTGAAGAGAGTTGGGATGGAGCCTGAATTCGGACAAGAGTTCAAGAACCGAGGAAGCTCAGATTAACTGAGATATGCATTGCTCCCTAGCAGAGTCACCAGATTTGTAACCAGGAATATTTCACCTTCTGCGGATAGAAGCTATTCCTCTGGTCTGAATGGTTCAAATACAGAACAAATGAGTGAATGACAAAGGATGAAGACCTTCCCTGGATGTCGTAGACACCTGGAATGCTGCTTTGATTATGAACATGTGTATCTCAAACATATCAAACATGCAAACACATCAAAGCTACCAAAAAATCATCTACTTATCCATGTCAGTGACTAAGGAATCTAACAACATGTACATGTGAAATCAAAACAATAGTAATGTGGGACAAAAATCATCTTTGCATTAAGAATGTATGGATAATCTTACAACCATTGCCTTAGTGTCGACAGGCATCTCCACGAAACAAACACTTCATCCCCATAAGCTCCAACTTTACTCTCTATGCTCTCCAATGATTTGGACTAGGTAGTCAATCCAACAACATAATAATACCTCTATAGTTCTCCCCCTCAACTATGGACATGAGCTTGTATTTATAAGGCTCAATGGATAGGGATAGTTGAGAGATTTGTGGATGAGGTGGCTCCAAGATCCTATGATGGGGGATATCGAGCTCAACTGACCCACAATGATAGGGATAAGGGAGGACATGAGGCTCATGATCTAGAAGCCTCAATAAACTTCTATTTTTCTCATTTTACCTAGGGTACTGCTTTTCTTCTCATATGACAGAGTGGTTTAGATGAGAAACGCTTCTGGACCAAAGACCACAGGAAATGGCACTGCTTATGGAAAACAGGATACAGGCAGTGCAAGCAAGGTACCGTTCATGGGCCACAAGGAAAGCATGGTGCTGAGTTTTTTTCATGTAGAATTGAAAAACAAAGTAGGTTTCCACTCTAAGTACTGGGATTAAGGGAAAACATGGAAGTTAAGGGTCTTATCACATGGTGGTGACAGGATTTGGGTGTAACAATTTTCGCCTTCTATTGCAACTTTCATTAGATATTTTACATGTTTTAGTACTCGTGGATGATTTATTTTCCAGATAGATATTTTCTCGATAGTTTTATCATTCTTGAATTATATAAGAGTTGACTGGGATATTGGATTGATTGTGATATTATTATATTTCAATTGTGGTCATTCCTTTGTAGTTGAAATGACGTCGCTCGTTGGCTGCAAGAAACTTTTAATTTCTAGAACTGCTTCTTTGATTCTTTTTTTATGTACTAAAAAAAAATATCTTACGTATTTTTCTTTCATCTTCTAACAATTGATTCAAGTGACCTCAACTGCTTGCTTCTTAGATTCATGCAGCTCTGATACCAGTTGATGTCGATACAGATCAATCGATCTTAGATCGAACGAACAATAGAAGAAAAATGAACACTCTCAACACCCACAAAGAACAAACTGAGAAATGCCAAGGATTATGGATTCTATTATATAAGAAATGAAAAATACATGGACAAATAAACTCAGTCTTGATGCTCTATTCTTCAACTCGAAGCAATGGTTACATACAATATCATTTGTCTCTTTACACTCAGGGTTGACATCCCTCTCTACCCTACAATATGTTATTTATAGACTTCATATATTGGTCAAGTCTTCTTCTAGAAGCACCTAGAGAGTTCTAGGAATTTTGATTATTCCTCATATATCACCTACAATTGGTTTGGCTTTTTGTGCCATCTATCCTGCTCAAACTATTTCCATTAATCTACATTTACTCATCCAACTACCCCTACTATGTCATTTTCTTGGTTAAAATCGTCAGTGGTCTGTCGCTTGTTGCTTGAATATCATGTCATATTTGACAGTTTTTTTGTCCCACTCTATCTTCTCATTGGTCTCTTCACCCTTATCTATTGACTTACTTTTATTTCGACGAGTTTCCCCTTCTGTCGGCCATCCGAATTCCTTGTCTTCGACTAAATTCGTCAAGGGTAGACATTCCCCTGCATCATCCTCCCCATGTTGAAAGAAACCGTATTGATTTGTCAGTTGGACAAAATATTCTTCTGAAATACAGGTTGCTTATTCAATGTTTACCTTCCCATCAAACTAGATATTCCTTCCTCTTAGTCTGTTGGGTCTGACTGATGACACGTTCCTCTAGAACTTCCAAAATTTTCTCTTCTTGTTGACTCAACATCTGCTTCTACCAGTTGAAAGTCAATTCTTTTAAAATTTTCAATCCTTCCTTGCACCTATATACGTCGGCAAAGTTGAATGCCAATGAAATGTTCAACTCCTCTAGTATATCCAACACATAAGCACTATCAAAAAAATTCTTAAGAATTTGGAAATGACTAATTTTCTTCAGCTTCAACTTGTCATACACTCCTCTGGGGAATTTTTCCTTTGTGGGGTGGAATAAATCAAGTATCCCTATGCAAATGATTGTAGTCGTCTCCATCAGTATGGTCTCATATTTTATGTTGCATTACTCTTTTCCAGTTGTCTCCTCACCTAGTCTTGCACTTCATTCATGTGCTCTGCAAACAATTCAGCATACATACTTTCTGCATTTTTATCGAAAATTATTCCAAATTGACCACTCTATGTTGGATCCTACCTTGCACAATTTTGAATGGACTCATTTTTTTTTTATATATTAAATAAGTTGTTGTATGCATATTCTGCTTGTGTTGACACATTCTACCATTGCTTTGGTCAATCATACTCCAAACACCTTAACAAGTTTCCCAATATTCTATTCACAACCTTTGTCTATCCATCATTTTCTGGGTGATATGAAAAACTGAACTGCAACTTGCAGGTGTCTGGATTCTTCCACACGGTCCTCTGGAAATGACCCATGAATTTAGTATCCTTGTCCAAAGTGATGCTCTTTGGTGATCCATGTGGCAGTCTTACAACTTCCTTGAAGAATAAAATAACAATATTTGTGGCATCTTTTGTCTTCATAATGGGATGAAGTGTGCCATCTTCAAAAACCTATTGACTACCATGAATATGGATTCATTACCTTCTTTCATATTCGGCAATCCCAATACAAAATACATAATAATGTGATCCCATGGAACTGTTGTGACTAGAAATGGTGTGTACAACCCTATATTCTGACGTATTCCCTTAGCAGGATGACATACTTTGCATTGTCAAACCCATTTATGTACATCTATCGGTAGTCTAGTCCAATAATATCTTTATTCTACCAATGATTTGGTCTTGTCAATACCAAAATGTCCTGTCAATCCTTCACTGTGCAACTCCTTGATCAAGTTTTTCCCACATTGATCCAAGGGGAATACATAAACGATGTTCATTGAACAAATATCCCTCTTGGATGAAATACTACAAGTATGGTGTCATGTCGACACTCCATGGTTCTTTCGATGCCTTCCACGCATCCTTCAAATATTCGTTGGTTTCTTATTTTGTATTCACCAACTCTAACCCCTTCATCATAATAGTCGATGTGTTCAACATCGTCCTCCTTTGACTTAACACATTGACAACCTTGTTCAACTTACCCAACTTATGCTTAGTTAGAAAAGTATAACTTTGAAGGAACTCCACCTATTTCATGTGTTGCTTATTCAGCTTGGTTTGAGTGCTCAAATACATCAAATCCTAATGGTCAGTGTATAAAAAGAACTATTTTGATAACAGACAGTGCCTCCATTTATTCAATTCCTAAACAATGGCATATAAATCCTAGTCATAGAACGAATATCTCTTCATGGATTCATCCAACTTTTCACTAAAAATTGAAATTAGTCGGCCTTCCTGGATCAACACTACTCCAATAGCTACTCCACTTGCGTCACATATGACCTTGAATACCTTCTCAAAGTCATAAAGAGCTAACATTGGCTTCTCCATCACCTTCTGCTTCAATTTCTTGAAGGATAATTGGGCATCTTATGTCCACTTAAATTCACCCTTCTTCATGCATCACATCGTCAATGGTGCAGATATCTGAGTAAAACCTTTGATGAACTTCTTGTAGAAGCTAGCAAGTCCATGAAAAATTCTAACCTCTATCGCACTTATTGGCTTCGACCATTCCAATATAAATTTGACCTTGTTAAGGTCCATCGATAATCCTTGTCTAGATATTACACGTCCCATATAGGTTAACTCTTCCTTCATAAAATAGCACTTCTTCATATTCACCAACAACTTCTCCTCCTAGAGTCATTGTAATACTTGTTGAAGTTGCATCAAATGTTCCTTCTTGGTCCACTAAAATATAGTATATCATAGAGATAGATTACGACAAACATTTCTAAGTATTCCTTTAGTATGGCATTCATCATCCTCATGAACCTGTTGGGAACATTCATCAGCCCAAATGGCATACCCAACCATTCATATATCCCTTCCTTCATCTTGAATACTTTCTTCCACCAATCACCTTCTTGAATCCCGATACGATGATATCCACTCTTTAAGTCGATATTGGTGAAGTATATATCTCTACTCAAATGGTCGATCAGGTTGTCCATCCTTATTAATGGAAACCTGTAATTTATTGTGATATTGTCAATGGCCCTTGAATCAGTGCACATCCTCCATTCTCCTCCTTTATTTGGTGCAAGTACATTTGGTATTGCACATGGGATCAAACTTTCCCTAATCAATCCTCTGTCCAACAACTCCTATACTTGTCAATTCAAATCATTATTTTCGGTTGGCATCATTATATGAAGTTCCTTATTTGGCAGGCTCGACCCTAGAATCAATTCGATTTGATGCAAAATACTCATGGTCGGTTGCAATCCCCTCGGTAGTTCATCTACCAGTATGTCCTAGAATTATTTCAATACTTCTCTAACTTATATTGAGACATCTTCCATTGGATTTTCCACATTAAACCCCTTTCGAATGATGACGAAGAAACACCCTTGATTCTCTTCTTCCTTCAATAAATATTTAGTCTAGCATGTCAGTACTGTTTTCTCCTAGTAGTTGTTTTGGCTCTTCCAATCTCCCTCATAGTCCTACATGGGAACCACCTTCTATCGGACACCAACCTTACACATAGTAACCATATTGGAATGAATTTTGTAAATCATATTTCGGTCATATTTCCATGGTTGGACTAACAGTAGATGCCAAGCACCCATTGGGATCACATCACACAACACACTGTATTCTAATCGACCGACATTGAAATTTGTTTGGAATTGTTGTGTGATTGTTACATGATGCCCTTTTTGCAACCATGCAACCTTATATGGTCTCAGGCGTGGTCAACATTTTATAACTAATTTCTCAATGACTTCTGTCGAGACCAAATTCTTCGTACTTCCTCCATCGACTATTGTACAACAACATTTATTGTCGATATTCACCCTTGTCCGAAAAATAGATTTTGGTTGTGTCGAATCTTTCTCTTCTTGTCAAGACAACTAGATGAATGTCCATCAAGTTGTGAGGTTTTGACCTCCTTCTCAATTTTTGTCACCTTCACTTCTTCCAATTGTAGAGCTTGTCTTCACACCGGAATTTTCACCAGCTCGTGGTCTTGTCTCTGATCGGTTCTCTACATAGAGATTCTCTAGGCATTCAAATTCCTTGTGTCTAAATTCATGAAACTTGTACCAGAATACATCTGGTTTACTCATATATTTTGTGTCATTTGTTCTCCTTCGACTATACGTATCTTGGCCTTGAGTCTCCCTACCCTGTCGTTGGTACTCTAGTGCATTTTTCCTTGTCGATCTATCATCTTTTTTTCGGTTCTATTTGTTGAATTCCTTCCTTGTTATGGTACTCTGTCCTTTAGCAGGAACAATACTTCCACCCCTAGTATTCAGTTTTCCCCTGCATGTGATGGGTTTCTCATCAAATTTTCTCTGGATTTCAGGGATATCTAGTACACTTGCATGAATATCTCAAACCTCAACATGATCAGTTCATCCTAAACAGTATATTTCAACCCATTTATATATCTTACTACCACTTCCTCTCCTTCGTCAGTGTGTCTTGAGTGAATTGATAGTCTATAAAACTCCTCTATGAACTCCTTCACATACATCTCCTTCTGTTGCAAGTTATGTAGTTTCATATACAAGGAAATCATATAGTCGGTAGGAAAGAACATGTCTTTTAACTTGACAACCATATTCTCCTAAGAATTTATCTTTTCTTTCCCTTTATTCAATATGAACCTTCACATTTCCCCACCACAACGATGTGTGACCTTTCAAATTCATACAAGTGACCTTTACCCTTTTGGGTTCTTTGATATATTCTTTTTCAAAGTACTTCTCCATCTCCCTCACCTAGTCTATCAATTATTATAGGTTCAAACTCCCTGAGTAGGTCGACACATCCATATTATCCTTACCTCTCATGTCTGATAGAGATTTTAGCAGTCTATCCTCTGGTTCATATGGCTCTTCCTCCTCTCCCTAAGATTCCCTTTCCTTGACCTGCTCATCACTATGGTCGATATTTTTGACAACATATCCTTTTTCGTTTGGCCTCCTTTAGATATGCTAACTATTTCTTCAACGTTCTCATCGTCTGAATGCATTATTCAAAATTTTCATGGTCGATAATGACCCTTTCACCTATGCGGTGTCTTCTACCATGAATGTCAACACCTCTTTGAGCCATTTCTCACTCAAATGGCCAAATCACCACTTCCACGACTCTATCCAACCGCAACTAGATGGCATATTCCCCCTTTTATAAATGAAATTGGACTCATGATTCACATATAATACTCATACTTTGATACCAAGTGATGCAAGAAAAAATCAACCGCTTGCTTCTCAGAGTCATGCATCTCTGATACCACTTGATGCATACATGGGTCGACTGATTTCAGATCAAACGCATAATGGAACAAAAATTAACACTCTCAACACCCACAAACAACACATAGATAAATGCCAAATATTATGGGTTCTATTAATATCATAAATTAGAATTACATGGACAAATACACTCAGAGTCAATGCTCTATTCTTCTAGTCAAAGCGATGGTTACATACAATATCAGTTGTTTCTTTACACTTAGGGTCAGTAGCCCTCTCTATTTTAAAATATTTCATTTATAACCTTCATAGCTCGGTCAAGTATTCTTCTAGAAGTGACTCGAGAGTTCTAGGTAGTTGGCTTCTTCCTCAGATATCAACTACAACTAGTTCGACTTCGTGCTCCATCTCACCTACTCCAACTACCTCCATTACTTTGCATTTACTCATGAAACTACCCATACTACGAAATTGTATCAGATAAACTCATCGGTTAAATTTTTCGGTCATGACAACTCTCAATAGCCGCCCAACTCTTATCTTCACTTTGACAGTTTTAGTCCTACTCTGTCTTCTCATTGGCCCCTCCACTGAATGTTTTCCTATGGCTCTCATATGTCGGCTTACTTCGTCCAACTTATTTTTATTTCAACGGGTTTCCCCTTTCGTTGAGCATCCAACTTCCTTGTCTTCAACTAAATTTGTCAAGGGTCGAGATGCACCTACATTATCAATTAAAGGTTTCTCCTCTGGCCTCTTCCATATTGTACCATTTGTTTGGTAAATCATGGAGTGTACTTGGGAATAGGTTAGTCCATACACCTTCATATTTGCAGTACCCCATTTGATTCCATTCTTTTTCACATATATTAATATGTCTATCTAGGTCTTGAGCTTGAATGGGTTTTGGTATGTCTTCTTGTGTTGTAAGTTATCCCCTCTGAAGTATTCTATAAAACATGTCGACACTGTAGTCCATGGATGTTGTCGATATTGATGCGTATCCCAACATCGTTCTTCTTGAATAGTAAAAATTTTAACCAAACTTTGAATTCAACCTTGTTCCTCGGTGTTTTTAAATACTTTCATCAACATGCAAAGGTCAGGGTCTCGCTTTGTTTATATCGTAGCAGTGTAATGTTGAAATATTGCAACTTCAAAGAATATTCTAAATGTATTCTATTGTTGTAACCTATCGAAGATATTTTATTCCTCCGTTGGGATGTTACTATTGTATTTGGTCATCATAAAGTCATGAGGTAAAACCTCTGTTGTAAGTCGGGTCAATAGATCCCTCCATAATATTATATTATATTGTTTTGTGTCTTCCTAGGTGAATTCGAACCAATAAGTTTGTTAGGGCCGAATTGTTAGAAAAGAAGTCAACTAAAAGAAAGAGTATAAATAGAGGAGGTGTGTTCCTGATTTGAAAACACACACTCACTTGTGTATAGCGCATAGGAGAGAGAGAGAATTATCTGTATGGTGAAGGAGCACTTGTTTGGGGTTTTATCTTTGTACTTTTGATACATCTATATAGAGGGAGTTTTGATTGGTTTTCTTCCCCTAGAGGATTTCCCATAGTAAATATGTGTCTATCTTGTGATTGTGTTTCTTTCAGTGATCCCACATATGCTATTGTTGTTAAATTGAATTGAATATTGATGATATCTAGATTAGCATATGAAATCTTAACATGATATCAGAGCTATCTTGAATAGAACAACTTTCACAAGGTGAAAGTCTCTCTCCTTCCTTCAACAAGAAATTAGGGTTTCTGTCAAAGTTGGAATTTTGAAGATTTGACTACATAGAAATTTGTGCCTCTCTAGAGCGCATCTATTAATCCCTGGATCAAAATTTTTGAGTGGGAATATCTCCAAGAAAGTCAAACCCTAGTTTGAATTTGAACTAGAAAAATGCAAATCAGAATCTCGCAAGTCAATTTTGAAAGGTGAATATTTGGAATCTCCAGACACTAAGTGTACCAATCAACCCTCCTCAATCAAGCACATCTCCTGGTAAGGTCAATTTTTCATTTTGATAAATTTCATTTTTTAGTGATCTCTTGGATAAGATGGACCCTAGCACTAAGCTTGAGGACAAGCTAGAAGGCATAGAAAAATTCCAAGCATGGAAATATAGGATTGATAATGGTCTTGACAAATACATCAAAGGAGAAGTTGTAGAACCTGAAGACCATGAAGCTAAGGAGAAGCACAAGAAGGACTTGATTAGGGAAATGAGGATCATTGTTGATTCTATCAAATATAACTTGATTCATCAAGTGTCATCCAAAGAAACCCCGAATGATATGTATGATGCCCTATCTAGAATGTATGAAGGAAAGAACATCAATAGAAAGATGGATTTGAGAGCTCAATTGAAGAGTACCAAGATGAGCCAAAGATAATCCATTCAAGACTACTTCACAAGGGTCTCCCAGTTCAAGGAGAAACTATAAGCCATTGGAGACTCCCTTGATGAAGATGAGCTAGTTATGACTGCTCTCAATGGTCTTACTAGACCTTGGGATTAATTCATCCAGACTATGTGTTCTAGAAAAGAAAGCATGAAGTTTGACATTGTGTGGGAAGATTGCATCCAAGAGAGGCTAGAGTAGCCAATAGAGTAGCTCTACCTGAATAAGATGATCAATACCTATCCACCCATACAAAAAGAGGAAGATGTCAATATAACTTCAAGTAAGCCACAAATACTCCCCTCCTCCCAAGAGGTTCCAAAGGACAAGAAGAAACAATAAAAGGAAATACCACTCTGACTTTCAATGTTTCAATTGTCACAATATAGGACACATTTCCAGAAATTTTCCTCTAAAGAAAGAATATTACAAGAATAACAACAAATTACATCATGCACACCTAGTTGAAGATGAAGAAGAAGAGGAAAAAGGACCTCAAAGAAAACAAGCAAAATAATAAGATGCAGAAGAGTATGTATTATTCTCTGCACTCTCTGGGTTTGTGACACCTAGAGAGGATACATGGTGTATTGATAGTGGTGCTTCAAAGCACATGACAAGACAAAACTTGAAGAGAATAACTCTCCTCAGAAAGTATCATTAGGAGATGACTATCAATATCCTATAAAAGGTATTGGTGAAGCAAGCTATATGCTTGATTCTAAAACTTCCATTAAGATGAAGGAACCCTTATATGTACCAGGTTTGAAGAAGAACTTACTTTCTATCTCAGCATTAGATAAGAAAGGATATAGGGTTTCATTTATAGATGGATAAGTACTTATGTGGCCCAAAGGAAAATCAATTGAAGATGTAGTTGTCATTGGTGAAGAAGAAGGAGGATTATATAAACTCAAGGAACATTTCAAAAGAGCCCTTGTTCATGAGATCACTATCCCAAGTGAACTATGGCATAGGAGGCTTGCTCACATCAACTACAAATCACTACCTCATGTGAGCAAAGTAGTAACAGGTTTACCATATTTGAAGATCTATCATGAAGGAGCTTGCAAAGGATGTGCAGGAGGAAAGAATATCAAGAATCCATTTCCAAAGAGTGAAACAAATCCTAAATTAAAATGAAATGATGAGTTATGTGGATACCACTCTGTGTTACACTTGAGTGAATGGATGGATCCCATGCACATTATATATATACTAAATTGTTTACATTAACTAATTATTTATCAATTGTTAAAATTTTGACATGGAAGTGGTGAATGAATGTTATGAATGGATTTATGTTTTAAGTAAGACTAACCTTTAGGTTACAAGGGATAAGTGATATCTAGATACTTGTTATGATCTGTGGGATAGTGCAATTTTATGTAGGAAACTAGGTTTCTGAATCTGGTTATTCGCTGACACAACTTTGATAACCACAATAGAAAAACAATGTGATTTAGGATAGGGTTTGACCCTAGTCCTGTTGAGAGGGGTATAAATGTTTCCCACTATGTATCCTTTGAAACATAGATTCATATGAGGGTTGTGTTCAGTCACTCTCCCCAATGTGTGAGATGACGAATGTCGGTTTCATGTTGTGGGATTTAGGTTGATTTACTCGACACTTCAACTTATGGGTTATATCCAGGGTTAGGTCAATATAGTTGGCACTCTAGGATTTTCCAACGGAGGAATGGATAGGAAGTGGAAGTTAGAAGTAGGTTAGTGAGGAAGAATAATTAGAAAAGTACCATTCTAGGTTTGGGTTTCAAGACACCAAAATATTTGTAGTTGGTACCTTTCACCTATAAATCATTGTTTAGTTCATTAAGATAAAAGTTAGTATAATGTTGATGTCTCCTAACTTAATTATTGGTTAATGTTGATGGTACTAGATGGTTTTCTTACATGTGTGGTTGTTATTGAATTTTTATCTAGGAGTTACACATTAGAGGTGATGATGGTTTCATATAGTACATGTGAAAGCTATGTGTACATTGGTCATGCACACATATGCTAGTACTAGTTATGATGTAAATCCAAATATGTATTGGTGCTTGTAATATTATAGGGTGTGGTGGTCAATGACTATGAAAGTAGTAATATGTGATGTTACTTAGACTATTAATTGATGTTATTAAAAAATTCATTTCTTTATTTAGGTAGAATAGTAGGACACTCTCATTAGTTTGTGCTCTAATTTAAAATATAATTTATTAATTTCAGTTGTCAACTTTCATTTGTGGATACTTCATTTCGTTGATCATTAGAACTCATATGTGTATAATCTTAGTTGTGTGTCATGTTAGGTGGACCCATTTAATGAATGCCTAACAATTTTGATGTGAATGATAGCAAATTAGTTGTGTGAATAATAGTTGCATGAATAAAATAAATCAATATAAAGATATTCTAATATATTCTAATATTTAGATTTATGAATCTCGATTGGAGTAAATGTATTAGTCAAGGCTAGTTAAGAGGAATGTTAGAAAATTAAAGAAGTTTATGAAATATATTTATGATGGTATTCGACCTTGAAGATGCGGTGGAAGGAGGAAAAAGTGGGGTATTTGAGGATATTTGGGGGAATCAAGAAGGGGGTTCTAGAGGTTGGGAGCACTTCGTGATTGTGGAATGATGATGGTATTTTTGTGATTCATAATTGATTATTTGGATTGTGGATTGGTTCATGGTAATTAAGAAAGAGTTTTTTTTCTTTTCATTATCATAATTGTGGGCATAGAGGGCTATGAAACCCATAAGTTTCCTAAATTAGCAGCTTGCTGCTAGTTAGACATGCTCGGGAGATTTAATCCCATTTTGGGCAATCCTTATACTAATACTTGACTTGATTGGACCTACTAGATTGGACCAAGGTATTTCTTGCAACTACACTTATAGGATAGGTATTTTACTTTCTTTTTACTTGACACTTTTTTTAGACATACATAAAAATGGGTTATTATTGCAAAAGTGAAAATGTATAACTTTGCTATGAAAATTTTAAATTATCTTATTTGTGTTTTATTCATTTTACGTATATATGTAATAAAATGGAATATGCACATAAATTTATTTTTCATGGTAAAATGAATGAGAAATTTTATGTATATACATTAGAGAGGATTAATTAAATTTTAACTCAACTATGCTTCCATTTATAGTTTCTTCAAAGTAAAAGGGATACTAACACCCATCACAAGAATGAGGTACTACATTTGTTATGAGAGCTTGAAGTTCCACTACTGGAACCTTAAGGACCATCAAATGTTATTCTAAAGAAATGAACTTAAAGACCTGAAATTTGAAATCTAAGAAGACATTCACATCTAGTACTAGACAAATGGAAATAAACAAAATGGGATATAGAAAAGTCCCTTTTATTAAAGGCAAGCTGATAGTTGCATGAGGAAGTTAAAAAGTACAAAGTGAAAACAAACCTTTGAAAGGATACTTTGAAAAATATAATATTGGAACCTAAAGCCATGTTGTGCCCTCACTCACTTGTGAACAAAAACCTGCAATATTTAAGAGTCTTCTACCTAAAAACAAAAAAAGAAAGTTGTAAAAAAAGAAAGACAAACAAAAAAGGATATATAAACTATATATATTTATTACAGGACCTTAATGTAACTATAATTATAATTTTAATAGGATATTATTAAAAAAAAAGCAGAGTAGGAACTCAATTTACAATTGAAATGAAATATGACATTGAGCCAATTTCAAATATCTCTTACAAGATGGAAAAACCAAAACTTTGTGAGTTGTAGATTCAGCCAAAAAAAACTGCTAGACTTTGGATTCATTAGACCCAATATTTTATCATGGGGTGTATCGGTTATATTCATTAGAAAAAGAATGGTTCTCTACAGTTATGCATATATTACAAGGACTTGAACAAATCCACAATGAATAATAGGTACCTAAAACTTAGAATCAATGGCCTCTTTGAACATATGAAAAGGGCTTCAACTTTCTCTAAGATCGATTTACGATTACGGTATCACCAAGTAATAATTGAGGAAGGTAGCATCTCCAAAACTACTTTCCAAACTTAATTTGGGCATTATGATTGCATAGTGGTGTCGTTTGGTTTAACCAATGCACCACCTTTATTCATGCTCCTCATGAATGATGTTTTATGGAAGTAGATAGATCGCTTTGTGCAAGTATTTTTAGATGATATTCTTATATATTCTAAGAATGAGAAGGATCATGAGGATAAATTACAATTAGTATTATCATGCTTGAGAGGGAATAAGTTATATGGTAATTTCTTGAAATTCTCTTTCTTTCAGAAGGAGATTATCTTGGGACATGTTATCTTGGGGAAAGGGATCTTAGTAGACCCAAAAAAAGTTAAGGCCATCATGGATTGTCCAATTCGGAAGAATGCACTTGAAGTGTAGCTTCATGGGGTTACCTAGGTATTACTAGAGATTTGTGGAAGGATTCTCTAATATTGTAAAACCAATTACCACCTTGAAATACAAGGGAATATAATATGATCAATGGACCAATGATTGTGACACCTCTTTTGTAGATCTGGAAATAATGCTAACAAGTGTACCATTATTGTGCATGCCAGATATGGATAAGGACCTCATAGTATGCACGAATGCTTTAAAGTAAGGATTGGGTGTGGTACTAATGCAGGTTGGTGGAGTAACAACTTAAGTATTCTGTAAGTTGAAACATCATGATGAAATGTATGCCACACATGAATTAGAGTTGGTAATATTTATGTTGGATCTAAAGTTGTGGAGGCACTACCTTGTAAGGTGAAGCTTCACACTCAAGACTAACCATCAAACATTATAGTACATTTTCATGATAAGGGATTTGAATGCTAGGTAGAGGAAATGGAGTGAGTTTATGAGTGAGTATTACTTTGGTATTACATACATTACTAGGGGAAGGAGAACCTAGTGTTGTGTGCCCTAAGCAGGAGACTGAGGGTCTTCTCCTTACTACCCTTGATAGTGAATTTAATGGAGATAGTGTTAAGACAGATTCTAGGAAATAGTTGATATCTAAAGGTGACATCGGTGGTGGAAGGTAGTCAGAACCTAAGTATGAAGGGTATAATCTAGAGGTAGATGGATTACTATGATTTCATGAGAGGATGTATATTCCTTATGAGGGATATATTAGAGACATTATCCTTAGAGAGGCCCACATAGCACTTTACTATGCACATCCATGGGTGAATAAGACGTACACATGCATCAAGAATATGTTCTTTTGTGTAGGCATGAAGCGTGATGCAGTCCACTTTGTTTTTAAGTGCATTGAATGCCAGTAAGTAAAAGCTAAAAACGATCACCCAACTATTCTTTTACAACTTCATGACATTCCTATGTCTAAGTGGGAGGTCATTTCCATGGATATCATTGTAGGATTGCCTCTCATGTCTCTATGACATAATGCCATATTGGTGGTAGTTGATAAACCAACCAAAAGAACCCATTTCATTCTAGTCAAAGAAACGATGTCGTTGATGTGGAAAGTGTATTTAGAAGTGAGATTTTTCACCTTCATGGTTTTCCTATAAACATAATCTCAAATATAGACCCTAAGTTTACTTCTAGGTTTTGGACAACCATGCTGTCAACATTGGGGACACAATTGAAGTTAAGCTCATCTTATCAACCTAAGACAGATGTGAATACTGAGAGAGTAAATTAGATGATGGAATATATGCTTAAACTGTATGTTATGGAGTAACATGACTAGATCCATTAGCAGAAATATATTCCTTGGGTGGAGTTTGCACACAACAACAATTATCATAGCTCCATTGGTATGCCTCCATAGTAGGATTTGTATGGAATACCATGCAGGACACCACTCTATTGGGACATGTTAGAATATTGTGTTTTAATTGGGCCAAAATTGATTCAAGGTATGGAAGAGATGGTGCTTCATATTTGGAAGCGGTTAAAATAATCTTAGGATATGCAAAAGAGTTATGCTAACACTCATAGGACATATATAAGTTACGAGGTTGGAGATCGGGTGTTTAGTCATATCAAACCAAATAAAAGTACCATTTGGTTTGGGAAGGGAACTAAGTTATAACCTCAATTTATTTGTCCATTTTAAATTCTAGAGAGAATTGGACCAAATTCCTATTATCTTGCACTACCACCCCACTTGCATAAAAATCATAATGTATTTCATGTATATGTATTGTGACATTATGTGGCCAATGAGACTCACAAAATCCATTTGAAAGACTTGCAGGTCTCATAAAAGGGATATTTTATGGTCAAACAATTACACATACTAGATCATTGGGTTCGACAACTAGGGAATCGTCTTATGGACCAAGTTAAGGTCTAGTGGGACAGACATAGCCCATGATATGCTACCTAGGAAGATGCAGATACCATATTTTGACTGGACATCTATACCACATTTTGACCTATTGCATTTATTTGTTTATTACATGTTGGACTCAACTTGACTAAGTAAACTATGACTGCATAATTATGAAACTATAACTATGCGACAATTATGCTTTGTTTAAGTATAGGGTTTTTCGCAATCCAACATATGAAATATCAGTTTTGGGATTGCCTGTGTAGTGTAATTCATTAGGGTATGACCCATATCCCATTAGTATAGTCATAACTGACCCATATTCCATGAGTATAACGCATAGTACTTTCTAATGTTTTGAAAATGGGTTAGCAAACTAAGTGGGCTTGGTTGTTGGGAAAAATCCACAGTTAAATGCACTTGAGCTAGAGGAATTTTTGTATGGGTGATATCCCAAGAATTCTTGGTTACCGGGTGCAAGCCCCAAAAGTGAAGATTGATGCTATGTAATTCATTTCTCTAGTCTCAATCTCACTTCTTCACCTCTGTGAATATCACTCGATGCAATGAATGCTAAGTAGACTATTCAAAACCAAGATAAATTAGTTAGTTGTGACTATGCTTACAGGATATGAGTTATGTTTTATGCTTATCATGTACCATGTACCTCTTATTAATGATGAAAAGTTTGTGTTTTAGATTTTAGTATGCAAAATAAAAATGAAATGATGAGGTACATAGATACTATTTGTGTTACGCTTGAATGAATGGATGAATGCCATGCACATGATAGATATGTTAAATTGTTCACATTAACTAATGATTGATCAATTCTTGATTGGGATGGAAATAATGAAATAATTTTATCCTGCGGGTTACAAGGGCTAAGTGATAGCCAAATACTTGAGATTATGTGAGGGATCGTGTAGGTCTATGCAGGAAACTAGGTTGCCTAAATTGGTCATTTGATGACACAACTCTGATAACCACAATAGAAACACAATGTGATTTAGGATAGGGTGTGACCCTAGTCTTGTTGAGAGGGATGGAGTTATTCCCCACCTTGTATCCTTTGTAACCCATAGTTGTGGGAGGGGTGTGTTGAGTCACACTCCCCAAGTTAGTGTTGAAATATTGTAACTTCGAAGAATATTCTATATGTATCTTTTGTGGTCTTAGATGGTCCTATCGGGAGAACCAACTGTATTATCTTGTACCCCGATGCTTCTAATCAGAAGAACTAATAAGATTCATGAGGTTGTCCCCTCTAATTGTAAAGGTGGGTCATTAGCACCCAAGTGTGGTTACTTGAGCCTACATGATTAACTTGAGCCTACATGTCGGATTAGTTAACTGAAGTGAACGGATGAATATAAATAGAGGTGTAGTTCTCCTCATTGGAGCACACACTCCCACTTGTGTAGCGCATTAGTGGAGAAGAGAAGTAGTTGGAGAAGGAGGAGGAACAGGATTTGATCTCCTTGCTGGTTTTATCTTTTATCTTTTATCTTTTTGGGACATCTATATTGAGGAATCTTTCCCAGGATAAATATTTGTGTTCCTTTTGTATGGTTGTGCTTGTCTATCTTTCAGTGATCCTGTTTATATGCTTTTGTTATGAAAATGAAATGAAGTACTGATGTCTTAGCTAAGAATATGAAAAGTTAACATGGTATCAGAGCCACCTTGAAAAGAATACATTGTGCAGCTATAAAATCTAGGGCTTCTTACTTTTTGGTTCTCTCTCCACAATCGATCAGCAAAAAAGGCTAGGATGACTCTCCATTGAAGGACGCATCTTTCTGTCGAAGCGGAATTCGATTCCAAGCATTTTCAGTTTTCGGTGTGGGAAATTAGGGATTCTTGCAGAAGAGGAATTTTTGAGTGAGCTCAGTATAGGATTTCTCTCCTCATCAAAATAGAATTTTAGAGACTTGGATCAAGATTTTTGGTTGGGTGAAACTCTGGGAAAGTCAAACCCTAGTTTGACCCCGAGCTAGAAAAACCCTAAATACTAAAACTGCTAAGTTTTGGTACTTTCACTATATTATGATATTAGAGAAGGTTTCGGGGCTGAAAATTTCAGAGGCCGAAGATAAAATCATGATGTAAACGGTGTCCAAAATTCATCCTCATATTCTCTATATTATTGGATATATGATCCCTCCACGTTAGGGTTCCAGCCTCTTCCAGAATTCATCCATAAACAGGACACCTAGGGAGAATTGCTATAGATTGGGCTACAGAGATCCAAATGGAATTCCTGAAGATGATTTAGAAAGAGCACAGACTTTGATTTCTATGGTCCGAAGTTCAGAACCTGAAGATGAACCAGTGACATCTGGAATGCCATACAACTTCACTGTTCTGAACAGTCCTGTAACAGATCACCTTGGGAAAATGATCATAAATCCCAATTGGTGAAACCAATTATGATGGAACCTATTTTTTTGGATCTGGGACATGTGAGGTTACCTCAGTGAGCAATTTCAGACATATAGGAGCATTAATTTCAGAGATATCACAGAAACAGTAAAAGGCATTTCTACAAAAGAAATTGGATAACTAGGGCTTCCTGTTCCGGGAGCTTCCCTCCACCGTTTTCAGAAAAGGAGTACATTGGACAGCTCCATTTGAAGATATATATATTTGTATCCAATCATATCTGAAATATTCCAAGTTTTGAAAATTAGGGTTTCTCTGACAAACCCTAGATCATCCAACTCTGGAAGCAGGACGGACACCTCAAATCGGTAAGATCTAATCTTTTGCTATTTGCATTTGAGGTTCTCATTTCAAAGTGATCTATCACATCAGCTTGATGATAAGCTCAGTGAAGTTGAAAAACTTCCAAGCATGGAAGTATTTGATCTCTCTGAATAAAATGAATTGGACACCTACATGAGTAGAGAGGTTCCAGTTCTAGAGGGAAATGAGCCTCAAAGCCTTACACAAGAAGAACTTGATCAAGGCCAAGAAGATCATTGTTGATTCAATCACGAATCAACTTGTACCAAAAGTGTATTCCCTAAAGACACCGAAGATGTTTGATTCCTTGATCAAGCTATTTGAAGATAAGAACATAAATCAAAAGATGGCTTCGAGAAAACAGTTGAAGAATGTGAAGATCCAGAACGCAAAACATCTTGAAGTGGTAGAAGAAGAAGCAGAGAATGCAGAAGTGGTGATAGCCACCTTGAATGGCCTCCCAGGATCATGGGATTCATTCATGCAAGGAATGTGTGCCAGAAGGAAATGATTACTTTCAGCTGACTCTAAGAAGAAGAAGATGGGAGCAATTGAAGATCAAGCTCTCTCTATTCAAAGAAGATCCCTCAAGCTATGAGGTATATGAAGAACTCAATTCCTAAAGAACCTCTTATCCATCTTATCATTTGGATAAGAAATGATGATTTCATGAATGAAGAAGATGATGAAGCAGAATGATCAAGAAGGAGTCTACCCAAGAAACAAACAAACAAAAGATAAGTATTCAAATGTCATTTAATGATATTGTTTTGTTATGTATTTGATTATGTTCACTTGATGTGTTATGCATGATAGATTGTTTGCATTAATGACTATATACTACTAATATGCATGTGATGGGTAAATATCTCATGGTGCTATACAACTCTCCATTGCTACTTATCTAGAATGAAACCTTTTTGCTAACATATTGGATTAGTGCACAATCTCAATGTTGTCCTGGTAGAAATGGAAGGAATCTAGAAAAGTTTCTGTGAGATATGGATGAATGTTGTATTGGATAAACAGTTGCATGATGCATAAGAATTTGTCATTATGCATATGTTTTATGAAATAGTTCTAACCATGCAACTAGTGCATTTGAATTGTAGGAAAGGTCCTGTACAACCTCCTACAAGAAAAGAAGGATGAGACTTGTTCTGAAGAACAAGTGATGACAATTCAATATTCACTCCAATAAACATGAATCTCAAGCTCCCAAGGTTAGAGACACCATGACGAAAGAAAGAGCTTCAGAGAGCGGTAGATCCACCTCGAAGGATGAAGACCACCATGGGTATGAAAGATAACTCAAGATGAATAAAAGAATGCTATGAAAGAAGCTATGATCAAAGAATAACAGTTGATCATGGGGAATGATGTATACGATATGATTTCGAGACATCAAGGGAAGTACGTAGTATTTTCCATATGGATCTACAAGAACAAGTGTACAAAGCAAGGTTTGTGATTTTCCTCAAAAAGAATAGACTATGACATACTCTATTGACCAATATATATCAAGCATAGAACCACCTGTATAGAATGAAGAAGGAAGATAATACTCCACTTCAGGGGGAGTGACTACAAAAGATATTTGAGTTCAACACAGTACGACATGATGGACAACTTCCTGATGGATCGAGACTTTACCAAGAGTAAAGTGGGTTCCAACCTTCAAATTTGAATGCAAAAGACTAGGATATGTTGATGATCTGAAAAGACGAACTCATGGAAGATGTTATGATGAAAGAATACTAGAATGATGTTTGGGATATAGTACTCAAACCAGAAATCAAGAATTTGGTATCTTACAAATGGATTTGCAAGATAAGATATGTTGCTGATAGAAGTAAGGAAAGACTTGTGGCTTGAGGTTTCTATAAGAAAGAGGGAATTAGTTCTGAAGAGACACTTAATCCAGGAAGCAAGGTACACTTCCTTTAGAACTATGATGGCAGTTGCCTCCATGATGAAGTAAAGACAAGACTTCCTTAATGGTATGATTGGGGAAGAGTTTTACATCGAATAGTCACAAGGATTTGAAGTTGAAGATAGATGGACTCATATATGTAAGTTGAAGAAGGCCCTCTATGGCATGAAGCAAACTCCCAGAGCTTGGTATGGAAGGATATAAAGTTTCCTGTCAATTATGGGCTTTACCAAGAGTAAAGCTGATCCTAACCTTTATCTCAAGGTTGTAGAAGATGAACCCGTCATCCTGTTATTATATATGGATGACTTATTCTTGGCAGAGAATGAGAAATGGATCATGGAAAGCAAGAAAAAAAAACTAGCAGAAGAATTTGAGACGAAAGACCTTGGGTTAATGCATTATTTCCTAGGTCTGGAAGTTTGGAAAATTTCAGAAGGAATCTTTCTCAATCAGGGAAAGTATGCGGTAGAGATATTGAAGAGATTCAATATGTTGGAATGCAAAGCCATGGCCACACCCATGGACTCCAACCTGAAGCTGTTAGCTGATGACTCATCAGAGTTAGTGGATGCAAGTTATTACAGACAGATCATTGGGTCATTGATGTACTTAACAATTCTAGACCAGACATTTTGTTGTGAACACCTTAAGTCAATATCTTGTTTAACCAAGACGGGTTCACCTAGTAATCACAAAACATGTGATGAGATATCTGAAAGGGACTATAGACTTTGGTCTATGCTATGATGGTAGCCATGAGTATAGATTGTATGGCTACATAGATGCAGATTGGGCTGGAAGTATCTCAGATGGGAAAAGCACATTAGGTAGATGCTTTTGTTTGGGGTCTGCTATGATTTCATGGTTTAGCAGGAAACAATCCAGTGTTTCTCGTAGCACGGTTGAAGCAAAATACATAGCAGATTGCTCTGCTAAGTTGTGAAGTCATATGGCTTCGGAAGCTGATATCAAGTCTCTTTGAATTGAAGATGGATACTACATTGATTCTATGTGATAACGAGAGTTGTGATAATAGAGAACCCCATGTTCCGTTGTAACACATAGAAATCCAGTATTTCTACATTCAAGATAAAGATGTAGATGATGATGTTTCAGTATTTACATACTGTAGATATAGATGATGGTGACCTGATGATGCTTTCATTACTCACATACTGGAGATACAGATGGTGATAGTTCAGTATTCACATAATGAAGATGTAGATGAAGATGGTTTAGATGATGATGCGCTAACAAATCCTCTATCTTAGGTAAAGTTTGAACACTTTCGAGACAATCTTGGTATGGTTCAGAAAGACCTTCCCCGAAAGGGGGAGTATTGATGTTGCAGTGGGATTGTATCATCCCTGGGCATCTACCCTAAAGTGATCCGGTGGCCTCGGTCCTCGAGAATGAATAGGGATTGTATCATCCCAGGACATCTGTTCTAAAGTGATCCGGAGACTTCAGTCATCGAGAATGTGGTAGGATTGTATCATCCTTGAACTTCGGTTCAGAATGAATCCAATGTAACTTCGGTCATTGAGAATGTGGTAGGATTGTATCATCCTTGAGAATGAAGAGGGATTGTATCATCCCAGGACATCTGTTCTAAAGTGATCTAGAGACTTCGGTCATCGAGAATGTGGTAGGATTGTATCATCCTTGAACTTCGGTTCAGAACGGATCTGGTGTAACTTCGGTCATTGAGAATGTGGTAGGATTGTATCATCCTTGGAATTTGGTTCAGAACGGATCCGGTGAACTTCGGTCATCAAGAAGGTGGTATGATTGTATCATCCTTGGACTTCGGTTCAGAACAGATCCGGTGAACTTTGGTCATCAAGAAGGTGGTAGGATTGTATCATCCTTGAACTTCGGTTCAGAATGGATCTGGTGACTTCGGTACTCATGAACGTGTGTTGATCCCGTAATTCCTAGAGGAAGGATTGTCTGAGTTCCACATATATGTTGATCCCATAATTATGAAAGGAAGGATCGTTAGTAACTCCGTAAAGACCTAAATCCCATAATTCTGAAAGGAAGGATCATTGAATTGATCTTGTAATTCCAATAGGAAGGATTGTCTGAGTTCCACAGATGTGTTGATCCCATAATTCCTAGAGGAAGGATTGTCTGAGTTCCACAACTGTTTTGATCCCATAATTCTGAAAGGAAGGATCATTGACTTGATCCCGTAATTCCAATAGGAAGGATTGTCTGAGTTCCACAGATGTGTTGATCCCGTAATTCCGAAAGGAAGGATCGTTAGTAACTCCGTAAAGACCTAAATCCCGTAATTCCAAAAGGAAGGATCGTTAGTAACTCCGTAAAGACCTAAATCCCATAATTCCAAAAGGAAGGATTGTTGGTAGCTCCATAAAGACTTGATCCCATAATTCCAACAGGAAGGATTGTCTGAGTTCCACAAATGTGTTGATCCCGTAATTCCAATAGGAAGGATTGTCTGAGTTTCACAAATGTGTTGATCCTGTAATTCTGAAAGGAAGGATCGTTATCAACTCCGTAAAGACCTAAATCCCGTAATTCCGAAAGGAAGGATCGTCAGTAGCTCCGTAAAGACTTGATCCTGTAATTCTGAAAGGAAGGATCATCTGAGCTCCACAGATGTGTTGATCCTGTAATTCCAAAAGGAAGGATCGTTAGTAACTTCGTAAAGACCTAAATCCCGTAATTCCGACAGGAAGGATCGTCGGAGTACCACAGACATGTTGATCCCGTAATTCCGAAAGGAAGGATCATCTTGATGTTTTGATGATGATGATGTTGATGTTTTGATCATGTTGATGTTTTGATGATGATGATGTTGATGTTTTCATGATGTTGATGTTTTGATGATAATAATGTTTTGGTGTTGATGATATTTTCATGATGATGTTTCTGATCAAAATATCAGAGTATGATGATGATGTTGTTGTTGATCGAAAGGCCAAAGTACTGAAGATGATGTTGCTGATCGAAAGGTCAAAGTGTTGAAGATGATGTTGTTGATTGAAAGGTCAAAGTGCTGAAGATGATGTTGTTGATCGAAAGGTCAAAGCGTTGAAGATGATGTTGCTGATTGAAAGGTCAAAGTGCTGAAGATGATGTTGCTAATTGAAAGGTCAAAGTGCTAAAGATGATGTTGTTGATCAAAAGGTCAAAGTGCTGAAGATGATGTTGCTGATCAAAAGGTCAAAGTGCTGAAGATGATGTTGCTGATCGAAAGGTCAAAGTACTGAAGATGATGTTGCTGATCGAAAGGTCAAAGTGCTGAAGATGTTGTTGATCGAAGCAGTCAAAGTATTAATGATGATGAAGACTAAAGATTGAAGATGAAGACTACATAATGTTGAAAAGATTCCAATGATTTATAGATGTATTACCCTGATGATGTTGATGATGTCCTCTATCTCTCTCCTACTATTGTTGTTGTTGATGTTGTTGTGGAATACCCTTCTTGTTAAGGGGGAGTGTTGAAATATTGTAACTTCAAAGAATATTCTATATGTATCTTTTGTGGTCTTCGATGGTCCTATCGGGAGAACCACTTGTATTATCTTGTACCCTGATGCTTCTAATCGAAAGAACTAATAAGAGTCATGAGGTTTTCCCCTCTAATTGTAAAGGTGGGTCATTAGCACCCCAGTGTCGTTACTTGAGCCTACATGATTAACTCGAGCCTACATGTCGGATGAGTTAAATGAAGTGAACGGATGAATATAAATAGAGGTATATCTCTCCTCATTGGAGCACACACTCTCACTTGTGTAGTGCATTAGTGGAGAAGAGAAGTAGCTGGAGAAGGAGGAGGATCAGGATTTGATCTCCTTGCTTGTTTTATCTTTTATCTTTTATCCTTTTGGGACATCTATATTGAGGAAGCTTTTGCAGGGTTTTTCCCTTTAGGGTTTTCCCAGGATAAATCTTTGTGTTCCTTTTGTATGGTTGTGCTTGTCTATATTTCAGTGATCATGTTTATATGCTTTTGTTATGAAAATGAAATGAAGTACTGATGTCTTAGCTAAGCATATGAAAAGTTAAAAGTTAGGATGATGATCATCGATTTCTTGTTGGGGAGGTTAGGTTGATTTACTCCATGCTTCCACTTATGGGTTATATCTAAGGTTAGGTCAATATAATTGATGCTCCAAGACATTCCAGTAGAATATTGGATACGGAGTTGAAGTCGAAAGTGGGTTAGGAAGGAAGGATGATTAGATTAGTACCATTATAGGTTGGAGGTTTGAGACACCCAACTAGTTGTAGTTGGCACCTTTCACCTGTAAATCATTATTTATTTCATTAAGATAAAACAAAGTATAATGTCGATGTGTCCTAACTTAATTTATTGGTTAATCTGGATGATACTATAGGGTTGCATTGCATGTGTGGTTATCTTGTCTTGCATGTGTGGTTATATTGTCTTACATGTGTGATCATTATTGAATTCCAATTAGGAGTTATACATTAGAGGTGATGATGGTTGCAAACAATACATGTGCAATCTATCATACACTGGCAACACACACTCGCCTTGCACATATATTCTAGTATTGGTTATGATGTAAATTCAAGTACATGTTGGTTCTTGTAATATTATAGTATGTGGTGGTGAATAACTATGAAAGTAGTAATATGTGATACTTAGAATATTAATTGATGTTATTAAAAATTTCATTTTTTAGTTAGGTAACATAGTAAGTCACTCACATTAGTTAGTGTTCTAATTTAAATATAGTTTATTTATTTTATTTGTTAATTGCCATTTGTTGATACCTCATTTTGTCAGTCATTGTAAGTCATATGTATAAACTCTTAGTTGTGTATCATGTTAGTTGGGCCCATTTAATGGATACCTAACAATTGTTATGTGAATGATAACACATTAGTGGTGTGAATGATAGCCGTGTGAATAAATTAATCAATTATGTACTAGTACATTTGGGTTGTTTTTGTGATGAAATTTACAATGAAATGTAAAAAAAATGTCGCAAAACATTCATCACAAATTGCAACAAAAAATTTGGGATTTTTGCCACAAATTATGCCGAAACTTCGGATTTTCGTTGCAATTGTGATGAACGTTTTGCAACAAAAATTTTTATTTTCATTGCAAAAAGACCCAAATGTAATAACTATTATATTTAGGTTTTGGAGGTTTTGGAGGCCGGGCACACTCTGTGACTGTGGACTGGTGATAACACATTTGTTATTTAGGACTGATTATTTTGACTATGGATGGGTTCATGGTAATTAAGAAAGAGTGTTGTTGTTGTCGTTATTGAAATTGTGGGAATGGAGGTCTAGGAAACCCATAGGTTTCTCAAAATTAGCAGCTTGTTGCTAGTTGCTCGAACGATTAATCCCAATATGGGAAAGCCTTGTACTACTACCTAACTCGATTGTACCTACTAGATTGGATCGAGGTACTATTTGAAAATACACCTACAAAAGAGGTATTCTGCTTTCTTTTTACTTAGTCATTTTTATTAGACATACATAAAAATAAGTTATTATTGAAAAATAACACTACAAAATTTTGCTATGAAATTTGTAAATTAAATATTATTTATGTATTATGTATTATATATATATATGATGTTATTACAATATTATTTTCAATAGAATGGCGAAAATGAGCGCTGTAACCCTAGGTTTTACCCTAGCCGCCGAAGAAGATCACAGCCGCCAGGACGACCCTGCTCTAGTCTTGGATGGCCTCATACAGTACTCCGATCCTAAATATTCTTTCTTGAAGCGATCCCACCCAGTACAACAGTCATTCTTCTCCAGGATCGCATCTTCTCTGTGGACAGAGATACTGCAGGTGGCTTCATTGGCATGGCGTTTATCTGGTCGTGCCCAAATTTCTTTTTTGCAGGGTTTGCAGGTCGAAGACGGTGCTGCTTGCACAGCATTGGCCGAGATTTTGAAAGCCGCCGGCAATGATTGCAACCCTCAATGGGTTCACAGGAGTGTGCCGTATGCCAATCTTTTCTTGGATGCATTTTATTATCATGCGTTTAAACTATATTTTAAACAATATGTGGGTTTTGGGGCGGCTTGCCTCAATAGGGTCGATCCCAACAGCGACGTCGATAGGAGGACGGGTCCTTTGGCCTATCATTCTGAAGATGAAGGGTATGATTTAAATACCTGTTTTACTGATTCGGGATGTCAGACAGATGTAGGAAATTTTCAGATTTTTGTTAAACTGCCCTCAGGAAAAACTTTCTTGCTGTGGGTTTTTGCTGAAGATACAGGGGAGACTCTAAAAACCTTGATAGTGCAGAAAGAGGGCTACTCCCCAACTCTTTTTTACATTCTGCATGAGGGTAAAGTGCTTCATGAGGGTGATATGTTGAGGGATTTCCAGATTAACAAGAACTCTACTTTGCATGTGATGTATCGTTTGCAGGGGGGAACAGATGGGAGCAGAGGAACAACAAGTCCCTCTTCCTACAAAGACGCTGCTCGTTCAAAGGGGCCACAACCCACAGCAGCTCCACCATCTTCACAAACCAAGCCTTATATTGTGGAGAAACTGGATGTTATCCCATCTCTGGAGGTCAAGAATACAGAGGTATCAAAACTTTTCAGTACTCTACAAACACATGCTCTCATATGCCGTTTTAATGGTTTTTGGCCCAGATCTTTTGATCTTCATAACTGGATCTATACACACTGGACAACAAATTGTCAAATTCTTTTATGTTCCAAAGGATTTTTTGTTGTACAATTTGAATTAAAGGAAGAATATCAGAAGATCATTGATCAGGGTCCTTGGTTTTGGGGGAGAGCGGGGCTATTCTTAACCCCCTAGTTCCCTGAGTTTGATGCCAACACTATGGTGGTAACCAAAATGCCGGTATGGGTGTGGCTGCCAAACCTACCCCTTCCTTTTTGGCATCATCTAGTATTGGAAGACATTGGCAATCTGCTTGGGAAGTTTATTAAAAGTGATTTTGATCTGAATGAGCAGGGGTTATTTACTTATGCAAGAATCTGTGTGGAGATCGACCTAAGCAAAGGTCTTCCTGATAAAGTCCAGCTGATATATGAACAGCATAAAGGGATCCAGGCACTGGATTATGAAAATACTACTTTTAGATGCATATTTTTCCATCTGACAGGACACTTACAAGATTCATGCCCACTTTCAAAATGGTTTCCCAAAAAGAAACAGGGATGCCTCCAAAAAGGAAAACATGGCAGGCAGATTATTCTCCCTCTATTGATGAGGATTCAGAAGGTGAGGAGAGCAAACCAGAAGAACAACAACAGGACGAGGACATTGAGGAAACAATGCATATAGTTGAAACAGTGGAGGCACGTCACTCAGAATCAACAAATGCCGATAAGGAAACAATCCTGGAGCAACAAATGGCTACTTCCTTAACCGGGTCAAAGCGTGCACATGAATCAGAAAATTCAGATTCAGATAAAGATAAAATGTCTGTTCAACCAGCAGCGGAGCAGGCGAGTAAAGAATTGATTGTAGTTGCACCTCAGCGGGGGGGTTGGACAGAAGTGAAAACAAAGAAGAGAGGGAAGAAAGGGAAATTAGAGGATTATTATAAAATCCCTAATTCCTAGAAAACTCATGTATTACTATTGTTTTTTGTTATTTTTTCTGCAGACCTTTGGTCTTGTCTCGGATGTGCTTATGCACCTACAGAATGTAATTTTGTATCGCCTCGGCTTGAAATAAAATTACGCTTTTTTTTCTTGGAAAAAAAAAATTATATATATATATATATATATGGAATATGCACCAATTTTTTTTTTAATTTCTGTATGGTAAAATGAGTAAGAATTTTAAGAATATGCATTAGAGTGGATTAATTAAATTTTATTAAACTATGCTTCCATTTTTAGTTGCTTCAAAGTAAAAAGAGACTAATACCCATCATAAGGATGTGGTGTTGCATTATTTAACCCTACCCTAATGCATTCGATAATAGGGATAACTACAAATCATCATTGAATCGATTTAAAACGACCTAAGATGGTGCATTGTTTGGATAAACACCACAATGAGGTTATGACATAACATAGCTCTAAGATGTTTTTGAAAACTTTTTCCAATAATAAACTATTTTCTATTTACAATAGTTCGAAGTGATGGTGCACCGTATATTTATACACTACGTGGAGTTTCATGGCACTAAAATCCTAAAGTAAATTTCTAATTTTATTAAAAAATTACATATACCATATTATTAAATATTTTATCATTTTTTAGTTCTCTATCAAATTAGAGACACTAGTGCACTCTCCTCTCTCTAGTGCACCAATTTGGCTGCATTGAAATTTAGTGGGTTTTGTCTGATGACATGGAAGTGTTTGAATATTCATTTAACACTTTGTTCTCTTTTAGAAAAAAATAGTATAACAAACTATATTTATTAATGAGTATTTGACAAGAAACAATGCATTTTAGATGATGATGGAATATATGCTTAGACTATATGTTATGGAGTAACACTAGATCCATTAGGAGAAACATATTCCTTGGGTGGAGTTTGCACACAACAATAGTTATCATAGCTCCATTGGTATGCCTCCATAGCAGGATTTGTATGGAATACCATGCAGGACACCACTCTGTTGGGACATGTTAGAATATTGTGTTTTAATTGGGCCAAAATTGATTCAAGGTATGGAAGAGATGGTGCTTCATATTTGGAAACAGTTAAAATAATCTTAGGATATGCAAAAGAGTTATGCTAGCACTCATAGGACATATATAAGTTACGAGGTTGGAGATCAGGTGTTTAGTCATATCAAACCAAATAAAAGTACCATTTGGTTTGGGAAGGGAACTAAGTTATAACCTCAATTTATTTGTCCATTTTAAATTCTAGAGAGAATTGGACCAAATTCCTATTATCTTGCACTACAACCCCACTTGCATAAAAATCATAGTGTATTTCATGTATATGTATTGTGACATTATGTGGCCAATGAGACTCACAAAATCCATTTGAAAGACTTGCAGGTCTCAAAAAAGGGATATTTTATGGTCAAACAATTACACATACTAGATCATAGGGTTTGACAACTAGGGAATCGTCTTATGGACCAAGTTAAGGTCTAGTGGGATAGATATAGCCCATGATATGCTACCTAGGAAGATGCAGATACCATATTTTGACTGGACATCTATACCACATTTTGACCTATTGCATTTATTTGTTTATTACATGTTGGACTCAACTTGACTAAGTAAACTATGAGTGCATAATTATGAAACTATAACTATGCAACAATTATGGTTTGTTTAAGTATAGGGGTTTTCGCAATCCAACATATGAAATATCAATTTTGGGATTGCCTATGTAGTGTAATTCATTATGGTATGACCCATATCCCATTAGTATAGTCACAACTAACCCATATTCCATGAGTATAAGGCATAGTACTTTCTAATGTTTTGAAAATGGGTTAGCAAACTAAGTGGGCTTGGTTGTGGGGAAAAATCCACACTTAAATGCACTTGAACTAGAGGAATTTTTGTATGGGTGATATCCCAAGAATTCTTGGTTACCGGGTGCAAGCCCCGAAAGTGAATATTGATGCTATGTAATTCATTTCTCTAGTCTCAATCCCACTTCTTCACCCTTGTGAATACCACTCGATGCAATGAATGCTAAGTGGACTATTCAAAACCAAGATAAATTAGTTAGTTGTGACTATGCTTATGGGATATGAGTTATGTCTTATGCTTATCACGTACCATGTACCTCTTATTAATGATGAAAAGTGTGCGCTTTAGATTTTAGTATGCAAAATAAAAATGAAATGATGAGGTACATAGATACTATTTGTGTTACGCTTGAATGAATGGATGAATGCCATGCACATGATAGATATGCTAAATTGTTCACATTAACTAATGATTGATCAATTGCCGATTGGAATGGAAATAATGAAATAATTTTATCCCACGAGTTACAAGGCTTAAGTGATATCCAAATACTTGAGATTATGTGAGGGATCGTGCACGTTTATGCAGGAAACTAGGTTGCCCAAATTGGTCATTTGATGACACAACTCTGATAACCACAATAGAAACACAATGTGATTTAGGATAGGGTGTGACCCTAGTCCTGTTGAGAGGGATGGAGTTATTCCCCACCATGTATCCTTTGTAACCCATAGTTCTGGGAGGGATGTGTTGAGTCACACTCCCCAAGTTCGGATGGTGATCATCGATTTCTTGTTGGGGAGGATAGGTTGATTTACTCCATGCTTCCACTTCTAGGTTATATCTAAGGTTAGGTCAATATAATTGACACTCCAAGACATTCCAGTAAAATATTGGATAGGGAGTGGAAGTCGAAAGTGGGTTAGGAAGGAAGGATGATTAGATCAGTACCATTATGGGTTGGAGGTTTGAGACACCAAACTAGTTGTAGTTGGCACCTTTCACCTGTAAATCATTATTTATTTCATTAAGATAAAACTAAGTATAATGTCGATGTGTCCTAACTTAATTTATTGGTTATTCTGGATGATACTATAGGGTTGCATTGCATGTGTGGTTATCTTGTCTTGCATGTGTGGTTATATTGTCTTACATGTGCAATCATTATTGAATTCCAATTAGGAGTTATACATTAGAGGTGATGATGGTTGCATACAGTACATGTGCAATCTATCGTACACTGGCAACACACACATGCCTTGCACATATATTCTAGTATTGGTTATGATGTAAATTCAAGTACATGTTGGTTCTTGTAATATTATAGTATGTCGTGGTGAATGACTATGAAAGTAGTAATATGTGATACTTAGACTATTAATTGATGTTATTAAAAATTTCATTTTTTTAGTTAGGTAACATAGTAAGTCACTCACATTAGTTAGTGTTCTAATTTAAATATAGTTTATTTATTTTATCTGTTAATTTCCATTTGTTGATACCTCATTTTGTCGGTCATTGTAAGTCATATGTATAAACTCTTAGTTGTGTATCATGTTAGGTGGGCCCATTTAATGCATACCTAAGAATTGTTATGTGAATGATAACACATTAATGGTGTGAATGATAGCTGTGTGAATAAATTAATCAATTATGTACTACTACATTTGGGTTGTTTTTGTGATGAAATTTACAATGAAATGTAAAAAAAATGTTGCAAAACATTCGTCACAAATTGCAACAAAAAAGTTGGGATTTTTGCCACAAATTATGCCAAAACTTCGGATTTTTGTTGCAATTGTGATGAACGTTTTGCAACAAAAATTTTTATTTTTGTTGCAAAAATGACCCAAATGTAATAACTATTAAATATTTTGGTTCTGGAGGTTTTGGAGGCTGGGCACACTTTGTGACTGTGGACTGGTGATTACACATTTGTGATTCAGGACTGATTATTTTAACTATGGATGGGTTCATGGTAATTAAGAAAGAGTGTTGTTGTTGTCGTTATTGAAATTGTGGGAATGTAGGGCTATGAAAACCATAGGTTTCTTATAATTAGCAGCTTGTTGCTAGTTGCTCGAACGATTAATTCTAATATGGGAAAGCCTTGTACTACTACCCAACTTGATTGTACCTACTACGTGGAGTTTCATGGCACTAAAATCCTAAAGTAAATTTCTAATTTTATTAAAAAATTACATATACTATATTATTAAATATTTTATCATTTTTCAGTTCTCTATCAAATTAGAGGCACTAGTGCACTCTCCTCTCAAGGCACTAGTGCACTCTCCTCTCTCTAGTGCACCAATTTGGCTACGTAAACATTGAAATTTAGTGTGTTTTTTCCGATGACATGGAAGTGTTTGAATATTCATTTAACACTTTGTTCGCTTTTAGAAAATAATAGTATAACAAACTATATTTATTAATGAGTATTTCACAAGAAACAATGCATTTTACTTCAGAGTGCCTCAATGCATGATATCATTATATCATGTTAGTGAGGGATTTCATAAAATAAAAATAAACATAATGGATCAATTCCTTAAGTCTTTCCTTTACTTACACCTTAATTTTATTAATTCTATTTTAAATGCTAATACTTTATTAATTTAATATAATGGCTCAATTTGAAATTTGACTTTCACCTAAATCTTATAAATTATATTTTATTTACTAGTATTTTATTAATTTTACATAACGAATTAATTCAAAATTTTGACATTCCTACCCTACCGTTAAAGGTCACTTTTCTTTCAACAATATAAATTCCTCTCTTTTTTGTGCATTGGAGCATAATTTGTCATTATGTTTTCTTTGTAATCGTTTTATTGGTTCTGCTTCCTTGAACATGAGTAGGGTTTCTGCTCGAAACGTTGGTTTAAAATTCATAACACATTAAAAGTCCAAAAAGATCATGGAATACTTAGATAACTACTAAACCCCGAATCATCTTTAAAATAAACATATTCTTTCTTTTAGAAATGATGTTTTGGGGAGTTTGGTTCATGTGATATTTTTATGTATCGATGCATCTTATATGTTGGTGAACTAGTGCATTATTACAAATGAAGTGCATTGAAAAATACATTTGCTAAAACCCCCGACCGCTAACCTTTGCTATAAAATGAATGAAATAGACATTTTAAGGGGAGGTTCCACTAAAAGGTGTTTACCTTGTAGTGAATCAAAAAATCACATGTGTTTGTCAAAACTTCGATATATTAAGTTCCAATCAATAATCCACCTATTGAGGTTTTACACAAAAGGTGGGGAAACTATATTTGAATTTAAACTAAGATACCTTTGAATATACCCTAATTAGACTAATTATACTTTAGACACATTTCTTCCCAACTTCCCTAACCACCCAATAAGCATTAATCACAATTAAACTCTAATTAGATCATTATCCCTAATTTCCCCACATTCCCCATTTTCCTCAATTTTCCTAATAATCCATAATTAGCCCCATTATCCTAACTTTCTCAATTTGTGCCACCAATTTCCCAATAAGACCTAGTTATCCCCATTTGCCCATTTTTTCCAATTAGTCCCAATTTATAATTTTTGTAGTTTCCCCAATTTCTTAATAATCCCCAATCAACCCTAATTTCCCAATTATCCCAATTACAATTATAGGTTAATTTCATTAATCACTTACGAACTAAGTCTCATCAATTACAATGTCATTTAGATTTTTCTTTGAAATGATATATCATCACAAACGTGATTTCACTACTAAACATAATCATAAACCAATTAATTGTCGAAAATTTAATATTCACCAATTCTTTCAAAATACCAGTTAAAATATATACATAAAAAGTGGCATTATAATGTATGTTGTAATTGTGAGACAACAAAACATTTAATGTTAAATAAATTGAATTTTCAAAAAAAAATGCTCTTATTAATTCAAATTTTACTTAAGGTTATTTCAAGAAACTTTAGTTTAGTGATTTTTGTGCTTGATAGCATGCCCATAAAAAGCATTGAGTTTGACAGAGAAATTGACACCCACTTTCAAATGGTGTTTATTCAAAGAGAAATCGGTTGTTGACCCCATATGGAGTTGTAGTTCAATTCATAATAATATAGTTGGCCTTACAACATATCATGCCAACTTCAATATCTCTTGTTCAATTACCACCATCATATTCAACTTGCGACATCAATTTATGAAACTCATGATAGCTCAATTCTAGCATTATTCTTGCAACAATCAACTTACTTCAATTTAGTCTCTTAACCTTGTCTTTAGTAGCTAGTTACTTCCAGGACTTGATAGTGTTGATAGTTCCATCCCATTATGTTTATGGCTAGTTAAAATTCATCCAAAATAGTGTATTTGTAAAAAAATAGTGTTCATGGATGAAACAAATGTTTATGGTTAGTTATTGTTCATCCAAAAGAGTGTATTTGGAAAAAAATAACCTTGAACCCTAATTTGCATATGTCTTTTTTTGAAAGGAACTAGCATAAAGTCTATAATAATGTATAGTTAAATAGGAGCAAACATACTTGGGTGTCATCATGTGGACCAACGTAGTATTTCTCAAGGCTTATATCATAGTTATACATACCCTTAAATCTTTATGATGTGAAAGGAAATTAGATGAGAGATGTGTACTATGTTCTTCTAAACTTTGACATGAACTTTATTAGCTTCAGCAAGAATATTTCTATTCACATGCATCTATTTAAGTTTAGTACAAGTTAGATTAGTTGAGTGGTTGATGCCATTCCTTTAGTAGTATGGTTTGGTGTATGTACGTGAATGATGTTATCTAAGTAAAAATTAAGTCAAGTCATAGTATAGATAGTCTTATTGTTCTTTTAGGTTTCAATATGACTCATATATAAACAAATAAATCATAATTATAATACATATTCTAAGTACACTAAGATTATAGGGAATAATTATAATTAATCCATTTTCTCTTAGAGGAAATAATTCTTATTTTGTGTTGATTGTGTCTACAGTC
Organism: Pseudotsuga menziesii; assembly: GCA_001517045.1. Lineage (NCBI taxonomy): Eukaryota > Viridiplantae > Streptophyta > Pinopsida > Pinales > Pinaceae > Pseudotsuga > Pseudotsuga menziesii. The sequence goes on along the minus strand of LPNX010369376.1, from coordinate 16,662 downwards.
CTACATGAAGAAACACAAATTTTAGGAGATATGTGTTCATTGGAATTTCATAGAAAATATGTGAAGGAAAACTCTATCTAAAATATGATCTCATGTAACTATGGGGTGTGGTTAGAAAAAGAAATTTGCGTTGTGCTAAAGATCTATGTTTACTATAGTCTACAAAAGGATGGGTTCTAAAGTTATAATTTGTAGCTCCATGTGAGGATGGGAACCATGAAAAGGGTTCCCAAGCATATATTTCAGAATTTCAATGAGGGCATTATGAAGAGAGGAATGTGGACTCAAGTTGAATCATGTGAGGCAATATATGGCAAGTTGGCATGCATGAGAATTCACACAAAACATGGGGGTTTGAACTCGTGGACATTTTCTTAACAACTTGTCACTCAATTGAAAGGGAGAATATTTGCTGGTAGTTTTTATTAACCTTATAAATTTTGTAGGTCTTAAAAAACCCAGTGTGCCATTTTTTCAAACTATTAGGTCTTTCCAAGAAGTATACCACAACAATATAGTTGTGTAACATCCCAAACAGTTGCATGAATGAAGGTTCTAATGGGAAAGATGAAAAAATATATACATGTTATAGGTGTGGATGAACTTATTTCCTTTATCCATTCACAGTAATATGGTTGTAGATATAGCATGGTAGGGAGATTGAGTGATTCAACCAACTATTAGGAAGCCATGTTCTTTTGACATCTAACATTGTCCATGACTCATTTTTCATTCTTTCCCTTCAACAAAAATTGATATTATTTAAACTCTATTTGAGTAAGGAGATCCTCGGCGATTTCGGCTTGCAAAGCATGACATTGTCATCATAATTCCCATATCCCTATGCTAGAGTAGTATTTTCACTTCCCTTAGCTAATGGGACCAATTATCTTTAGACCAAAACCAAGGGTGGTTGAGAGAGTAGGGTAATAAAATCCCTTTGTTTATCAAGGTTGTGGTAGTTTTTAGGTGAGATAATTAGCATTAGCTTTTACTTTTTGAAGCTAGTTGGAATGCATGATCAAATGAAGAGATTCAAAAGAGTTCTAATTTTATTTTGAAGTGAGAAAGAAAATAGAGATGAACTTGATGACATCTTAAAAAACTATCACTTCAAGTTTAATGGAGAAATTTTTGAAGTCCTTAATGAACTATTGCATTGAATATCTAAGAGCTTACCTAAGTTAATATAACATGTTGACAACATTCTATTCATGTAACTTAATGGATAAGACTACTTGAGGTTGGCAACTTTGAAATCATCCCACGTGTTAACTAATTATTAGTTGAAGGTTGCAAGTTATTGGGTATATGCCTAACACCATTGAAGAGTTATGCACAATGAAATAAACAAAATAAGATAAAAAAAATTAAATTAAAATTATACTATAGTCTCTAACTCCCCAAGAAACATAGGGACTAAGACTCATCATTGTCAACATTGAACCAAATTTTATGTGACTTGAGTTGATCATTATTTATATGATAACCTTGATGTTCATTGCGACACATTTTTTTGAGTTAATTAAATAGTTAATATGTTTTTTTTTGGTAAGTAAGTACCCACGAGGGATTTGAACTCATGACCTTCCATTTACAACTTCTCAACTCAATTAGCTATTACCAATGGTTGTTACCCCCGTGGACATTAGCTAATATGATTATACATTACGAGGTGATTCATATATTTTTTTCATTGTAATTTAATGGATGGGATAGGATGGGAATTGTTTAGAAGATTACCACCTTAGATATTGTTTTTGTGTAATAATTTTTTGGGAAGTATAGGGCATGGGGCATGGGGCATGTATTATTTCATTTATTATTTAATTTATTATTATGGAGTTATGAAATTCTTAAGTTAAGGGTTGTTATAAATGACAAGAAAAATCATATCATAGAAAAGAGTATTGAAGACAATTATATTGGATATACAATGTAGTTGAAGTGTAATTATATTAAGGAAAGCATTTATTTTATTCACCTTAATGGATTTTCATTATACATTTCATATTTAAAAAAAAATGTTTAATATATATTATTGTGGTGTCTACATTAAATTGTTTATGTATGAAGGGTTGAGACAAATCATGCTTTTATAAAAGTTGCTCAATATCTTTAACCACGTCTAATGATTGTTTTTTATCTTTGGATCTTTTTAGTTCTCGTTATTATTTCAAATTAGGTCTTACAATACATGTTTCGAAACACTCTTAAATTTATTTATAAACTTTATAGTTTTCCATCTTTTTTCCTTTTTCCCAATACTTTAGACTCAAGATAAGGTCTTGACACAATCAATGCTAAGTCTTATATGTAGCTTTTCACGAGCCATAATTTTGTCCATTTGATAAGAAAATGGACTAGTACATAATTCAATCCTCAATAATGATAAAGCTTAATTTGAACTCCACATTAATTATAAGAATGCAATAATCATTAATTTGAACTCCACATTAATTATAAGAATGCAATAATCATATAATGAGAGAATGGATTATAAGAGAAAATTGCATTATGATTAACTCTAATTCAAACACGGCATGAACTATGAGCAAGGAAAGAGTAGAAGTATATCACAAGGAAAAAGTAAAAGATCCCTTTTAAGAGTAGAAGATCCCTTTTGGAGTTAAAATAGTTTATTTTTAAAATGAAGAATGTTAAATATTTTATGTTTTTTTAAATTTATTATTACCAAAATTAGATAAATAATGTTGTTAAAGAAATTTTGGATTAATGATTTTTTTTGTTTTTAATGTATAGATGGATTCAACAACTCCAATATGTAGTCCTAGGGTATCTTAGTTGGTTGGTTGGTGCTTCCGAGTCCAAGAACATAGTAGAAGAGGTCAAAGGTTCAATTCTATGGGTGCTTTGGAGTTAGCTTCTCAAATATGGAGCCTAGAAAGTGAAGCCCCTTTGAGTGCCCCTAACCACATGAAAAAAATCATCCTCCCAAAATTTTAAAACAAAAAAAAAAAATATTTCCCAATTTCAATTATTTTAAATAACCAAAAAAAACCAATTCAAAACACATTTATACTAATTTTTTGTTATCTAAATTTAAAATATATGTAATTTTATTTGAAATTTACATTAAATTGTGAACAACCATTCCCTATAACCCATGGCAATGATGAAGAGACAAACTGTACAAGTGAGCTTAGTTTATTAAGTGAATCTTGAAATTAAGTATCAATAACTTCGTACTATAGTTGTCCTTAGTGTAATATTGCATAGTATCTTGCTAGAGCAATATTTTCCATTATGTGTTTTCTATGACTGGCTGGAAATGCCAAAGGCCGTTACCAGCCACGTAATGTGTTTCGTTTCACAGGACTAACTAACTTCCAGGACGGTTAGTTCGTTACTTCGATCGTAACATAAAAAGGATTGAGCCAGAGGATTGGAGAGGGCGGGAGAGGCATTTTTGTTAAGACTGAATTTAGGGTTTTCTATTCTCTTTTCTTTCTGGCCTCTCTCCCCTCTCTCCTCTACGTGTCTCTATTGGCATTTGTAATTTCGATCAAAAGCTTTCTACAGGCGTCTCAGAGATAGTGCAGAATGGTATTGGATCGAGAACTCTTGATGCGTGGCCACGGCAAATACAGATTTGATGTTCCTTCTATTAGAAAGAAGAAGAAGAAGAATAAGAAAAGTCAGTTATCTCAGTCCGATAAGGATGATTATGAACTGTGTTCTTCCTCTAAATGCATTTGTATAATTGCTAGATAATGGTTCCCCATTTGAACAAATTCTTCTTATGTATGGAGTGATTTTGCTAAATTTACATGTTTAGAAGTTCAGTTTATAGAGCAGCCTTGAAGGCACACTTTGTGTCTCATGTAAAAGAATTAATGGTATGCAGTTTTAATGGTGATGAATTACTGGCATGCAGTTTTGATGTTGATTTTGCTTTTTATTTTATTTGCTACCATGAAGTTCCTGTGTTGCTCTTTGTAGAGATACATTTGTTTCGGTTTCTGATTTTGGTTTTCCTTTTGATTGGCTAGCATTAAATTTCTGTGTTGTTCTTAGTAAAGATACTCTTCTGTGTGAACATACGAGTTTTAGGCAGATACAATTGTATTCTTTTCTTTTTTTTAATTTTCTGTGTTGTTCTTAGTAAAGATTTTCTTCTGTTTGAAGATAAGAGTTTTAGGCAGATACAATTGTATTCTTTCTTTTTTTTTAATTGTGTTAAATTTTTTTGGAGTTTCATTATGTAGTATTTTAGAGATGATGGACATGTGTTTTGGGTGGACACTTCACTCATCTTTTCATAGATTCTGAAGATGGTTTTTGGTGGACACTACATGTATTTTTGGTGGACACTTCACTTTTCTTATGATAGGTTATGAAGACTTCGGGTGGACACTTTTTGGGGTGGACACTTCACTCATCTTCTTATAGATTTTGACATGAAAGGGAGGTAGATTTTGAAGATGGATGGAGTGTCTACATGAAAAGTAGGTAGATTTTGAAGATGGATGGAGTGTCTACCTCAAAGATGGTTTTGGGTTGACACTTTAGTTATCTTTCTATAAATTCTGAAGATAAAATGGTTTTAGGTGGACGCTTCTCATCTTCTTATAGATTTTGAAGATGGATGTTCTTATAGATTTTGAAGATGGATGGAGTGTCTACATGAAATGTAGGTAGAAGATGGATGGAGTGGGACACTTCACAATAAGTAAATTTTGAAGATGGATGTTCTTATAGATTTTGAAGATGGATGGAGTGTCTACATGAAATGTAGGTAGAAGATGGATGGAGTGGGACACTTCACAATAAGTAAATTTTGAAGATGGATGGACTGTCTACCTAAAAAATAGGCCCCACTGAAAATCCAGAAAATGGATGAAGTGGGACACTTCACTCATGGATAGATGAAGTGTCTACATGAAATATAGCTAAATGTTGAAGATGGATGGAGTGCCTACCTGAAAAATAGTTTCTAATAATACTGTAAACTGAAAATCCAAAAAATTGAAAACACTGTAAAAATATTTATGCTCGTATTCTTTGTTTATGTTGCAGGAAGAAGCAGAGGGCTATATGTAAATCCTCTTGACCCTATTACACCAGTTACTCCAGATAGTTCAGATAGTTCAGATACTTCTCCAGAAGCTTCTACTTCTCGGGCTCCTCGAGTTGTAAAAGACTATTGCTTTAAAAACCGGTTTTTATCTATAAATGATCCTCGGGTTATAACAACCGAAAGACCATTTCCAGGTACGTCCCGGTGTGTATTTGCTTTGATGCTCTTTGTAAACAAAATCATGGTTATGCTATTTCTGTAAACTAAATCATGGTTATGCTATTCATGTAGGCCCTCCCAAGCCAATCGTAAAGTCATGTGGATCCCGGTATCTTAACGATTTTCAACAGTTCAATGAGGTCGTATTTTTATTTCCATGTCATCTTCTTGCAGTCAATGAAAGAAGTCACCCATTTCGAAGCTATGTAGCTCTTCGTATTTGACAGGGTTCTTGTTATTATTGGCCTGCAGTTTCTCGGACAGGGTTATTTCTGTTATTGCCAAAAAGCTTTTCACCGTCTTGATGGATGTTATTATGCAATCAAAATTTCCCGCAATGAGTATAACATGTTAGACGACAGCAGGTGATTGATTCCATTTTTCAATTTTGTTTTTTTTGTTGATTGATAATTTAAATATCATGTTTTTGTTGATTGTGGTTGTTGTCTATGTAATTAGAATGATTTTTGTCTTTATTTATATTTTTTTTTCCAATATTTATGTTGTTCTGCTTTCAGGGAACTAAGGCGTTTGCAAAATGAAATTCATGTTATGTCTTACTTAGGTATGTGAAAAATAAATAAATGTTTTTTTATTTTTATTGATCTTTATTAAACAACTGTCCTTGTAGGATCTAAGGGAAAAAAATGTTACATTTTGCAAAATCCAGAATCATTTGAATGTTTTTTCTTCCTTTTAACAGAGGAAACCAATAAACCTGTATTTTTTAGACGGTGAGTTCTAGTTTTGTAAGTTAATTCGTGCATTTTAACTTAGTTGTGATATGTTTGCTTGCTTGTTTGGCACCTCCTGAAAGTATGAAAGTTCTACTTTTTAGGTTCATTGAGTGTTTACACATATTTTGTAACAACTCTTTAATTGCCCATGGTTCAGCAAAAAGAACAACCTTTTCCATTTCTCCTCGAAGCTCTCTGGTTATCAATGGTTCTGCGGAATAAAAGCAACATTATGAAACCATGGCTCAGGGTTCATATAGGCATGGGTGGTCAATGTAGTCCTGGAATGCAGGATGTAGGTCTGAGTTGGTCTAGAGAGCCAAATAAGAAGGAACTCAGTACTTAACACTCTGGTTGAGAGCACCAGAAATATGATAACATTTATAATATTTGGATTAATTACTGAATTGGAGGTTTCTGAAAGTCATAATCTTTATATTAGTCATATTGTTTCCTGCGAGATTTGTATTCTAACTGGTTATGGTGTCATTCTTTCTCCCTTGCCAAAGAATCTTACGATCTGTGGTTATGGTGTCTGTGGTTATGGTGCCATTTTTTATCCCTTGCCGAAGAATCTTACCATTTGTAATCTTTACAATCATTGGTGGGATTGTAAGTCTTTTTATCGCATTCGTGATCTTTGGAATCACTGCCAGATTGCCAGTTTCCAAACAGCTGTAATCTTTACATTAGTTATTTTCTTACCTTGTGTTAAGTCTTTTGGAATTTCATTATATGTAAAAGTTTAGGTCTAGAGAAGCAAATAAGAAGGAACTCACTAAACACTCTGGTTGAGATTAATTACTAGATTGGAGGTTTCTGAAAGCCATAATCTTTATATTAGTCATACTCTTCCCTATGAGGTTCATATTCTAACTGGTTATGGTGTCATCCTGTGAGGTTTATATTCTAACTGGTTATGATGTCATTCTTTCTCCCTTGCCAAAGAATCTTACCATCTCTGGTTATGGTGCTATTCTTTATCCCTTACCAGAGAATCTTACTATCTGTAATCTTACAATCTTTATATTAGTCATACTCATCCCTATGAGGTTCATATTCTAACTGGTTATGGTGTCATTCTTTCTCCCTTGCCAAAGAATCTTACCATCTGTGGTTATGGTGCCATTCTTTATCCTTTACCAAAGAATCTTACCATCTGCCAGATTGCCAGTTTAACAGCTGTAATCTTTACATTAGTCATATTCTTACCTTGTGTTAGGAATTTTGGAATTTCACTATGTAAAAGTTTAGTAAGAAGCTGTAATCCTGAAAATGGATGAAAACATGCATGCTTATATTCTCCTGGACGCACTATCTATCTTTAGAATTATATGAAACTGTAATTCTGAAAATGGATGAAAACATGCATGTTTATATTCTCCCCTATGGTATGTATCCGGTGAACACTCTACCTATCTTCGTATGTATCGGGTGGAAACTCTGCCTATCTTCAGATCATAAAAAACTGTAATCCTGATAATAAATGGAAACATTCATGCTTATTTTCTCCCGCATTTTATGATGACATTCATTTATTTGCTAGATTAGCAGTTTTTTTATCCATAGTCTTTGCATGACCCATATTCCCTAGCATGCAATATCTTTACATCAGTCTCTTCAGAATAATAAGAAGCTGTAATCCTGAAAATGGATGAAAACATGCATGCTTATATTTTCCCCTGGACGCACTATCTATCTTCAGAATCCTGATAATAAATGGAAACATTCATGCTTATTTTCTCCCACATTTTATGATGAGATTCATTCATTTGCTAGATTAACAGTTTCTTAGCATCCATAGTCTTTGCATGACCCATATTCTCTAGCATACAATATCTTTACATCAGTCATATTCTTCCCCGTTGGTATTCTCTCTAAGTTATTTTTTTAAGCATACATTGTCTTTAGATTAGCTATGTATAAGACACTAACTTTTTGCTTGCAGGTCCCCATAAGAATATTGTGGGATATCATGGGGCCTGGTTTGAGAAAGGACGTCTCCACCTTCAAATGGAATTTTGTGATGGGTCTTTGGAAAGTAAAAGTAAAGAAGGGGCTTTTAAAACAGAGATAGAATTCCAATGTGTACTCTATCAGGTACGTAGAGTGCCATTTTTTCTTTATGCATTATAGCTGAAATTTGGCTTTTTATAATTTCCTTTCATCTTCATTTCTTTTTTCTTGAAGGTGGCCAAGGGATTGCAACATATCCATGCCGAAGGAATAAAACATCTTGATCTTAAGCCCGCAAATATATTGGTTAAAGATGGTGTTTATAAGATTGGAGACTTTGGTCAGTCTAAAATTGCTAAAGAATTAATCGTAGACGAGGATTTCTACGAGAAAGGAGGAAATGGGCGTTATATGACCAGGAACTGCGGAGCAACCAACGGAATATGTTTTAGTCAGAAGAGCGATATATCTGCCTTGGGTATCTCAATTTACGAAATTATGATGAGGCGCAATAATCCCAATTCTGGCGAGTTTCGCATGCCATTATCAGGAATCATTCAATTTGAATATCTTCCCGGTTTTTCGCCAGAATTTATCAACCTTCTGCAGGTGGGTTAATGTTTTATTATGTTTTGTTTGGGGGTGTATGCTTGACACGCTCAGAGCTCTGCTCATTGACTTTATTTTTTTTCTTCTGTCAGACTATGGTGGATCCGAACCCGAACATCAGGCCCTCCGCTGCAGAAATACTCATTGATCCAGTGCTTAAGCTTGCTCGGTTTCACTGCGAAACGCAATAATCACACGAGCTGAGGGAAAATTTGTGCAATTCATGTTAACATAGTCTCGATACAGACGAGAAGTGATTTTGTCAGACATTGTTATAAGAATAATATGAATCTTCCTTCTTTGTTATTATTATTATTATATAATATTTCCAAATATATTACTGAAAAACCAGCCTCGTACAGACAAGATTTGAATATGTCATTTGACAGAAATCTTTCGGTAGTCTCTACATATGGTCAGATAGTGTGTGGATTTTTATATTATTATACCTGCCTTCATGTAATCTATCACTTTTTGACTTTGGTTGACTTTGCTATTAGCTGGTGTTTTTTTGAGGCAGTTTTAAAAAATCAAAACCTGTTTTGCAAAGTATGACTTAGGGATTTGTAAAAAAAATTTATTAATTTTGTAAAAAACTATTTTTGTCAACAGCTGATTGATAGAGAGAAGATGATGTCGACCTTGGGATTTGGTATCTGGATTTGAGTTGACATGTGTCCACATGATGTCATAATATTAAAATTAAAAAAATAAAAATTATATCCATTGACGAAGAAAGGTTTGGCGTCGGTCACCGCCAATTGCGGTAAAGGAGAGTATTGGCAACGCCAATTGCGGTAAAGGAGAGTATTGGCAAGGAGAGTGTGGGTTTGGCATCGGTCACCACCAGCGATTGGCCGTAAAGGAGAGTGTGGAGTATTGTACCCACCAGAAGACGCACCAGATCGGCGAGCCTTTGAATGGTGATGTGATTCGAAGCTATTCTCACCTCGTTTTCCTCATGGAGAGCATATAAAGCGCCTCATGGAGAGCATATAAAGCGCCTCTGTCCTTCTCGAGCACGGTGGTCGATCCAGATTTCAATAAGCGGATCACCCTCGATATTACACCTTCGGAGGCAGCAAGATCTAGCAGAGACTATGAGAATCCCAGCATTAACAGATCCAGGCCTCTTATCTGCTGTATTTCTGAATGAGAGTCCAGCATTGATACAGAGAATCCGATTGTTGAAAGCCTGGATCCGCTGTGCCATCGACGATTTATGATAACAATTATCAAAGCTCTCAATCAAATTACATAAGCGCTCTGATAATCCTGTCGTGAACAATACTTTCGTTTTGATATTTTTGTCCATGCAGAGATTTTGCAAGAGCGCTGCTGCAAAGAATTTGATTACTGGCCGAGACTAAGAAGATTTACATAACAAAACTAACCTTTCTAATAAAACTTCACCATTGATATTCATAGTACCGTTGGCTATTTTACTACGATATTCTTCATATATAGAAAATTCCCATAAAATCCCCAGTGTATTTGCTTGTACCTCAATGCTGGATGGGCTGCAAAGAAGCAGCTTTAACAGAGCAGCCATTGTACCTGGTTGCCAAGCTTTTTTAACATCGATTCCGTTGTTATTTCTTATCATTGCACGCATCAAAGCTACTGCTTCGGACAGAACATGATCTCCACCAGACGAAGCTATAATAGATCCCAGCAGCTCCACTGCACTCGGATCATTAATACTGGTGATCCTTTTTTTCATATCCTCATTATAAACTGCTACAATTGTCCCAAGATTATTCAATGCCTGCATCTGAACACACTGTGAATTTGATGAACTTAGAAGACTAATCAAAGCTTCCAAGGCCCCTGCTCTACAGAAGTGTTCCATCTCCTCTCTCCCCATTTGTCAATATCATCTCTGCAAACTGTTTTAGCTCTCAACTTAGCAACGGCTTTCAGAATTCTCTTTGGACAAGGTCCATGTACTGGTTCTCTATCCTTATAATCCTGTTCCAGCTCGTTCAAGCATTCCCATATATTCATCAAGTCCCCTTGAAGAACATTTCTATAATTTCTTGCCGTGGGTACCTGCATTGGATTGTGGAATATATGGGAATGTGGAATATATGGAATATGCATTGCACAGAGTCACTGCATGCTTTATCT
>LPNX010369352.1:74764-88469 GCA_001517045.1 Pseudotsuga menziesii | reverse complement strand
CAATTTTCTATGAATTATATAAAAATGGTGTGCATTTCTCACATACTTATGAAATTTGTAGTAAAACTAATTTAAAATTTAACATAGTAACCAATGAATGCACTTTAATTTATTTACTCCTATATTGACAATGCCAATCAACACGAATTCAACAAAATACCTAGCTTCCAAGTATGCAAAGGAGACAAAATCCAAGCTATGGTTTTCTTGCATAGAGCTTGTGTTGAAAGTCTCTATATTATATTTCTCTATCATTGTTGAAAGATTGGTTTATAAGTTTATAAAAAATAACCAATATCATTTTTTCCAATCATAAGTTGTGAAGTTATAAAGTATAACTCAACGCAAGTTTTATCTCGTGTTACGAGGTTTCGAAGTGATGTTGATTATTACGATTGCTAAGCTTAATTCTGAAATGCCCAAAACTGTCTTTGTCGAAGATAGAGAGTCGATAGTACCTTCTAATTTCTACTATATAACTAAATTTAGATTTCACATCGCTTCAAACTCACCTTCTCTTTGTGTTATAACTTAAGGTTCATAATTTTATTTTATTTTATTTTTCAAAAGTGATAAAACCCATTATAGTTCGATTGGTCTAAAATGCCCAATTAATAAATGTATGCAATGGATATGGAAAACAACCCTCATCATAATATGGATCGTAAAAGCCTGAGAATTAAAGATATAATTCAATTATCAAATTGGCAGTGAGGACAATGATGACTGGTTACTATCTACAAATGTGAGTTGTCTCATCACCATAATTCAAGGAAAACCATGCCACCTGAAATAATTTATTGGTAGTTTCTAAGGGGTATACTTCTAATCTTGTCAAATGCATCTTGGTCTTGAGTTGTTAACATGTTTCCTTACTTTGGAGGAAGACAATCTCTTAACCAAATAAAAATAATTTTAAACCTTACTCAAAGATTAAAGAAACAACTTTAGCTTTCTATAATATCACATAATACCCTATATCATGTGTTCTGCATCATCATTAAAACTAAACAAACATAAACAAATTTTTTATTTATAATTTACTCTGATACCACACATTAATATATAATTCAAGATAGTCTTCCAAACAACTACTACTCAAACTTCAACCACAATTCACATTTCCATCATTACTGCAACTTTTTCCATATGTGTCGGTCATAAGAAACACATGACCCATACCACATGCAAAAAAACCAAGTTGGTGAGGTAGTATTATATATAATATTTGGACGTACCATTTAATAAGAATGAAGAAATCATACCGAAATTGTAAAATAGTCCTCGCATTAAATATCCTTTGTGTCGGCACTCTGCTAGGGGCTGTGTAGTTAATGGTGAGCTTTTCTTTTAACACGATCTTTTGCGTATAATTTACTTGTCAAACCTGATATAATTCAGGATATAAAGCATGCACAACAATTCATCATTACACTCTCACACAAAAAACAAAATGCACTCGGAGGTTAGGGCCATGCTTTTCCATGTGTCGGAATTCTTGATTTAAATAAATTTGCCTTCATTGAGAAGATAGACTCAACATTTTGCTCACAATGTGCAGTTGAATTTGTTAATTTTAGAATGCCAAGATATCGCACGGGGTTTTTAAGAAATTGTTTAATATATATATGTATGGTTTGATTTATTTTACATTGTAAATTTAATATATTTGTGGTATTTTTTATGGAATTATTTATGACATTGTGGTTTAGATGGTAACTGCATTACTTCATGTGTTATGTTTTGATATCTACTTTTTGTTTTTATTCATTTATGAAACAATACAGTAACATTATAGGAATAAAAAAAAATCTTCTCTTTGTAGTCCATTATTTAACAATGTCTTGATAGTCTTTAAGGTTAGTTTTAGGGCTTTTACATGCCCAACTCCCAATTAGGATTAGGGTTTTGGAGCATATAGAATGTTTTTGCAAATCCACATGTGCCTTGCTCTACACAATAATGAAAGCTAGTGTGGAATCCATTAGGCACCATAATGGTCAACATGATAGGTCAACTCGCAAGAGGCATAACTTCCTCCTACGAACTCTGATTGAGGTGATCTTTGTGCCATTGGAAATCTCTCAGAGTGTTGTACAATGTTGAAAAGGTAAAACTTTCTTCATAAACTTTTGACCCAAAAAATCATCTTTTAAGTCTTCAAATGGGCCTCAAAAGATTCTAGACCCTAAATCTGCAAAGTACGACTCGCCCCTAAAATGGGCCCTATTTAAGGCCAATTCATCCAACCTAACCAAAAAGCACCAAAGTAGATGGCAAATCATATATTGATCCATTTCAGATCATATCTCTCCATTTTGGGAGACTTTTGGTCACCAAAAGAATTACTAAATGTGGTGAGAAAAAATTTCCTCCACCTTCTCCTTCAAATATCATTTAGCCTAGCGTGGAAGTTGTCCTTTCAATCCATCCTGCCAGATTTTGTATTGTCCTCGTTTGGTTGTTATGGATTTCTTCTACAAAATTGTATATTCTATTAACTCTATCTAAGCCTTTGGTGCTAAGCCCTCTATAAAAGGTAAGACCTTCTCAAGTTCTTTGTCCAACATGAAAGGTTCAAAGAGTTTTAGATTTTCCACATTCACTACTAAGTAAATGCACATATATGGGGGTAGATTGAGTTTGTAGGAATTATCTCCTACCTTCTCAAACACTTTAAAGAGACCATACCACAGTGCCTTGATCTTCTTACCAAGACCTTGTAGGCTTTCCTTATTCAAGTGAAACCAAACTCTATTTTCCATCTTCAATGTTTTCTCAACCCTTTGTTGGTCATGTTTGGCCTTGTATTTTTCCTTTGACTTTTCAATGTCTCATGAACTTGAAAATGGATTTTCCTAATCTTATTAAAAAAAAATCATCTCTTAATGCTTCACCTGTGGTGTCTTCCCTCACTCCCCCTTGTTTTCTATATACAACATCCACATGTGAAGGTGGCAACGATATCCAAAACAAGTTTCAAAAGGGGGCTTACTAATAGAAGCATGGACTACTCTATTATAAGAGTTTTGGGTGTATATTAAATTCTCATCTCGAGTATTTGGATGCTTCTAATTATATCCCCTCAAGAGTTGAACCAATGTCATGATCACCACTTTTACTTGCTTATTTGTCTGTGGCCCTGGAAAGTTGTAGACCTCTTCAACTTATTGTCCATCTTCTTCCAAAGTGTAGTCCAAAATGAACTAGGAAATTTGTATCTCTATCCGAGATGATGCTTCTTGGTATCCCAAAGTGCACCTAGACCTTTTCAAAGAACAAGGGTGTTGCTTCTTGTCCTTTTATGGTCTTTGTACAAGTCATGAGAATGCACATCTTACTGAACTTGTCAACTACCACAAGTAGATAGTCATGTTGACTTTCATTAGATTTTCATTAGATTTAATCTGACATGGCATATTTGTAGTGTGATGTGACTTTTTTTTTTTAATTTTATATGGAGGCCCATTTTAGACCCCAAATTTCCTCTAATTGAGCTTCCATTTCATAATAGCTTAAACCAAGGCATAGATTCCATTGTCATATGTAGGGTAGTTCTCAAGACTCTACCGTGCAACATTTCATAATATTAACATGTTGACCTTCCTCCTTCCATCAAAATAACTCCCATAGCATATCCATTTGCATCTATCTCCAATTCAAAAGGATTATATAAGTTTGGCAATGTGAGAAGTGGTTCTTTATTGATCTTTTGTTTGAGCTCTTCAAAGAATTTATTTCGATTATTTCCCCACTAGAAACCCTTTCCACTAGTTGTTATATCATAGAGAGGTGTAGCCATAGCTGAAAACAAAGCTATAAACTTCCAAATGTATTGTGCTACCACCAAAAAGATCCTAATATCAATGACATTTGTAGGATTTGGTCACTTGGTGAGGGTATCCATCCTTGCAACAACAATCTGAAGTTTTCATCCCCTAATCACATACCCCAAATACACCATAGACTTCTGAGAAATTCACAATTGTTAAGGTTTTAAGTCCTCCCACTTAGTTATCAAGGGATCACCCTTCAACCAAAGTATCTCCATATGGATTTCCCACCAAGTTAGGGTATGGCCCTCCAACTTTAGTTGATCAAATGATATATTTTGCTCGTATGTTATATTATGGACTCTAAAATAAAATTCCAACTATTGCAACCATTGATTCAACTTAATATCATTGATCTCACCTTGATGGAGTTTGATGTCCACTTTTTCTTTCACTTTATAGAGATATTGGGAAGAATTGTTGTTGTTAGAACTTGGTTTTTCTTTCTCTAGCACTTTTTTCAACTTCTTTTTTGTGTCTTCATTGTCCACTTAATTTCCCATCTTATCCCGCTTATGAGTTAGATCCACCAAACTACTTGAAAGTTCCAAACTTTCTCTCTAAAGATACCATAAGGATTGATGTATTGTGAGATATATCAATGACTTCTATTTCTAGTTTCGTAGATCTCTCTTCAAATTCATCTCTCAGTTCTCCACTAAACTTGTCCACCATAGCTAGGGTTTGAAGACTTTTTTTGGCCAACTTTTGGATCATGCAATTTCCTAGAAAAACCCCAAAGAAAACCACTCTGATAACAATATGATCTATAATTTTTCGTGGATATTCCACTGGAATAGTTCGCACAACATATCTTATAACTTTCTGCAAACTCTTAGTTATGTACAGTTTAACGAAGACTCAAGATTCATTGTATTAGCTTAATTCCACAAAATGCTAAAATAAATTGAAACTGAAGGAAAACATATAGAAAAAAAATAACACATCCACATAGATAACACAAGATATACCTTGGGAAAACCTACTATGAAGAAAAACCCCAAAAAAGTGAGGATTATATGTTGCTCTTTTCTTCTTCAATATGCAATGAAAATACGGAGAAATTGGTACTCTCTATGGAGTTACCAATAAAATTTTGGCTTGTATGGCTACTACGAGATAACCTACTTCCTGCTCTAATATGCATTCCCTTGCTCTTGCTTAACTATAGAACAATACAATAGCACCATAAAACACCCTTTCTTTTCCTAATAGCTTAGTATTTAACAATGTCATGTTATCATAGCAAAACATCCATATAAAATTCTATTATCACTTCGTTAATATCTCTACCAAAAATTTGCATAGACATATGTCTTTATAAACATCCAAGAATCCGTACTTTGTCTCTCATTCACTTTTTTTTTCAGAAGAAAAATAGATGTTCCTTGTTATTCAATATTGAATCAAAGGTAACTGGTTACATCACCATGATATTGTATATATCATATCAGAGCTAGTTCAAAAGACAGTTCTCAAGAGCATACAATGCAAAATTGTAGGACCATTCAAGGTTCATTGAAGACACCATCCACTAGCCAGCTTTAACAGGTAAGACGAATCCAAACATCTCATAAAAGGAGACATAAATATCCCAGTTCAATTTATCCAAGGAAGTTCTCAAGGAATAGTACTAATATCAAACCCTCAGAGGTGAACAATGTCAACCCTAAGTATCCAAAATGATACTCTAAGAAAACTCAAGCATCCATACTCGAAATCAAATAACAAAAATGGTTCATGAGTATGATGTACAAGCTCATCTCTAGAAAAGCTTAAGCTCAGTCTTCCCCAATAGTTATTCCTTCATAGTATTATGTGAAGGAAATAAGGTCAGAATCCATGGGGAGAGCATCGGAATCCACGGGGAGAGCTTCCTTGGATAAATTTTCTGCCCTCTCATTGTGTTCTCTATAGACATGATGAAAGTCTAACGTGTGAAAGTAGGATTTGAGTCCCTCAATGCTGTCACACCAAGAATCTAGATTGAGTGAAATGAGTGCTGCCTTATCATTTTCCCAATTTATAATGACAGAAGATTCTCCATACACATGGAGAGTGGGGATACCAATCTCTTTTGAAATGTGAAATAGAGCCAATAGTTCCACTCTGGTATTGGTGATGATCCCACAACCCATCTTGATGCAAAAAAAAGTGAGACTGACTGATCAACAGATAGATACCAACTCCTCCAATCTTATTTGTTACAGCACCATCAAAATATCCTGATGGATAAGTTAAGACAGGGGCATTACCAATGTTCCTGTGCCTGGATTTTATTTTACAGTCAACAGGATAGGAGTTGACCTGATCCAAAATTTTGTAGGAGAGAGGGATCATTTCAAGTGGCTTATCTTCAAATATGCAGTGGTTTCGGGAGATCCACAAGTTCCAGATGAAGAATAAGGGAATATATATGCATTCCCTTTCCCTTTTGAACCGGTCTTATAAATTACCTAGTAAAGATGAATCATTCCAAACCAGGGAACAGATAAAATTTCTGTGCGGAATGTTGATGATAGATCAAACAAAGGAACAACCAACAAAGAGATGACTAACAGATTCTTCATTAGTTCTGTAAAGGCTACATCTATTGGTCCTAGCCCATCCTTTTTTTTCTTCAGATTGTCCCAAGTATTTATGTGATTTTCAATACAAAGCCATGAAAAGAATTTAATTTTTAAAGGAACATTACAACACCATAACTGGGAGTGAGATATAACAGGTTATAGAGGCAATAAAGTTGAGACAATGAGATCATAGGCCATACTGGCAGAGACAATACCTAAAACCTTATTGTGCATCCATAATAAAGTGTCCTCAAATTCCTTTAATTCGATGCCACCATGAGTCAACCCTTTAACATAATCTATCAATTATTCCTTCCATCTACCTCCCAAATCCAAATCAGTAGTTGATAACCAGTATGACCAATGGTTTGATCCAGCATCCATATTTCGTTCCTGATTGAGATTTGATATTCCATAATCGTGGAGATAGTCTTTGAGCCCTAAGAAAGCACGAAGGAGGAGTTCATACCAGCTATCGGGTCAACTCCCAGTCTAATACGCTTACCATCTCCAACCTTCAAACCCAGTTGTATGGTGATACAAGAAAGAATTCTTATAAAACCATTCCAAAAGTAGGATGAACCTTGTACAGGGAAAGCACTGTTTGCGCATCCAGTAATCCACATATAAGTTTTTAAGATATTTATGGCCAATAAAATGGCTCCAGGTTCCATTACCATTTAATACCACCCATAGACTTTTCATTATGAGAGACATACCATACCATTCCATGTTTTTGATGTTCCATCCACCATTTTCATGGGATTTGGAGATGATGTGCCAATCCACCAAGTGCATCTTTTGTTTACCACCTGTGCTTCCCCAAAGAAAAGTAAAAATGCAGCACCTCGGACAATTCAATAAGGATTTAGGTATATAGGCTAAGGCAAACCAGTATACAGCTAACCCCGAGAGTACATACCTGACAAGAATTAGCCTTCCACCAAGTGATAGCAATCTGTAAGCCCGGTTACAGGTTCTTTTTTCAAAAAAATTAATGATCCATCTCCAATCATTGGTGCGATAACCCAAAGGTTTGAGATGGTACCTGGGGTATTTAAAACCTGTAGATAGTGGATCCATTTTGCAGGGGAGGATGGAGGCAATGAGATCCCTAGTCTCCACATCCAATTCATTGTATAGGAAGGATGACTTTTCTAAACTAATGGTCATACATGTAGCTGAACATAAGAGATCAATAACTTCTTTATAAGCTTGTCATTCTTCCAGTAACCCCAGCCCAAACAAAATAACATCATCAACAAAGAGAAAGTGTGTAATAGATAGGTTGGAAGAGACTTTGATCCCTTTGATCTTACCTTTCCTCAATGCATCAATAATAATAAGGCTAAGACTTTCAATTACCAGAATGAAGAGGAGAGGGGATAGGGGGAAACCCTGTCATATACCACAGGAAGCTGGGAAGAAATTTGATGGGGTTCCATTTACTAATATCGAGAAGTTTGAGGAGATGACACAACCCATGATCCAGTTCACCCAATCAACAGGAATACCAATTTGGAGAAGGAAAAGTTGTAAGAAAGTCCAATTTACTCGATCAAATGCTTTGACAAGGTCCAACTTGAGTACCATAACTTGCAAGTTCATGGATTTGATGTTGTGTAGGATTTCCTGAGTGATTCCCACAGGTTCAATGATATGTCTTCTTGAGGAATCCATGCTGATGGCCTGAGATAGCATTGTCCAAGAAAGGCTTCAGGTGAATATCAACAATTTTGGAGATGAGCTTGTAAATCAAATTGCATAGTGAGATAGGTCGAAAGTCTGCAAAGGTAAGAGGCTTCTCACATGTGGGGATGAGTGTAATGAACGTGGCATTAATGGAATTGATAACCTTCCCTTCAATCTGAGAGTGTTCAATAGCTTTGAGGAGTTCTGATCCCACCAAGTCGAAGAAGTAGAGAAATAACTCTAGCGGCCATCCATCCAGGCCAGGGCTCTTATCCTTTTTGAACCCTTTTAATGCTTCTTCAACTTCTGAAAGTGTGATCTCTGAGAGGAAGATACCAACTTTTTCCTCCTGCACATAAGAGGGAAGGAGATTGATTACTTTAATTTGATCAGCAATGCTTGTATTGTCGTCATTTTTGAAGATATCCGAGAAGTGTAGTTCACCCAATAGTTTGAGGTGGGTTTCATCTTCCACAAGTTCTCCTTCCCAATTCTTAAGAGCCCAAATAGTTTTGGAATTACTTCTAGCAGAAGCATAATTATGGAAGAATTTGGTGTAAGCATCTCCTTCACTAATCCAAATGGCTCTGCTTTTAAGATTCCATGTCAATACTTCATAAGCTGGGTAGCTTTCCTTTCTATTTTTAAGAGAATACCACTGTGCAGATTCACAATCAGTAAGTATACCTGAGGTTCGTAAATTAAGGCAAGAATGGATCTTTTGGTCAATTCCAATAATCTCTTCATTCCTTATGTGCGTCTACTTTTTTTCCCAGCCTTTTACTACACTTTTGAGCCTTTTGAGGTTGTGAGTGAGTAGAGCCATGTGATCACAGGCCAAAAGTGAACTATCATAGGCCCACGAAGTGTTTACAATAGTGGGGAAATCCTTCTCCAATAGTTAGGCCCGATTAAACTTGAGGAGAGGAAGACAGGACTTCCCATTCCAGGAAGACAGGGCAGTGGTCAAAGATCACCGAGGGTAGGGTCCAGGATCTGTAGTGGTTAAAGATGGGGAGGATATGAACAAATGCCAAAAATCTATCCAATCTTTTGCTGATTCCCTCAATTCCAACCCTCCCATTTCTCCAAGTCGGACTTGGAGAGTGAGGGGACAAATACACCATATTGGCACTTGCCAGTAGTTGAGAGAAGAAGGGAGCCAACATATCAACACGAGATTTGTTGCCCCATATTTCTACATCGGAGAGAGTGAAGTTTAGATCCCCATGAAGTAGGATATTAGGTAGTTCAAATAAGTCTCCAGCCAGTACATTGTTCCAGAAAAAATCCCTGTTAGTGTAAGGGCCATAGCAGTTGAGGATAGAGAGCTCAGAGCTAAGGCCTTTGAACCTGACTTTGATCAAAATACCAACGTAGGAGACAAAAGCTTTACAACGAACATGAATAGGGTTCCATCCAATTAAGAGGCCCCAGAGAAGTCTGAAGAATCGATGCCACAAAATTCCCACACATGTTTGGTTTTGGAAAACAAAGATGAAGTGCATGATAGTGGTTTCACATAATTTCCTAAATGAGGATCATATCAGGATTTATAGAAAAAAATAAAGAACATATGGGTTTTTGTTTGGTAATCCCCCCAAAACCACGGATGTTCATAGTGAGAATTTTCATGGGGAAACATGCCCATCAGGTGACAATGCTCTAAGTGCTTGAGGGGAAGATAAATTGTGGGAAGTCAAGGGAGCTCTAGCAACTGCCTTAAGTCTTATAGATAGTGAAGTATAAATACCAATGGTCCCTAAATCCCCCAAAGTAATGGAAGGATCGCATAAGGTTACCAATCACATAAGGTTACCAATAATACATACTAAAACATACATACATAACAGAGACAAGAGATAAGAACAAGTAGATAGAATAACAGATTATATTAACATGAGAGGGTCCATACAATACAAAGAACTGAGCCGAGTTCTCATCCGGCTCAACAGCCTAATATATATGAATTACAAATAGTTACAAATAACTACCTGTCGGTTCACTCAACCAACACGACCTTAGGTGGCTGACCTAATCGCTAACTAGTCGGCTATCGTTCAAGTCAGCTTACCGACTTGCTCCTCCAACATCTCCCCCATGAACAAAACGTTTCTTCATCCCAAAGAAACAGGGACGTACCCAAAATTTCTTTGTTCGTCTAAGTAGTCATTCTGTGTGCTTGATCTTCATGGGCTGTGAAGTCTCATGGTTGGTCTTTTCTGTACACAGACTTCGACAATTGCTTCAACTGTCACTGCCAGCTGATGTTGGAAATCCATCCAACTCTACAAAATTTTATGTATGTCGATGGTTAGTGTAGTCAGATTGGATAAGATCGACATTTTCTTTGGTATGGAAACTTCTGCTATTTTTTCCATGTCAGGACCCATAAGCTAGTCATTTTTCTCCGCTGTCTCCAGTAGTCTTTTCATCTACGAGCAGATGATGTCTACTTTTTCCAGGTTTGGAATGGCTTGTTGCACCCACTGATGTGCTTCTCGCTCGAGCTTCTACAGTTTGGCTGTTTCAAGCACTATTTGATCTTCAATTGTGCTTCTAAGTGCTGCATCAGTGCTTTTCCTTTTCTCAAGTGCTTGGATCTCCTGTCGGGTCTGCCTGGTTTGTTAATAGACTCACCCATAGTAAGCAAGCCAGTCTCACAATATTTCTTCTGTGATGACAGACTCCTCCATGTGATCTTGCAACACCTTGTATGCTTCTGAAAAGGTTGTGTGCTGCTCCTTCAATAGTCGAATAGTTTCTTCTTTCTGCTCCTCTTTTGTGTCCTGAATTTGTGCCTGCAGTGCCAACACCACGCTCTCAAACAACAGATAAGCTCTTTCTAGTGGTTTGTCGGTGTCGACCTCTGCTGGTCCTGGTATTACCGATTGTACAAGGTTTTTGCAGTTGTTGAAGAACTCGACTTGTTCCTTTTCATTGTTGTCAAGCTCCTTACGTCTCTGCTGGCTCCTTGTCTTTGCTTCGACTGTTGGGGTTTCCAGGAGTTGTCCTAGCTCTGTATCTCTCAACTTGGTTGCATCGACTACAATGGTTGACCCAAGCTGACTGATATGGACCATTATCGTCTGTTCACGATGATCCTTCTTCTTTTTCTCCTTCTTCTTCTTGTGCTTGTGTGGCTCTGTTTGTTGTGGCACCCATGTACCTCTAAGAGTCAAAACTGGATTTTCTGTTTGTGGGGCAGCAGTGATGGATGGTATTTCTGGTTGGGGTGGTGGGATGATTGCTGCATCTAGTTGTGCCTCTGGTTGGTTGGATGTAGAGGGACCAGAAGTGGATGCAATTGTCGCTAATGGTTGCAGTGGAGGTGGTTCTGGTGCAACTGGTTGAATTAAGGGTTCTGAGTTGGGAGGTGGTGGTGATGGGGTTGGTGAATGGTCGGGTGTGATTGGGTTGGTGGAAGTGTGGTCGAGTGGTGGATTGTCAATCTGAGGGGGCGAATCCAGGTCGGAGAACATTTGGTCGATTTCTCAACTTATGTCCTCCATGTTTTCTCCTTCCTCATCTCCGGTCGGTTCAGGGGCTGGTGGATGGGGTTCAGGGTTGGTCAGAGTGATAGACGTGATCCGCCGTGTGACAACTTCAGCTTCTTTGTTGGGGTTTCTCTCAAAGGTCGAAATCACAATTGCAAAAGTCTTTAGCCTCTGGAGTACTTGGCCAGGTTGTCTGGATCCACCAACTTCAAACAAAGGGGCTTTGGTAGAGAGTTTTTGTACCATGGTGAATATTCAAGCAGTTTTTCAATGTATGCCTGGAGGTCTTTGTCACGGTCATATTTTTCCTTCACAACCTTTGACATAGCATTCTTGCATAAGTCCAGTGGACTCACTGAAAGTTGTTGAGGTATTATCTCCTCTGTTATTTTTGTCGGAGACGGAGGTGGGGGTGTAGACACAAAATCCACATTATTTTCGGCCGTCGAAGTGTTTGTGCTCTTCACCTTCTTTGGTCGACCTTGTTGTGCCCCTGCCTCGACAAATTTTTGAAATTGGGTCTCCATCGGCACTTTGTTTGTTGCGGCATCCTCTAATATGTCGAGGGCCGTAGCTGCCAGTTCCTCCTCATCCTCTGAAGACTCTGCAATGATAAGCCTGTGCTTACCTTTCCCTTGCTCTTGTTCCTGTGTTTTCTTTCTTTTTCTCGAGGCTGCTATCTCCTTCGATAATCTGGTTATATTGTCCTTAGTGAGAGCATACTCTGGATTTTCAGTTTCTATTTCTCCCCATGGGTCTTGGGTCGGGATGAGACTTTCTTCAGTCGGATTGGTTACCTATTGTTCTGCGTGTGTCTCTTCCCTTTGTGCTGTCGGAGGCTTAATTATGATTTGTAGTCAGCTAGTGCCTTCGACCAGTGTCTCCTTTGACACAAAGGTACTGATGTATAAGTTAAGCTCACAATCCTCCTCCTTCTCCTGGTCTGTCAACGGCTCCTCTATCGAGAAGTCTATTCCTTTGCTCTTGTTGGTATTGGAACTTTTGTTCCAGCTTGTCGAGACAGCTCCCGAAATATTTCTTCGACTGTCGGGTAGTAGTCGAGGCTCTTTGCATTTGTTTTGGCGCCCTGCATGTACCACACCGCGGTATGGTCAAGCTCTAGCTGAATGTGGGCCTTTTGGGGCAGACTTCGTCGGATGTTCTGAGGCACCCTCCATCTGGTCGTGTGGACTTTGAGTTGCTGGAGCCGGTTTTCCAACAACACCTTTCCATTGGCAAGTTCCTTCATTGTTCCATTCTGGGAGAACGGTTTGAATCTCCACATATGAAATCTTGTCAGTTCTTGAAATTTTTTTATTTATAATTTACTCGGATACCACACATTAATATATAATTTAAGATAATCTTCCAAACAACTACTACTCAAACTTCAACCACAATTCACATTTCTATGACTACTGCAACTTTTTTCCATATGTGTCGGTCATAAGAAACACATGACCCATACCACATGCAAAAAAAACCAAGTTGGTGAGGTAGTATTATATATAATATTTGGACGTACCATTTAATAACAATGAAGAAATCATACCGAAATTGTAAAATAGTCCTCGCTATTACATAGCTCTAATATATCATTTGGACGTACCATTTTATAATTTGAAGAAATGATGTTAAGGCATTAAATATCCTTTGTGTCGGCACTCTGCTAGGGGCTGTGTATTTAATGGTGAGCTTTTATTTTAACACGATCTTTTGCGTATAACTTACTTGTCAAATCTCATATAATTCAGGATATAAAGCATGCACAACAATTCACCATTACACTCTCACACAAAAAAACAAACTGCATGATCTTTTGCTTATAATTTACTTGTCAAATCTGATATAATTCAGGATATAAAGCATGCACAACAATTCATCATTACACTCTCACACAAAAAACAAAATGCACTCGGAGGTTAGGGCCATGCTTTTCCATGTGTCGGAATTCTTGATTTAAATAAATTTGCTTTCATTGAGAAGATAGACTCAACATTTTGCTCACAATGTGCAGTGGAATGGAGTAACCTACTTACCTGACCATTTGCACTGATCGGACGAATGACAATGTCGGATGTGACCGCTCACGTGAGCTAGGTCGTCCGATCGG
>LPNX010369352.1:5962-74262 GCA_001517045.1 Pseudotsuga menziesii | reverse complement strand
AAATTTAATATATTTGTGGTATTTTTTATGGAATTATTTATGACATTGTGGTTTAGATGGTAACTGCATTACTTCATGTGTTATGTTTTGATATCTACTTTTTTGTTTCTACTCATTTATGAAACAATAGAATAACATTATAGGAATAGAATTTTTTCTTCTCCTTGTAGTTCACTATTTAACAATGTCTTGATAGTCTTTAAGGTTAGTTTTAGGGCTTTTACATGCCCCAACTCCCAATTAGGATTAGGGTTTTGGATCATATAGAATGTTTTTGCAAATCCACATGTGACTTGCTCTACATGATAATGAAAGCTAGCGTGGAAACCATTAGGCACCATAGTCGTCAACATGATAGGTCAACTCGCAAGAGGCATAACTTCCTCATACGAACTCTGATTGAGGTGATCTTTGCGTCATTGGAAATCTCTCAGAGTGTTGAACAATGTTGAAAAGGTAAAACTTTCTTCATAAACTTTTGACCCAAAAAATCATCTTTTAATTCTTCAAATGGGCCTCAAAAGATTCTAGACCCCAAATCTGCAAAGTACGACTGGCCCCTAAAATGGGCCCTATTTAAGGCCAATTCATCCAACCTAACCAGAAAGCACCAAAGTAGATGGAAAATCATATATTGATCCATTTCAGATCATATCTCTCCATTTTGGGAGACTTTTGGTCACCAAAAGAATTTACTGAATGTGGTGAGAAAAAATTTCCTCCACCTTCTCCTTCAAGTACCATTTAGCCTAGCGTGGAAGTTGTCCTTTCAATCCATCCTGCCAGAATTTGTATTGTCCTCGTTTGGTTGTTATGGATTTCTTCTGCAAAATTGTATATTCTATTAACTCTATCTAAGCCTTTGGTGCTAAGCCCTCTATAGAAGGTAAGACCTTCTCAAGTTCTTGGTCCAACATGAAAGGTTCAAAGAGTTTTAGATTTTCCACATTCATTACTAAGTAAATGCACATATATGGGGGTAGACTGAGTATGTAGGAATTATCTCCTACCTTCTCAAACACTTTAAAGAGACCATACCACAGTGCCTTGATCTTCTTACCAAGACCTTGTAGGATTTCCTTATTCAAGTGAAACCAAACTCTATTTTCCATCTTGAATGTTTTCTCGCCCCTTTGCTGGTCATGTTTGGCCTTGTATTTTTCCTTTGACTTTTCAATGTCTCGTGTACTTGCAAATGGATTCTCCTAATCTTATTAATAAATTTTTCATCTCTTAATGCTTCACCTGTGGTGTCTTCCCTCAATCCCCCTTGTTTTCTATATACAACATCCACATGTGAAGGTGGCAACGATATCCAAAACAAATTTCAAAAGGGGGATTACCAATAGAAGCATGGACTACTCTATTATAAGAGTGTTGGGTGTATATTAAATTCTCATCTCGAGTCTTTGGATGATTCTAATTATAGCCCCTCAAGAGTTGAACCAATGTCATGTTCACCACTTTTATTTGCTTATTTGTCTGTGGATGGAAAGTTGTAGACCTCTTCAACTTAGTGTCCATCTTCTTCCAAAGTGTAGTCCAAAATGAACTAGGAAATTTGTATCTCTATCCGAGATTATGCTTCTTGGTATCCCAAAGTGCACCTAGACCTTTTCAAAGAACAAGGGTGTTGCTTCTTGTCCTTTTATGGTCTTTGTACAAGTCATGAGAATTCACATCTTACTAAACTTGTCAATTATTACAAATAGATAGTCATGTCCTTTCCTGGTTCTTGGAATAACACCCACAAAATCCTTGGATATGCTCTCCCATGTTTTAGTACGTACAAGGCATGGCATAGTCCTTTCTTTTTTATGATGGGGCTTACTTGTACAACAAAGTAAGCATCCTTTGATAAATAGAGCTACATCTTCTTGCATTCTAGGCCAATAAACATACATTTCTAAGTTGCAATTGTATTCCCAACACCAAAAATCCCACAATTTTGGGGGTATGATCCTCTCTGATAAGTTGAAATTTCTCACTTTTAGTAACATAGAGCTTCATTATCTTGTAAAGTAACCCATCCTTACGATGATAGTCAACCTTGATGTCACCTTCTTCTACATGGAATTGACCTTGTAGCTGTTGAAATAATCTCTTTGAAGTCCTCATCTTCTGTGTTCCTCCTTGTATGCTTCATGGGTGAAAGGCTACATATGCATAAGAGTACCCAAAGTTGTGATCTTGGTTGTAGGTGGCCTTGAGAGCATGTCTTCTAGATATCTTGTATTACTCTTATTATATTTGATTATTGGATGGAATTGTTGTAAAAACATCATACACTTGTATTGTTGGGTTTGTTGTAGCTTACACCAGGCCTACAAATATTTCAATGGATGGCGATAAGTATGAATCATGGTCTACTTTCCCATCATATAGGGCTTCCATTTCATAATAGCTTGAACCAAGGCATAGATTCCATTGTCATATGTAGGGTAGTTCAAGACTCTACCGTGCAACATTTCATAATATTAACATGTTGACCTTCCTCCTTGCATCAAAATAGCTCCCATAGCATATCCATTTGCATCTATCTCCAATTCAAAAGGATTATATAAGTTTGGCAATGTGAGAAGTAGTTATTTATTGATCTTTCGTTTGAGCTCTTCAAAGAATTTATTTCAATTATTTCCCCACTAGAAACCTTTTCCACTAGTTGTTATGTCATAGAGAGGTGTAGCCATAGCTGAAAAGGAAGCTATAAACTTCCAAATGTATTGTGCTACCACCAAAAAGATCCTAACTTCAATGACATTTGTAGGATTTGGTCACTCGGTGACGGTATCCATACTTGCAACAACAATCTGAAGTTTTCATCCCCCAATCACATACCCCAAATACACCATAGAATTCTGAGAAATTCACAGTTGTTAAGGTTTTAAGTTCTCCCACTTAGTTATCGAGGGATCACCCTTCAACCAAAGTATCTCCATATGGATTTCCCACCAAGTTAGGGTATGGCCCTCCAACTTTAGTTGAGCAAATGATATATTTTTCTCATATGTTATATTATGGACTCTAAAATAAAATTCCAACTATTGCAACCATTGATTCAACTTAATAGCATCGATCTCACCTTGATGGAGTTTGATGTCCACTTTTGCTTCCACTTTATAGAGAGATTGGGAAGAATTGTTGTTGTTAGAACTTGGTTTTTCTTTCTCTAACACTTTTTTCAACTTCTTTTTTGGGTCTTCATTGTCCACCCAATTTCTCATCTTATCTTGCTTATGAGTTAGACCCACCAAACTACTTGAAAGTTCCAAACCTTCTCTCTAAAGATACCATAAGGATTGATGTATTGTGAGATATCTCAATGACTTCTATTTCTAGTTTCATATATCACTCTTCAAATTCATCTCTCAGTTCTCCACTAAACTTGTCCACCATAGCTAGGGTTTGAAGACTTTTTTTGGCTAACTTTTGGATCATGCAATTTCCCAGAAAAACCCAAACAAAACCACTCTGATACCAATTTGATCTATAATTTTTCGTGGATCAGGGATAATTTTAGGGGCGAAATTTAGCCCAATGGGCTATTTTTCCATGTTTTTCTCCCAAAAAAGATTCGCCATTTTACATTTTTTGAAGCCCTGTTTCGCCCAATTTTGATGGGGTAAAAATTTTTCACCCTAAAAATCGCCAAATTATTATATAAATGGTATAAAATCCTTGGCAATTAAAATATTTTTTGAAAAATATCGCCAATCATTTTATAGTTGTCCTTTTAAGAATTGGTAATATTCACCAACATTTATACACTTTTAATAAGTATGGTTCCTTATAATCATCCCTGTCGTGGATATTCCACTAGAATAGTTCACACAATATATCTTATAACTTTCTGCAAACTCTTAGTTATGTAGTGTTTAATGAAGACTCAAGATTGATTGTATTAGCTTAATTCCACAAAATGCTAAAATAAATTGAAACTGAAGGAAAACATATAGAAAAAAAATAATGCATCCACACAGATAACACAAGATATACCTTGGGAAAACCTACTATGAAGAAAAACCCCCAAAAAGTGAGGATTATATGTTGCTCTTTTCTTCTTCAATATGCAATGAAAATACAGAGAAAGTTGTACTCTCTATGGAGTTACCAATAAAATTGTGGCTTGTATGGCTACTACGAGATAACCTACTTCCTGCTCTAATATTCATTCCCTTGCTCTTGCTTAACTATAGAACAATACAATAGCACCATAAAAAACCCTTTCTTTCCCTACTAGCTTAGTATTTAACAATGTCATGTTATCATAGAAAAACATCCATATAAAATTATATTATCACTTCATTAATATCTCTACCAAATATTTGCATAGACATATGTCTTTACAAACATCCAAGAATCCGTACTTTGTCTCTCATTCACTTTTTTTTTTAGAAGAAAAATAGATGTTCCTTGTTATTCAATATTGAATCAAAGGTAACTGGTTACATCACCATGATATTGTATATATCATATCAGAGCTAGTTCAAAAGACAGTTCTCAAGAGCATACAATGCAAAATTGTAGGATCAGTCAAGGTTCATTGAAGACACCATCCACCAGCCAGCTTTAACAAGTAAGACCAATCCAAACATGTCATAAGAGGAGACATAAAGATCCTAGTTCAGTTTATCCAAGGAAGTTCTCGAGGAAGAGTACTAATATCAAACCCTCATAGGTGAACAATGTCAACCCTAAGTATCCAAAATGATACTCTAAGAAAACTCAAGCATCCATACTTGAAATCAAATAACCAAAATGGTTCATGAGTATGATGTACAAGCTCAGCTCTAGAAGAGCTTAAGCTTATCTTCCCCAATAGTTATTCCTTCATAGTATTCTGTGAAGGAAATAAGGTCGGAATCCATGGGGAGAGCTTCCTTGGATAAATTTTCTGCCCTCTCATTGTGTTCTCTATAGACATGATGAAAGTCTAACGCGTGAAAGCAAGATTTGAGTCCCTCAATGTTGTCACACCAGGAATCTAGATCGAGGGAAATGAGTGCTTCCTTATCATTTTCCCAATTTATAATGACAGAAGATTCCCCATACACATGGAGAGTGGGGATACCAATCTCTTTTGAAATGTGAAATAGAGCCAATAGTTCCGCTCTGGTATTGGTGATGATCCCACGACCAGTATACAGCTAACCCCGAGAGTACATACCTAACAAGAATTAGCCTTCCACCAAGTGATAGCAATCTGTAAGCCCGGTTACAGGTTCTTTTTTCAAAAAATTTAATGATCCATCTCCAATCATTGGTGCGATAACCCAAAGGTTTGAGACGGTACCTGGGGTATTTAAAACCTGTAGATAGTGGATCCATTTTGCAGGGGAGGATGGAGGCAATGAGATCCCTACTCTCCACTTCCAATTCATTGTACAGGAAGGATGACTTTTCTAAACTAATGGTCATACCTGTAGCTGAACATAAGAGATCAATAAATTCTTTATAAGCTTGTCATTCTTCCAGTAACCCCAGCCCAAACAAAATAAAATCATCAACAAAGAGAAAGTGTGTAATAGACAGGTTGGAAGAGACTTTGATCCCTTTGATTTTTCCTTTCCTCGATGCATCAATAATAATAAGATTAATACTTTCAATTACCAGAATTAAGAGGAGAGGGGATAGGGGGAAACCCTGTCGTATACCACAGGAAGCTGGGAATAAATTTGATGGGGTGCCATTTACTAATATCGAGAAGTTTGAGGAGCTGACACAACCCATGATCCAATTCACCCCATCAACAAGAATACCAATTTGGAGAAGGAAAAGCTATAAGAAAGTCCAATTTATTCGATCAAATGCTTTGACAAGGTCCAAATTGAGTACCATAACTTGCAAGTTCTTTGATTTGATGGTGTGTAGGATTTCCTGAGTGATTCCCACAGGTTCAATGATATGTCTTCTTGAGGAATCCATACTATTGGCCTGAGATAGCCTTGTCCAAGAAAGGCTTCAGGGGAATATCAACAATTTTGGAGATGAGCTTGTAAATCAAATTGAATAGTGAGATAGGTCGAAATTCTGCAAAGGTAAGAGGCTTCTCACACGTGGGGATGAGTGTAAGGAACGTCGCATTAATGGAATTGATAACCTTCCCTTCAATCCAAGAGTGTTCAATAGCCCTGAGGAGTTATGATCCCACCAAGTCGAAGAACCAGAGAAAGAAATCCAACGGCCATCCATCCGGGCCAGGGCTCTTATCCTTTTTGAACCCTTTTAATGCTTCTTCAACTTTCGAAAGTGTGATCTCTGAGAGGAAGATACCAACTTTTTCCTCTAGCACATAAGAGGGAAAGAGATTGATTACTTTAAGTTGATTAGCAATGCTTGTATTGTCGTCATCTTTGAAGATATCCGAGAAGTGTAGTTCACCCAATAGTTTGAGGTGGGTTTCATCTTCCACAAGTTCTCCTTCCCAATTCTTAAGAGCCCAAATAGTTTTGGAATTACTTCTAGCAAAAGCATAATTATGGAAGAATTTGGTGTAAGCATCTCCTTCACTAATCCAAATGGATCTGCTTTTAAGATTCCATGTCAATACTTCATGAGCTGGGTAGCTTTCCTTTCTATTTTTAAGAGAAGACCACTATGCAGATTCACAATCAGTAAGTATACCTGAGGTTCGTAAATTAAGGAGAGAATGGATCTTTTGGTCAATTCCAATAATCTCTTTATTCCTTATGTGCGTCTGCTTTTTTTCCCAGCCTTTTACTACACTTTTGAGCCTTTTGAGGTTGTGAGTGAGTAGAGCCATGTGATCACAGGACAAAAGTGAAGTATCCTAGGCCCACGAAGTGTTTACAATAGTGGGAAAATCCTTTTCCAATAGCCAAGCCCGATTAAACTTGAGGAGAGGAAGACAGGACTTCCCATTCCAAGCAGACAAGGTAGTGGTCAGAGATCACCGAGGGTAGGGTCATGGATTTGTAGTGGTTGAAGATGGGGAGGATATGAACAAATGCCAAAAATCTATCCAATCTTTTGTTGATTCCCTCAATTCCAACCCGCCCATTTATCCAAGTCAGACTAGGAGAGTGAGGGGCCAGATACACCATATTGGCTCTTGCCAGTAGTTGAGAGAAGAAGGGAGCCAAGATATCAACACGAGATTTGTTGCCCCATATTTCTGCATCGGAGAGAGTGAAGTTTAGATCCCCATCAAGTAGGAGATTAGGTAGTTCAAATAAGCCCCCATCTAGTACATTGTTCCAGATAAAATCCCTGTTAGTGTAAGGGACATAGCAGTTGAGGATAGAGAGCTCAGAGCTAAGGCCTTTGAACCTGGCTTTGATCAAAATACCAACGTAGGAGACAAAAGCTTTACAATGAACAAGAAGAGGGTTCCATCCAATTAAGAGACCCCCAGAGAAGTCTAAAGAATGGATGGAACAAAATTCCCATGCAGGTTTGATTTTGGAAAACAAAGATGAAGTGCATGATAGTGGTTTCACATAGTTTCCTGAATGAGGATCATATCAGGATTTATATACAAAAATAAAGAACAGATGGGTTTTTGTTTGGTAATCCCCCCAAAACCACAGATGTTCATAGTGAGAATTTTCATGGGGAAACATGCCCATTAGGTGACAATGCTCTAAGTGCTTGAGGGGAAGATAAATTGTGGGAAGTCAAGGGAGCTCTAGCAGCTGCCTTAGGTCTTACAGATAGTGAAGTATAAATACCAATGGTCCCTAAATCCCCCAAAGTAATGGAAGGAGGTTTGGATTTCCTAGACTTGCGAATGGTAACATTTTCAAATCTAATGGAATATAGAGGAAGAGTGGAAGGAGAGAGGGGGGACTTGTCAGAGAAGATGGAGAGAGATTTGAGAAGTGAGGGATCCATAAAGGAGGGATATTCTTGAGGACTTGACGATGGAGGATCAACAGTTTCAGGAGCAGAACTAATGAGGGGGGGGAGTCCTCAAAGGTGAAGGGAGGTGGAGCCTCAGTGGTCGACAAGGGGGGTGAAGAGGCAAGAGAAAATACAGGCTAGGAGGTTAAAAGCTGAGGATATGAATCAGGAGATGCCAATGGTGAAGAGGAGTTCTCTAGAACAAAACAATCTTTATGAGTGACCACAGAGCTAACGGGGAGAGACAAATGAGAGAAATTGTCCACATCTTCTATGTACAAAAGTTCACCTTTTGTAAGATCATCATAAAGATTAGGGGATGAGGAGCCATACTGTTATAGCTCAAAATGACACTTCTCTGCCTATGACCACTTTCCCATGATTCCGTCGCATGTCGACATTTCCATGACGACACTTCATGAAAGTCACTGAAAAAACACCTATCTTGGAGGACCCATATCTTGAGTTCTGTAACTCCGTTTGACCTCATTTCTATACCGTTGGAAAGGTATTTCAGTTAGCTAAAACTTTTCAGAAGACACCAAAGTTTGAAAATGCCCAAAAATACCCTTAAAATGGGTTTTTTGTGTATTCACAACTCTCCTTATATGCAAGTCGCGAATCATTCGCGAGTCTCGTGTATTACAAGTCACAAATGCATATATTCGCGGGTTGCTCTTGCTGAAACTCGTAGATCATTTGCGGGTTGTCCTCCTCCATAGTCGTGAATGTGTTTCTTAACTTTAAAACATAAAAACACGCCTTTTGAGTTAGTTTGGGTAGTTATACAACTGACTCCTTCAGTTGTAACCACTTTGTCTTCGCCCCTATCTCTTCTTTAAGTATATAAATAGAGGTAGGGAGGTCCATGAGAGGGGACTTGGATTTTATGCATTGTTATGCTGGAGGAATTGGAACTCTCTTTGCCCACACCTTTGCCCTGGAGGTCTTCCCCTTGTGTTGCAGAGCTTGGAGGCTGAGTTCTTTGGAGAAGAGAAGCAGCAGAACCAGATCAAGGTTTCATGAAGTGCCAAACTTGAAGAGAAGGTATAATTGTACTTGTTTTCAAGATTAATAAAGATGTGATGTCCTTCTTCTTCCCAAATCATTGTTCAATGTGTGATTGAATCTCTGTTTATGATCATATTATAATGTTATTCAGATCATTGTTTCATATTCATTTGATTATCATTGTCTTGTATGTGGTCATAATGGTTTGAGGAAGGTATAACTTGTTTTGCAGGTCTCTTGGAGCGAGAGGAGCAAGAAGAGGATTGAAGAGAAAGCTTGGACCAGCCTTCAGTTTATCAGGTGTGGACCTTTCTCATCTCTGGTCTTGCTTATATATGCTTGCTGAACATTGTGCATCTCTCTTTCAACCCCAGTACGTTGATGGCCTCTTAAACCCTAGCCATAGGACACTTTCCTTTACAACACATACAAACTTGTAGGTGACAGAGCTACGATGTCTTATGTCTTGGGAGAGTCTTCGGGAGGAGAGTTAGAAAGATGATCATTTGAGACAAATCCCTTGGGAAGAGGCACCCCATGCAGAAGGGAGGTGCAAGAGTTTCAGAGGTGACCAATGTCGTGACCAAAATTACATCTGAAGGGCACATTTAAGTAGTCTAATCTTTGTAAAATTACCTTCTCATCACATACAATGTTGATCTCTACAAGAAGACCTTTTGATACATCTAACTCAACTTGTACCCTGGCCATGCATTTATCAAAGATCAAGTGGAAGTCATTCTCCAGAGTAACGAAGCACCCAAGTGAGTTTACAAGACCAGTCAGGAAGTCTTTGTTCCACATCAGGAAGGGAAGGGCAGGGAGAAGTACCTAAAGGTGGCGCTTTACCACCCTTTCCCGAAGAGGGTCAAAGCTGGAGTTCCAACGAATCAGTACTAGGGATCCTTTCTGGATGGTCCACATCATGTTCAAAATGAGTGATGCATCCTTTTCCTCAAGGAAGACGAAGACCAACCATTTATTTTCCAGTAAAATAATCGTAGGAATATAATCAATCAATGGTTTCAAGTGGAGAGTGGCCCACTCAATCCACTCATCTTTGTTCATGTTGCAGTATTCCAAATGGTCGATAAGTGCTCTGCAACAGAGCGCTTCAACTTTGTTCATCATCACATCTCGACCAAGAACATATCTACGCTTAGAGTCAAGAGCCTTCACCGCTTTTGATTTCCTGCAAGAGTGGTAAGAAGTATTGGCTCGAGGAAGTGTCAAACTCGTGCCTCCACCCAAAGATAAAGGATACCTAGGTGTCGTAGACATGACTGGGGTCCAGGAAATAAGGGGAAACAATCTTGTGACCGCCAGGTGGACCGACCAGAAAAACAAGGAGGAGAGTAGGTAAACCAAGGTCAAAGGGTAAACCAATAACCTCGTGAAGTCCAATACATGAACCAGAGAGAAAAAAAAACCCTAAACAGGGTGCCAAAATAGCTAGAGCCTGAGGTGAGAAGAAAGGACAAAATAAACAGACCAATGCAGTGACAAGCAAGCCCCCGAGAACCGACAATCCTCACCCATAGTAGAGAAAACCTGTCTTAACGCAATAATAACCGAGACAGGAATCGACAAGAAGGAAAACCATAAATAGGATGTTGGAACTAGTTAGTGACGAGATACGAGAGTTAGGACAAAAAAACACAGGCCATGAACACCGACAATCCCATTCATGAGGAGTCTAGTCAAACTAAAAACCCAAGGACCCTAGAAACTCAGTCGACCAAGAAGCTGGTTGGGGGCTGTGAGATAGATAAGACAAGCAAGGTGTGTTCCCACTTGTTTTTATACATGGTTGGTACTAAGCCCTAAAAAACGGAGGGTAGACTCCATGTGGGGCGACCAACAACAACTGTACAGAGACAGTAAAACAAGACCAACCCCAAACCCTATAAGGAAACAGTAAATGAAAGTAGTAAAAGCTAAAAGTCGTGTACCTTTCATGACACAAAAATAATGAGCAGGGTGACAGAGAAAGCGACCATCATATTAACGACATTCAGAGATGTAGTGATGTGTAAGTAGTCCAAATTCCAAATTGACGTCAAGTTTCCTTCATCCCATGAACCAAGGAGCCCCTGAAATTCAGGAATACCAAACCAAAACGACACCTTCAAACACCTTCAATACAAAAACCCAAAGAAAGTAAAAACAACCATGATGACGACGTTCTGTTACACCTACAAAACCCTAACTTCGAGCTTGTTATAACTTATCCAACTTTAAAATATGCTATGTTCTCTCTCATTCACTTTATGGAGACAAGAACCACTTCCACAAAAATGGAACATGAATCATGCCAACTCCCTATCAAAGTGGGATGACCCAACTACCACGAACACTTCTCTATTATACGACCAAGAGGCTGAAATAAAACACGTTTCGACATATAATGTTAAGGAGACAAATCTATCAACAAAAACATATACAAACCAAAAGCTTTGAACAACCACGAAAAATATATTATATATTTTGAAAAACTTTTTGAATCATTTTTATGTGAATGATTCTTAAAATATAACTATTCCATTTGTCAAACCATAAGAGTTAGGCGTTAATATTGGTGTTTCTTAAATTTACAATCAAAAGTAATTATATATTTTTTCATTATCTAAACTTTAACTAAAGTTGCAAATAATTGGTGCTTCTTAAATTTACAATCAAAATTAATTTATATTTTTTTATTATCCAAACTTTAACTAAAGCTGCAAATAACATAAATGACATAAATGTGAGAATTTTTAAAACAATGTACTTTCTCCTTTATTTTCATTTTAAATGTAAAAGTAAAACTGAACACAAAATAAATTTTGGAGGACCAAACTTGAGAAGGTGGGCCACTTTGTCTTGGAAGCAGGAGGTCAATAATGAGTGTTGGAGAGGCAAACAAGAAATGCATGCCATTTATTCCAATGGACCACATGATTGGGTTGTGTGAAGTTATTGCTATTTGTTTGCCTCTCTACATCTTTTTGTATTTTAGCACATACGTTTTAGTATATCATTTAATTGAATTGTCCATTTTTAAATTAATGCATGCTACAAAACACAAACAATCGACACGTAGATTTCAAGTGAAAATGCGCAAACTTCAAACACGTGTTTTTAATATAAAGTGAAAATGCATGTTTTTATTTTTATTTTTGTAAATGAACAACCATTCAAATACAAGGGCCCATTCAGTAAGGGTGCTTTTAAAATATCAGATCTCTATCTTCATTCCACTAAAACAAGAAATTGATAAAACCTTGACTTCATAAATAAATAAATAAACAAAGCAAAAACATTTATTAACCTATGCATATCAAATCTCGATCGTCATTCCACTAAAATTCTCGATCATCATTCCACTAAAACAAGAAATAGATGATTTTATAAATAAATAAACAAAACAAAAACATTTATTAACTTTTTTTTCAGAGGAAAAAATACCATCTTTTGATATTCAATTGAATCAAAAAGAAAAACATTTATTAACTTATGCATATATGGGTCAATATTCTTCCAACCAAAGATTTATTACTTTATCATTTGGATATTGTCTCATAAGCTTCTTGATTAAATACTTTTGTACATAAGAGATGGGTTTTGATTCTTATATCTAAAACTTC
Source organism: Pseudotsuga menziesii (assembly GCA_001517045.1). Lineage (NCBI taxonomy): Eukaryota > Viridiplantae > Streptophyta > Pinopsida > Pinales > Pinaceae > Pseudotsuga > Pseudotsuga menziesii. Next base: position 61,762 of record LPNX010369352.1, on the reverse strand, counting down.
AACCAATTTATCATTTATTATCGATTTAAGAATATGTTTTTTATTTTAAAACATATGTAAATAGGGTTTTTGAAGCTTGCAATTTCTTTTTTAAACACTTGCAATACTAAGTTTCTAAAAGTCACTACTATGGTAATATTATTGCACTGAGAAAAGTGAGTTACTCTACAATCCAATATCGAGGAGATGTTGTCATGTACATAGCTTACATCACAACAAAAATTAAATAAAGCTATTAGATAACATATGTCTACTCAATTTTAAATTTTACAATTTAGTTAAAAATATTAAATCAACATAAATCCATCTTAAACTCAAATCTATCAGGCACTGAGAGGGATCAAATTTCTTGAGGTGTAAATGTTTTACCTCAAGAAATTTTATTATTCTCAATGTTTGATAAATATGAGTTTAAGATGGATCTACATTGGTATCATGGATCTCATAATTCTAATCCTACTCTTATTGCTTATGATGAGAAGATTCGTGATGACGGGGATTGAGACCCAAATTACAAATAATCATTGCAACTCATTTCATCACTTTTTGATATTTTTTAATACTATTATGTTAATTGAATGGTTATTGTCTAAAGATAAAAGAAAATGATTTGAGTCGTATATATGTGTGTGCGAATGGTACCATACAAACATCACATATTTGACCACTACTTCCAATACCTCCATAACAACCCCAAAAAAAATCATATATATCTTTTCATGTGATAAAAACTATATTAACCATACTTAAATAAAATTCAATTGTATCTATGTAAAGTCCATAATGAATTTTGCATTTAACATTCATTAGATCTAGGCCCAAGTTCTTTGATATTTGGTCACGGTGAAAATCAACCAAATCTTAAATTCATAAATGTATATACAAAAGAAGAACGTACACCACGTGCATTTTGACACTTCGACACTTCGAAAAGTTTAACAAGGTAAACCATATGTTTCCTTTATCATTGGTCCTATTGTCAAAGATTTGCCCTCTAAATGTTGTTAATATCCTTGTGATCTATGGTAGTTTATTCATTCAACATACTGTATCTTATCTAAAAGGTTTAAATATAAGCGTGATGATAATCCATGAAAGGAGTTTTTCCACACTTGATATCCTATGGATGTAACTTTTATTATTTTTCGAATTGATTCGTCATGTTTACCTAGTGAAAATGCAAACAACTTCGAGAATGTGTTGTTTTTGCAAAAGACTTTGAGAATGTGCTATTTTTGCATTTGAGTGGTTAGAAGTGAACCAAGGAATTCAATGGCCCATCATTCAAATGGGGATTTCATTAAACTTGGGTTAAAAGAATGTTCAAACTTTTGTGGTTGCCAATATTGAAAATTGTCAAATTTGTACATCTTGTTATGTCTTAAAAATAGTATAGGCCACCATAATCTTATTGTAAGGAATTTATTTGTAAAGGTACATTGATGCACCTTACCCTATAATTTCTCTAAAATATGACGTACAAATTTGGCTTGAGGCATTAATGACTTAAGCATTCAATTCCCTAAGTCCCGTGGACAATATGAGACATAGAGAAGAAGCGAAGCATTCGCTTTTGCTGGATTTAGTGGTGAATGAGTATTGGTGTAGGTGTTACTGGAGTAAATGACATGCCTTAGGAGAAGGTGCATCAGTGTTGGACAAAGAACAAGTTTAGCACAAGATAGGGAGGTTACATGTTGAATGCAATACGGTTGTAGTTTGCAAGATGGATGTCTTAGTCACCTGGTCATGTATGTATTGGGCAGACACCGGATGACTTAACATGAGTGTTCAATGTTTGTGACAAAGATGCACTCCAAGACTTGCATGAAATTAGCCAGTGGAGAAGGTGTGGCCTACCACCATATGGCAAGGTCACCTCCATGGGACAAATTGGACTAATATCATGACATTTCATGGAAGACGTGATGTTGCAAAATATTTGAGATCATTGTCACACTCATAGCTCATCAAAGAGTGTGAGTATTGCTAACAAGTAGCAATTAGTAGAAAGGTTACCTAAATGCTAGATAGAGAATGGAGTTCTCTATCACTTTACTTTCATTAAATATTTAGTTGTATCCACATTCTAAGGGCTTTGAGAGGACCCAAAGTCAATCTAGAACTGCACAACTTAGTTGTTTGGCAATTTGTTGGGCATAAATATGTGACATGTTTAGCAAACAACTTGGGCCTTATGCATAGTACATGCTTTGCCTCGATGAATGATATTTTGAAGTTTTTGGTCTATGGGTCCACAAAGAAGATGTGGAGTGGGAATAACCACCTTGATTCAAGGAAGCAGTTGATATTTTCTTACTATGCAAAGCAAGAAACATGGATTTACAAAGGCAAGCAGGGAACATGTTGAGATTTGACTTAGGCAAGTTGGGACGTTCAATATAAAATCATGCAAGGATTGAATGGTTGATTTACAAGTTATGGGTTTGGGTGACCATGCGACTTTGAGTTGCGTAATAAGTTCAATGGTTTGAAGGAAACAATGAAGACTTGTTGCAAGTGGGAAACTTGTTTCTATGCCAAAGTTACATTTTGGATTCAGTATTAGAGTTGGGTCTTATAAGTGGTGGAAGTCTCAACATAATTGGATGATCAACACACTTGGCACATAATACGGGAGCTCATTCTAGTGTAGAAGTGGAAGACGTTCAATATGGGTAGAAGCATTCATGACTAAAGTTTCACTTGGAGAAGGTCAAAGCTAGAAGAGGGTGGGCTTGTAGATTATGCAAGAGTAATATAATAAGTAGTGCGTGGAAAAAAACCTATTAGGGACATGAAATATTTGTTGAATTTAAAGTCATGGCAATTGGTCAAACTCATTGTTCTAACAGAGCTAGTTATATATTTTTCTAATAATAAGTTTAAGGTTCATACAATAGTCATTGTCCACATGTTATTGTCTTGATGTGATGATGAATTTTGATTATTTTATTAATTGTGAAGTTTAATTTGGGATGCTTTATAAGGTGCAATCGGTTATGGCCTTTCATGTGTTTTTCATTTGGTTGTATGATTGGTAACTACACTTACACAACTAAGGGTTGGGTATTGTGTAGGGCATGGTTTGGTTGCAAGCCGCCACATGACCAAGTCACTAAACTAGTTGAAAAAATAAATGTTGCATGACTAAGAGTGAAAAAAAATGAAAAATAAATTATGGGTGACTTTATGGACGTGACAGATGGAATTGTAGATGATACTAAGATAAATTTGGTTCTCTTCACCATTGTCTCTATTGTGACAAATGGTATCAAATCTAAGTTCTCTTCACCATATTTTGAGAGGAAATGGGTGGTGTTGGTCTTGAAGATAACTTTATATCTCTTCATCTATGTTTCTATCATAACAGTTGGTTTCATGAAACTCAAAACTTTTATAACTACTCATCACCATGACTTGGAGGAAATGGATGGTTTGAGTAAGCAAACATGACAAGTGACTACTAATTTATGGTGTACCATGGAGGAGAAAAGTACTGCCAAGTTTCCAAGACATTCCTTGCCTTAAATCCTTGATATAGTTAAGCACATAAAACTAAGGTAAGTCCCTTTATGTTTTAGGTGGAACCAATACATTGTCGCCCAAGGCTAATGTTGGCATTTTCAAGTGTGTTGATGTAGCAAGGAAGGGTCACTATTGAAAATTGACTTAGTCTAAACTAAGACCAACGATGAAATTAGAGGGTGAAGAATTTCCCATGGGGTCACTTCATGAGATAATGATGGGGGTCATGCTAGAAAGTTCATGAACACTAACAAGAGACTTCGTACTTTGGAGTGAATGGTGGATCAGTTGGTCGAAGTCATCCAAAGGAAATAAAATAAGGTTGACAAGTGTATTGCTGACCAAGTTCAATCATACCTAGAGTAACACAATTGTTGAATGTCATGAGATGGAAACTTTGTGTTCAAACATGCTGGTGTTGTCTGGAATCTTAGGTGAAAGATTTGAAGTTGGCGTAGAAGGTCGAGAGACTATGAATTTTGAATAATTGGTCAAGGGATCAATGGATGTTGTATAAACTCGATCAAATGGTATATGAAGAAGTCAACTTGAAGGTCAAATCCTTATCCCACTATTTGAAATTTTTGTATCAAGTAGAAGCATTAATGCAATATAAGTAGACATATGTTAATATAGAAAGAAATTTCTAAAAAATATAATAGAGACCAATGAAAGGTAACTTTTATTGCATGTTTCTTGTGTGGACAAAACCATCATATTAAATTTTGTACACACAAGGATAAAACTACAAATTTGTAAGAAACTAGTGAGAATAGGTTGTGACAACTCAAGTGCAATTTTTCAAGCAAAGAACCATGCTTATAATTCCAAGATAAAACATATTCATGTTCAATACCATTTTTTAAAGACATCGTTAAACATGACAAAGTATTGTTGGAGAAGGTTGATAGCTTGTAAGAATGTTGCATATTCATTGACAAATTATGTTAGTACTAAATAGTTCTCTTAGTGTAGAGAATCAATGGGCATTGTTGCTATTAGTATCTTATTTCATGGATGCTTCCCCTTTGACCCCTTGTTTCCATGAATACAACAAGTGGGAGAATGTTGGAGATGTGTTGTAGTCTTTGTAAGTTCTGATAGCAAGGTAAGTCCATGGCGGTTTATCATCCCCTTGAATAAGGGGGTGTGGGGGATCAATGCCCCTGAAATAATTTTTTGGTGTTCGTTTTTTGTATGATTTTGGGTTGTTTTTTAACCATAGTTTTTTGGTCCATTGTAAACTAATTTTGATCAAGGAATTGAGGTTTTGTTGACTCTTTCACCACTTGGCCAGGTTTAATTCCTCCAACAAAATCCAAGGAATAGGCCTGACAAATCATATCCCAGTCGACAACACCTATGACACAAGTATGGTATCACCCGAGATACCTATGGGGGTTGCAGGAACCAGGTTTTTGTAGTGTTGAAGGGGATATTTCCATGCAAAGAACCGACATGCAGACCAACATGGTCGACATATTAAACAACATACAAATCCATTGACATGCAGCTGCGATAACAACATGCTAAAACCCATTAAAGAAATTGTCATTTCATTTACTTATACAAAAAGAAACACATTATCATCAATTGAAACAAAGTACAACACATCACACAACATTTGACACATAGATATTAACATGAAAACCCATACAAGAGAAAATAGAGCAACCGAGTCCGGTTGTTCGTTAGTCGAATCCGACTATCATTGTAATAATGAATATGAATAATAATAATATATTGGATGATTCATAAAATGTACAATAAGCTCGCCTTTATAGGCTTGAGCGTGAAGGGTTACACCCTTTCATATAATTAACTAATCTATTTAATAATTTATTTTATATTCGTTACATTTCCACTCCCTTTAAGGAAGCTTTGTCCTCAAAGCTTAAGTATTTTCCTAGTGTCGTTCTTCATTTTGACTCAGTGTCGGTATTAGAGTCGGACGAGGTCTCTTGTGCAGAGACTTGCACTTCCTTTCCATTGATGATTTTGCACTGTATTGTCTCATTGTTCCTACATTTATGACCAAGGGTCCAATCATCACCGCATCGACGACATATGTTTTTCTTCTTTTTCTTTTTAATATCAGAGTAACCATTAGATGACTTTGATCTATTTTCCATTTCGTAGGCGTATGATTGAGGTTTGTCGCATTGATGGCCGGGAGACCAAGTACCTGCACAGTACCTACATTATGTCTCTTTTTCTTGTCGATAATGGCTATCGCCTTTTGTTTTTATTCCTTCTAATTTGCGTTCTACGGCTTTTGCTTTACGTCTTGCTACTTCTACGTCAGGTATACCATGTAACTTTAACTCTTTTTGGAGGTGTGGTTTAAGACCTCCTAAATAGGTTTCGATTCTTTGTTTGTCAAACAACCCAAATACTCGTGTCGATAAGGATTCCCATTGATGTGTGAATTCCTCAACGTTTTCAACTTATTGTAGTTGGTAAGTTTACTAAAAAATTCATCTTCTTTGATTCCTTGAAACCTATTGAAAAAATCATTTTTGAACAAGTTCCAGGTGTAGGTAAAATTATCTCTCTTCCACCATAAGTACCAATTATAGGCGTACCCTTCCATATGAATTGACGCATATTTCACCTTCTCCTCGTCAAATTGAATGTTGTAAATGTCGAAGTATTCTTCTGCTTTGTTTAGCCAAGCAATGCATTGGTCTTCACTCCAATTTTATTTCGACAACTCTATTTTTGCCTTAGGTGGGTACACTTTGTAAGGACGACGTTGATTTCCTTTTGCCTTGTGGTTTGATGGTGGCTCGGAACTACTGGACGATGAAAGTGACATACCTGAATTGCTTCATTGTTGGCAGTGATTTTTAGTTTTTCTTTTCTCTACTATTTTACTTATAGCGTCTATTTTGTTGTTTAATCGTGCCTCCATATCTGGCAGTACTTGTGTTTCTATCTCTTGCTTAAGCGTCGCATTGTTAATCTTTATTTTTTTTGCAATTCTTCTTGATTCTTTCCGAGTGTTTCCTGGGTGGCAACATGAAATGAGGCATCTAGTATGTGTGGGCCACTGACTTGGCCCGGACTGGGTATGAGCCTTTGTAACATCTCGATTAATGTATTATGGTTCTGTGTCATGGTGCTCATGTTCTGTGTTAAGGTGTTTATGTTTTGCGTTATGGTACTCATTTTTTCATGCACGTCTTTTTGTTTTTCGTTCAGGATGTCAAGTTTTTCGTCGAGCCTTTTCTCTAGTACCAAAACAAGATCGTTTTTTAGTAATGTATTGTTATTTTGCATCTTTTCCTTCAAGCCTTCTTGGTTAGCGACAAGGGACTTTGTGTCCTTCTCCATTTTTTCGATCTTCTCTTTCAGTTCCTCCATGGTCTTGGACCTTGTATACGGAGATGTGTATTTCGACGCTATTTTGGCTTTTGAGGTGAAATTTGAATAATAATATATTAATTAATTAACATTATTGTTATTTTTTTTTATAAACTATATAATATTTCGTATATATATATATATATATATATATATATATATTTTTATTTTTTATTTTTTTATAAACTATATAATATTTCGTATATATATATATATATATATATATATATATATTTTTATTTTTTATTTTTTTATAAACTATATTTTATTTTGTATTTTGTAAATCACTTAGGTTAGACTTCGTACCATGAAGTTTTTATGTTATCTCTTGTAGATCAACGTCATCCATCAAGGCCTCCCAATTATGAGACACCTACTCATATTCCTTAGCACAGAGTGCCTCGACCTCCTAAATCTACCTGATATCTTCTTCTGATATCCTTCGTTTCTCTTCTAGTACTTCCATAGGTGTACAAGGAAGAATCTTAGTTTCTAATTCTACAATATTCTATCAAAATTCGACGACAAATTACACTAGCTTAAACACTCGATCCTCTAGTATCATGTCAGGCATAACCCTGACCTCCAATATTTCTTGTCAAGCTAGAGAAACAACTTGCTTGAGTCGTTGTCAGTCCTGTTGCCACTTTTGTGTATGTTGCTCTCTTTCTTCTAGTTGAATTTGGAGCAAAGACCCGGTGCTCCCTTCCTACTTCAAATGGTCATAAATTGTGTGCTCTTGTGCTTTGATCTCTTCCACTATGACTTGGTCTATGTTATGCAATAAAAACATGGGTAGCATAGACAGGTTTATCCTAACATAAGCGATATCCTAGACCATGTCATTAAGATATGATGTCCCTAAGTTAATTGCTTTCGCCAGAACCTAAACCTTGTGATGTTGTCAAGATGTTTGCTCCTAAGTTGGACGATGCTCAAAAGGACCAGCTTCCTACACCCACGACTGCGATCTCACTACATGCAGACTGATTGTGATCTTGATTTTTTTCACTGCATTATATAGATTCTGAAGTAAGTTGATGACTCCCTCGAACAACTCTATCTATCGACTATCAATTTTCTGCCTTGTTTCATCAGCAACTTCAGCCATTCGATCTGCTGGCAAGTTATAATTATCGTCAGTCAACCTTTTCCTACCCTTTTTCTCTGTCTTCATTATTTTCCACTTCAACGCTACATTGGGATCGGTCAAGGTAGCGCTTGACTAATCGTCATTTTATGACGAAAGCTAGGCGAATTATCTTCTTCCCATGGCCCCCCCTAGATGGGTCCTCGACGTGCCTTCCTATCGTGGCTATGTTTTAATAGACAACAAGTCATCTGTGACAGGATTCTTCCACTCCTCTGGCCAATCCCAAACTATAGCATCAATTTTCTCCATGGATAGTTGAAATGCAGTGGTTAACCACTGATGCTAAGGATATTTTCATGGATGAAGGTATAAATGGTGATCCCCTATGATAAAATTGATGATGTTCTGATACCGCTATACAATATGCATTCAATAACAACCATCTATTAAGAAGCATAGTCCTTAAAGAACAATACAACAACATGGCTACTCAAGACAGAAGATTGTCATCTCCTCATTTCTTTGAGAAGAATAAATATTTTGTGTTGGGGGAGATGTTGGAGGAGCTAGTTAGCTAAGCCAACTAGATTCTCTAGTCGTCTAATTGTAGATTATGTTGACCGCATAGGTCGCCTCGGTTGGTTGAACCGACAGGTAGTTTTAGTAACTGTTTTGTAAATCATATATATAGGTTGTAGAGCTGGATAGATACTTGGTTTGAGTTTATTATATGAACCCACATGTGTTCTTGAGTAATATAAGTTGCTATTATGTATACCATTCTTGTCTCTTGTTTTATTATTGTTATATGAATCTATATGTGTATCATTGGTAACCTTACAATCTAATTGATTACAACAAGCCCTTAACGAATGGACACAAATATCGAGGCGCCATTAAGATGGAATTAACTCTGCAAGGTGGTGCGAGGTACCGGATGACGGTAGGGAGATCGCTTCCCATCATGAGATTAGAGCTCGCGCCTTCTGAAATGGATGCCAGCCCGTGGCAGTTAAGGGTGGGGTGAAGTGATGTCAGAGAAGTGACATCGAGGGACAACTATGTGTCTCGACGGTTACTCCTTGTTGTCTATGTGGCAACGAATCACCTGCATCCAGGGATCATCGATCTCACCTTAATGGAGTTTGATGTCCACTTTTGATTCCACTTTATAGAGAGATTGGGAAGAATTTTTTTTGTTAGAACTTGGTTTTTCTTTCTCTAACACTATTTTAAACTTCTTTTTTGGGTCTTCATTGTCCACCCAATTTTCCATCTAAGCATGCTTATGAGTTAGATCCACCAAACTACTTGAAAGGTCTAAAATTTCTCTTTAAAGCTACCATAAGGATTGATGTATTGTGATATTCTCAATGACTTCTATTTCTAGTTTAGTAGATCGATCTTCAAATCCATCTCTCAGTTCTCCACTAAACTTATCCACCATAGCTAGGGTTTAATGACTTTTTTTTCGCCAACTTTGGGAGCATGCAATTTCCCACAAAACCCCAAAGAAAACCACTCTTATACCAATATGATCTATAATTTTTCATGGATATTCCACTGGAATAGTTCGCACAACATATCTTATAACTTTCTGCAAGCTCTTAGTTATGTAGTGTTTATCGAAGACTCAAGATTCATTGTATTAGCTTAATTCCACAAAATGCTAAAATAAACTGAAACTAAGGGAAAACATAGAGAAAAAAAAATAACACATCCACACAAATAACACAAGATATACCTTGGCAAAACCTACTATGAAAAAAAACCCAAACAAAAGTGATGATTATATGGTGTTCTTTTCTTCTTCAATATGCAATGCAAATACAAAGAAAATGGTACTCTCTATGAAGTTACCAATGACATTGTGGCTTGTATGACTAATATGAGATATCCTACTTCCTATATTATGCTCTAATATTCACTCCCCTACTCTTGCTTAGCTATAAAACAATGCAACACCACCATTAAAAAAACGTGTCTTCTCCTAATAGCTTAGTATTTAACAATGTCATGTTATCATAGCAAAGCATCCATATTTTATATCTATCATCTCTTGGTTAATATCTCTACAAATATGGCATAGACATATGTCTTTATAAACATCCAAGAACCCGTACTTTGTGTCTCATTCACTTTATGGAGATGCAATAGTCCACCACTACCACAAAAATGGAACATGAAGCATACAACTCCCTCTCTACTAGGAACACCCAAAGTGGGAAAAACTTTTTTAATCATTTTTATGTAAACGATTCTTAAAATATAAGTATATTCCATTTTTCAAACCATAAGAGTTAGGCGTTAATATTGGTGTTTCTTAAATTTACAATCAAAATTAATTATATATTTTTTCATTTTCTAAACTTTAACTAAAGTTGCAAATAATTGGTGTTTCTTAAATTTACAATCAAAATTAATTTATATTTTTTCATTATCCAAACTTTAACTAAAGCTGCAAATAACATAAATGTGAGAATTTTTAAAACAATGTACTTTCTCCTTTATTTTCATTTTAAATGTAAAAGTAAAACTGAACACAAAATAAATTTTAGGGAGCAAACTTGAGAAGGTGGGCCACTTCTGTCTTGGAAGTAGGAGGTCAATTATGAGTGTTGGAGAGGCAAACAAGAAATGCATGCCATTTATTCCAATGGACCACATGATTAGGTTGTGTGAAGTTATTGCTATTTGTTTGCAATTATATGCCTCTCTATATATTTTGTATTTTAGCACATACGTTTCAGTATCATTTGATTGAATTGTCCATTTTTAAATTAATGCATGCTGCACAACACAAACAAATGACTCGTAGATTTGAAGTGAGAATGCGTGTTTTTTTTTAAATGATAATTTTGAAACCATATCTATACAAGATACATATAGGTCTTGGTTTACTTTTGGGACACATAATCGAAAATGTCGAATCTTCCTAACTATTAGGAACAACCATATTGATACCATTGTGAGAGACAAAACCATATTGATACCATTTTGGGAATGTGCTCTTTGGAATTAAAATTAAATGAACAACCATTCAAATACAAAGGCCATGAAGTAAAGATGCTTCTAAAATATCAAATATCTATGTTCATTTAACTAAAACAAGAAAGAGATAAAACCTTCATTTCATAAATAAATAAACAAAACAAAACAATAACATTCATTAACCATGCATATATGGTGAGAGTCAATATTCTTCCAACCAAAGATTTATTACTTTATCATTTGGATATTGATTTATTAGAGTCAATATTCTTTCAACCAAATATTTATTACTTTATCATTTGGATATTGTCTCATGAACTTCTTGATTAAATACTTTTCTACAAAGAGGAGAGGCTTTCTATTAAAGGATGGGTTTTGATTCTTATATCTAAGACCTCAACTAATTTATCATTCATTGTCGATTCAAGAATATGTTTTCTATTTTAAAACATATGTAAATAGGGTTTTTGAAGCTTGCAATTTATTTTTCGAACACTTGCAATACTAAGTTTCTAAAAGTTGCTACTATGGTAATATCATTGCACTGAGAAGAGTGGGCTACTCTACAATCCAATATCAAGGAGATGTTGTCATGTACATAACTTACATGACAAAAAAAATTAAATAAATCTATTAGATCACATATGTCTACTCAATTTTAAATTTTACACTAAAGTTTAAAAAATTAAATCACCATAGATCCATCATAAACCCAAATCTATCAGGCACCGAGAGAGATCAAATTTATTGAGGTGTAATTTTTTATAAAAAAATTTGATCATTCTCGGTGTTTGATAAATCTAAGTTTAAGATGGATCTATATTGGTATCATAAATCTCATAAATCTAATCATACTCATATTGCTTATGATGAGGAGATTCGTGATGACAAGGATTGGGACCCAAATTACAAATGATCATTGCAACTCATTTCATCACTTTTTAATATTTTTAAAAAACTATATCGGTAATTGAATGGTTATTGTCCAAGTTTACAAAAGATTTAAGAAAATGATTTGAATATTACCATACAAGCATCACATATTTCACCACTACCTCCATATACATCTATAACAACCACAAAAGAAACAATATATATTTTTCATGTAATAAAAACTATATTAACCATAATTAAATAAAATTCAATTATATCTATGTAAAGTCCATAGTGAATTTTGCATTTGACATTCATTAGATCTAGAAATGCTATGTAATAAGAGGTTAAGCTAAAAAAAAAAATCAGCATAGATCCATCTTAACCCAAATCTATTAAGCACCAAGAGGGATTAAATTTCTTGAGGTGTAAATTTTTTATAAAAAAAAAATATTCCTCAAGAAATTCTATCATTCTCAATGTTTGATAAATCTAAGTTAAAGATGGATCTATATTGATATCATGGATCTCATAATTCTAATCCTACTCATATTTTTTATGATGAGGAGATTTGTGATGACAAGGATTAGGAAACAAATTACAAATGATCATTCCAATTCATTTCATCACTTTTTAATATTTTTTAAAACTACTATGTTAATCAAAGGGTTATTGTCCAATTTTACAAAAGATAAAAGAAAAGATTTGAATAGTATCATATAATCATCACATATTTCATCACTACCTCTAAATACATCTATAACAACCACACAAAAAAATCATATATATTTTTCATGTAAAGTCCATAATGAATTTTGCATTTGACATTCATTAGATCTAGAAATGCTATGTATTAAGAGGTCTAAGTTATTTGATATTTGGCCCAGGTGAAAATGAACCAAATCATAAATTCATAAATGTATATTTTTCCATGGAAAAAAAAATCGTAACTTTATTTCAAAATTACATTCATCAAATGAACCATTATCTTTTACAGATCAATGTCCATTACCTCAATTCTTCAGCACAAACAATGCTTAATTACAATAGATAATAATTGATTTTGAAATAAATTTATATCCATACCAAAAATCACATCATTATAACTACAGTCAATGATAGATATATCATAGAGAAACCAGAATGTAGTACTGTCAATATATATATCAACATATTACAGCCTCTATAAAAACTATGTATGATTTATATATCATCTAAATCAGTCTTTATCAGCATAAGGCTTTCTCCTTAAAAACTATCATTAGTAATTTTACCAAAAACTATCACAATCTGTCCATATCTCCCAGTCACAAATTGTCTATTTCACCATATCCAAAATTATCCAATAACTGTCATTCAGTCACTAGATAAACTGTCACCAGACATTATCAAAAACACTAACAAAGTATCACTGTCAGAAGTCAAAAAACTTGATCATCAAAAAATAAAACTGTCATAAGCCTCCATAGACACAAGTTCCCCCCCATCAAAAAATATCTAGAAAATCTGAAAAGTCTCATATGTATCAGGTCCTCTATACTCCAGGATTTTCCAATGACCTTCCAACACATTAGTACCTGAATTAGCTAAAGCATCAGCTTTAGAATTCCTTTCATGATAAATATGCTTATATTCAACTTTAACTAGTAAATTAGAAATTCTAATCACCTCCTGAAGGATCTGAGTAAGAAGAATATTATTTATTCTGAACTTACCTGAAACCCAATTGATCACCAACTGTGAATCACCAAAAATATGCATAGTTTGAACCCCCTGCTTTAAAGCCAATGTAATTAGCAATTTTAAGGCTAAAAGCTCAGCATAGTTGTTTGTGCCCATCCCCAAACCAACAGAAAAAGAAAAAGAGTGTTTCTCAGATAAATACAGAATTCCACCTACCCCACATATCTGAGGTACTCCTGCTACCGAACCATCAAAATATCCCCAAGGTGATTCTTTATCAATTTGTTCATTGACAACCATTCTTAATTTCAATGTTTTGTTATCCAAAGGATAAACACCCAGTAAACCCAAAGCTAAAGAAGTAACCAAATAAGACTTTGGCTTAATATCTTCAAAACAACATTGATTCCGGGCCTTCCAAATGAACCAAGAAATAATAATAGGTAAAGATCTATACCTGGGATCAGCATGCATAACCCAATTCTGTACACAGTCTAAAACTGATATTCCATCCCAGATCAGCATTAAGCCAGCCTTGATCCTGTAGTAATGTTGTACCAGTACAAGCAATGTCCTTTAAAACAAAAAAACCAAGTTACTATATGGACTTTATCAATCATGGAAGCAGGTAAAACATGCCTCCATTTGCACCCAAGCCAAGGGTCAATGCCAATACGTACCTTAGTACTAGTCCCTATTCTCCACACAAGTGACTGTCCTATAAGATCAAACGACCAAAGAACCGCTTTCCAGCAAATGGATATACCTTTCTTTTTCTTTACATCAACCCTTATCCATTGTATAATTCAGAAATGTATATACAAAAGAAGAACGTACACGACTTGCAATTTGACAATTCCAAAAGTTTAAAACCTATTTCATGTGACATGTGGTTCGCTTTTATGCTTCTAAGCATACAAGGTAAACCATATGTTTACCTTTACTATGTTGCAAAGTACTTTTTTCCTATGTGAAGTGATTGCACCCTTCTTTAAAGTCTTTGCATTGTTTTTGTGTTTGTTTATGACATTCATTTATCATTGATCCTCTTGTCAAAGATTTTCCCTCTAATTTTTTGCTAATATCCTTGTGATCTATGGTAGTTTATTAATTAAGCATATTTTTTCTTATCTAAAAGGTTCACATATAAGTGTGATGATAATCCATGAAAGGAGTAGCCACACTCTATATCGCTCTATATCCCATGGATGTAACTTTTATTATTTTTCGAATTAATTCTTCATGTTTACTTAGTGAAAATGCAAACAACTTCGATAATGTGTTGTTTTTGCAAACGACTTTGAGAATGTGCTATTTTTGCATTTGAGTGGTTAGAAGTGAACCAAGGAAAACGGCCCATCATTCAAATGGGGCTCTAATTAAACTTGGGTTAAAAGAATGTTCAAATTTTTATGACTGCTAATATTGAAAAATGTCAAATTTGTACATCTAGTTATGTCTTAAAAATAGTATAGGTCGCCATAATCTTTTTGTAAGGCATTTATTTGTAAAGGTACATGGAGGCACCTTACCCTCTAATCACTCTGAAAGACGATGGAAAAACATGGCTTGAGGCATTAATGACTTAAGTATTCAATTCCCTAAGTCCTATGGACAAGATGTGTCATAGATAAGAAGCGAAGCATTCACTGTGGATGGATGTAGTGGCAAATAAGTAGTGTTGTAGGTGGTATTGGAGTAAATGGCATGCCTTAGGAGAAGGTGCATTCCAGTTGGACAGAGAATTGTATTAACCCAAGACGAGGAGGTTAGATGTTAAATGCACTATGGTTTTAGTTTGCAAGATTAATGTCAGTTAGTCACCTCGGTCATGTATGTCTTGGGCATACACCGGATTTCTTAACATGAGTGTTCAATGTTTGTGACATAGATGCACTCCAAGACTTGCATGAAATTAGCAAGTGGAGGAGGTGCGACCTACCACCATATGGCAAGGTCACCTCCATGGGACAAATTGGACTTGTATCACGAAATTTCATGGAAGACGTGATGTTGCAAAATATTTGGGATCATTGTCACACTCATAGCTCGTTAAAGAGTGTGAGTATTCCTAACAAGTAGCAATCAATAGAAACGTAGATAGAGCATGGGGTTATATATCACTTTAATTTCATTAAATATCCTTAGTTGTATCCACATTATAAGGGATTTGAGAGGCCCTAAAGTCAATCTAGAACTGCACAACTTAATTGTTTGGCAATTTGTTGGGCATAAATATGTGACATGTTTAGCAAACAACTTGGGCCTTCTGCATAGTACATGCTCTACCTCGATGAAGGATATTTTGAAGTGTTTGGTCTATGGGTCCACAAAGAATATGTGGAGATGGAATAACTGCCTTTGTTCAAGGAAGCAATTAATATTTTCTCACTATGCAAAGTGGGAAACATCAATTTGCAAAGGCAAGCAGGGAACATGTTGAGATTTGACTTAGGCAAGTTGGAACATTCAATATAAAATCATGCATGGATTGAATGGTTGATTTCCAAGTTATGGGTTTGGATGATCATGCAATTTTGAGTTGCATAATAAGTTCAATGGTTTGAAGGAAATGATGAAGACTTGTTGCAAGTGGAAAACTTGGTCCTACGCCAAAATTATATTTTGGATTTAGTCTTAGAGTTGGGTGTTCTAAGTGGTGGAAGTATCAACATACTTGGACGATCAAAGTAGTCTTGGCACATCATAAGGTAGCTCATTCTAGTGTAGAAGTGGAAGACGTTCAGGATGGGTAGAAGCATTCATGACTAAAGTTTCACTTGGATAAGGTCGAGGTTAGAAGAAGGCGGGCTTATAGATTATGCAAGAGTAATTTAACAAGTAGTACATGGAAACAAGTCTATTAGGGACTTGGAATATTTGTTGAATTTAAAGTCATGGAAATCGGTCCAACTCATTGTTGTAATACATCTAGTTGTATATTTTTCTAATAATAAGTTTAAGGTGCATGGCATAGGGATTTTCCACATGTTATTGTCTTGATGTGATGATGCATTTCAATTATTTGCATAATTGTGAAGTTTAACTTGGGATTCTTTATAAGGTGCAATCAGTTATGGCATTTCATGTGTTTGTCATTTGATTGTATGATTGGTAACTACACTTACACAACTAAGTGTTGGGTATTGTGTAGGGTGTGGTTTGGTTACAAGCCACCACATGACCAAGTCACTAATCTAGTTGAAAAAAGAAATGTCGCATGACTAAGAGTGACAAGAAATGAAAAATGAATTATGGGTGGCTTTATGGGTGTGACAGGCGGAGTTGTAAGTGATACTACGATAAATTTGGTGCTCTTCACTATTGTCTATATTGTGACAAGTGGTATCAAATCCAAGTTATCTTCACCACATTTTGAGAGGAAATGGGTGGAGTTGATATTACAGATAGCTTTATAGATATTCATCTTTGTTTCTATCATGACAGTTGGTTTCATGAAACTCAAAACTTTTATAACTACTCAACACCATAACTTGAAGGAAATGGATGGTTTGAGTAAACAAACAAGACAAGTGATTACTAACTTGTGTTATACCTTGGAGGAGAAAATTATTGCTAAGTTTCCAAGAAATTCCTTGCCCTAAAGCCTTGTTAGAGTTAAGCACACAAAACTAAGCCTTAATTCCCTTTGTGTTTTAGGTGGAACCAATACATTGTTTCCCAAGGACAATGTTGTCATTTTCAAGTGTGATGATGTAGCAAGGAAGGGTCACTCTTGAACATTGACTTAGTCTAAACTAATACCAATGGTGAACTTAGAGGGTGAATAATTTCCCATGGGGTCACTTCATGAGATAATGATGGGGGTCATGCTAGAAAGTTCATGAACACTAAGAAGAGACTTCATACTTTGGAGTGAATCATGGATCAGTTGGTCGAAGTCATCTAAAGGAAATAAAAGAAGGTGGAAAAGTGCATTGCTAACCAAGATCAATCAAACCTAGAGTAACACAATTATTGAATTGCATGAGATGGAAACTTTGTGCTCAAACATGGCAGCCTTGTCTAGAAACTTAGGTGAAAGATTTAAAGTTGGCACATAAGGCTAGACTAAGAATTTTTAATAATTGGTCAAGGGATCAACGAATGTTGTATAAATCGATCAAATGGTATATGAAAAATTCAACTTGAAGGTCAATCCGTATCCCACTATTTGGAAGTCTTGTACCATGTAGAAGCATTAATGCAATATAAGTAGACATATGTTAATAGAGGAAAACGTTTCTCAAAAATATAATAGAGACCAATGAAAGGTAAGTTTATTGCATGTTTCTTGTGTGGACAAAACCATCAGATTAATTTTTGTCCACACAAGGAGTAAAACTTTAGAAGAAAGTAGTGAGAATAGGTTGTGACAACTCAAGTGCAATTTATCAGGAAAATAACCATGCTTATCGTTCCAAGATAAAACATATTGATGTTCAATACCATTTTTTAAAGACATGGTTGAACATAACAAAGTATTGTTGGAGAAGGTTGATAGCTTGAATAATGTTGCATATTCATTGACAAATTATGTTATTACTAACTAGTTCTCTTAGTGTAGAGAATCATTGGGCATTGTTGATCTTAGTAGTTTATTTCATGGATGCTTCCCCTTTGACCCCTTGTTTCCACAAATAAAACAAGTGGCAGAATGTTGGAGATGTGTTTTAGTCTTTGTAGGTTCTAAGAGAAAGGTCAGTCCATGGTGGTTGATCATCCCAAGGCTAGGGGGGTGTGGGGGGTCAATGCCCCTAAAATATTTTTTTTGGGTTGTTTTTGAACCATGGTTTTGTGTTCCACTGTAAACTAATTCTGATCATTGAGGAATTGGGGTTGTGTTGACTCTTTCTCCACCAACCTGGGTTCAATTCCTCCAACAAAACCCAAGGCACCAACTCGACAGGGAATAGCCCATTCGGCAACACCTATGACGCAAGTGCAGTCTCACCCGAGATACCTATGGGGGATACATGAACCGAGTTTCTACAATGGTAAAGGGGATCTTTCCATGCAAATAACCGACATGAAGACCAACACGGTCGATAGATTAAACAACATACAAATTCATTGACATGCATTTACGATAACAACATGCTAAATCCCATTAAAGCAATAGTCATTTCATTTACTTATATGGAAATAAACACATTATTATCAATCGCAACAAAACAAAACACCTCACACAACATTAGCATACACCATTTGACACATAGATATTAACGTGGAAACCTATACAGCGGAAAACCACAAAATCACTCTTCATTTGGCATGATTCATGTCTAGGACGCTTCTGTTTGTGCACACATCCTATAGACCTCTCTTCATATCCCCTTTTGACCTTATGTTTGCACACATAGCTTACGGGTTAACAATACATTGTCGTCACGACTCTTTTTTATATCTCTTATTACAGTAAGCTAACCTACCAAAATGGTACTTCGACCAACCCTATCATATCTTGCGACCCAAAACAAAACCACATGCACCAAAACAGTTCTTCAAACAAGGAATAACAACAAATCTCTAGACTTGGAACTGGAACTCGACAACAACTAGAACCAGAAAAACCCTTCGAACCATTTGCAACCAACCCTTTTCATTATATAGGCTCTATTGACCCCATTTATATTCATCATGCCCACTACCTATAAGTGGGTCCACCTCTAACTAAATCACTGACTACATTTGTTCTTTTCCCAAAAACTGCCACGATCATCAGAGTCGACCATTTACACTCCCCCCTCTTTCGTATCCATGATCAACTTGCATAGGCTTCTCCACTTAGAACCAAAACTTGATGCAACATTACTAGGTCCAACAAGGCCCCAACACTCACATGTTGCTTGCCTCGAGCCACTTCAAAGAGAAACCTCTGTCGTGTTCTGCTTAGCTTGAAAATATTGGAAAATTTTATTTACTCCCTTGTCCTGTCATTGAACACCTTCCCTGACTTTCACAATTTTCTCCACAAATTCAGGATTGAGATGTTCTGAAGTATTCACCACAGTCATTTTGACTGCTTGTTGAACCTGAACATGCATTAGGTGAATGGTCGTGGTGATCTTCTATGCTTCATATTGAAGCTCTATGACACGATATGTTCTTCATTGTTGTTGTGTTCAAAGTTTAGCAACCTATTTCTATAATAATTTGAGATTATCAACCATACCCATCTTTTGGACCAAGGGTAGTGTTTTCAAAGAATTTTGTAAGTCGGTCGGGCTAGAATATGCACCATGAAGTTTTTATGTTATCTCTTGTAGCTCAACATCCTCCATTAAGGCCTCCCAAGAATGAGACACCTACTCATATGCCTTATAGAAAAGTGCCTCAGCCTACTGAATCTACCGCATCTCTTCTTCTATTATCCTTCATTTCTCTTCCAGTACTTCAAGAGGTGTATGAGGAAGAAGCTTAGTTTCTAATTTGAAATCATCAGTCAGAAGTCGACAATAACTTCTACTAGCGTAAATACTCGAGTCCTTGGAATCATGTCAAGAATAACCCTGACCTCTGGAATTTCTTGGCAGGCCATAAAAATAACTTGCTCGACTCACTGTGTCCTGCTGCCACTTTTGTATTTGATGCTCTCTTTCTTCCAGCTGACTTTGGAGCAAAGACATGGTGTTCCTTTCCTGATTCACATGGTCATAAACCGCATGCTCTTTTCCTTTGATATCTTCCACTTTGACCTGTTATATGTTATGCAATTAAAACATGGGTAGCATAGACATGTCTATCCCAACATAGGTGATATCTCAAACTATGTCTTTAAGCACTGATGTACCTAAGTCAAGTGCTTTAGACAACACTTGAACCTTGTGATGTTGTCGGAATTTTCACCCCTCAGCTGGACGATCCTCAGAAGGACCAGCTTCCTACACTTGTGACTACGATCACGCTATGGGCTGACTAACTTTGATCCTGACTTTGTTCATCGCATTACAGAGAGTCTAAATCAAGTCAGTGACTCCCTTAAACAACCCTATCTTGTCGTCTATTAATTTTCTGCCTCGTTTCATCAACAACCTTGGCCATTCGATATGCTAGCAGGTTATACTCATCGTCATTCAAACCTATCAAGGTTGATTCCTTGACGACTTTCTATTTTTTCCTACTATTTTTCCATTTCTCCGTTGTTTTCTACTTCGACACCACATTTGCATTAGTCGAGGTAGAGCTCAACTCGTCATCACTATTATGGCGAGAGCTAAGTAGATTATCTTCTTCCCGTGGGCACCTTGGATGGCTCCCCTACATGCCTTCCTATCGTGACTTAGTTTCAACAGAAAATAAGTCATCTGCGATAGGTTGCTACCACTGCTCTGGATAATCTCAAACTATAGCATCAATTTCCTCCTCGGATAGCCAAAATGCAATGGTTAACAACTAATGTTAAGGATATTTCCATGACTAAAGGTATAAATGGTTATCCCTTGTGATAAACTTGATGATGTTTCAATACCGTTGGATAGTCACTTTGTCAATCCTTGACTGACTCCCAATGTGATGCCCCATTGCATCAACATGCATATACAACTCAATGTTGTTTTCTTCTTGTCATTGTCGATTGTTCTCTTTGAACAAAATATTATGATATTGTGCTCCACGACACGAGACATTCATGTCCATCGCCTGATAGTTTGGTTATTTGGCCCATGCGACAAAAGAAATCAATATTATCAACTAGGAGTAAGTAAAAGGGTTACCTTGCTCCTGTGTGTCTATGGTGTCCGCCAATAATTCATTGAGCAGAAATGTTTCCCAATTCATTTTAAATCTTGCATCACATTTCTATGTTGTAGCATTGGTACCAGCAGTACACTGGTTCATACACATCTTCTGCAATAACTTACTAGACAACACCTTGGCTGTGAATCTGACACCCTAATCATTGATCGAGGCAATATAAAATCCCCGTGGATCCTATGCAAGACCGTACTTTTATTTCATTCGAGATACAAGGCTTGTATCCTACTCTGTTCCGGTAAAGAATGGTGCTGGATCAACTCCTGCCTTGGCTAAACTAGTGATAGATGCAGTCAAGTCAACATCCATAGAGAGGTGGTTATCTAAAGACATGAATCCCCCATGGAAGCAAACTAGGAGTTTCTTCACAAAAGTGTCAACTTCTATAGTGTGACCGACATGGAGCATGTACAACAATGACAAGAGGCTTGATTTCTCCAAACCCTGATCCCAGTACATGGTAAGCTGCTGAATAATCCTGCCTTCCACTAGTTTAACTGATGCCATACACTTTTATAGTTGTAGTTATGAGAACTTCCTTAAATCATGATCAGAAAACGATAGCCTCTTCAGATTAACCATGATATCCATCGTCGCAAGAACACCTCATGGGATAACTGGATGTACCAATAGATATTTAGCATTCTTACAAATGACTACATGCGAAGCATCATCCTTCCACGATGGGATATAACATGACATTATAGTTTCAGAACCAGACCCCAAAGCTTCAGCGTCATGTGTGGCTTTGAATCTTTGTTTGGGGTTCAACACCCTACCAGTCGTTCACTTATTTATTTGTGGGTTCACAAGTGATGGCCTCCAGACAACCTTCAATGCCTCTTCGACAATGGGTATGTCCAATCGGACCTCCACAGTCGAACCTCTAACAGTGTTGGAACTTGACACAGGGATCTCCATGGAAGAAAGCTTTAGACACACATACGTTACAAACAAATTATCTTTCTCAATACGCTTCACACTTCGACACAATGAAGCAATGGATTCTCATTTGAAGGTGAAATAGGTCTACACATGCAGAACTTGGTCCGGTCATGTGGGTAATTATTCGGACCTGATCTTCCATAACTTGGAAAAAGTGGCGGTTAATATTTCGCACGATGAAATATTTTCAGGCATTTATGACAAAGCATCGTTAAATTTATTACTCCACTTGGAGTAAAATCAATTATTACCATGCCTTAAATCCAGATTTGACAGAAAAGCATGCCGCCAAATTTTTCTGCAACATAATAGTAGCTGGACTTGTGACACACAATATACAAGACATCAATAACAAATTCAAAGCTTATATACAAGAGATCGACAAAGTATAAAAAGCATGTTCTTTTTTTTACAACTTTAGTGATTAACAATTTACCAATTTAGTCGAGTGAAGTACAACTATCTCGATAAGGTTTTAGCTGACTTCCATTCATCAACCCATCGATGGGTGTACCATCCAACCTCTGCAACTTAACTTCGCCACCATCCATAAGATACTTGACAACATATGGTCCTAACCAATGTGTACAAAGCTTACCAAGATGTTTTAAAAGCTTGTTGTCGTAGCGAAGAACAAGGTCACCAAGCTGGAATTGCTTGAATTTAATGTGCCGCTCATTCCTATCACATCCCCTCCCCTCCTCTCTCGACGAGGAGAGGACGCAACTACACTGCTCTGTCAATCAAACCGGGGATCTAGCCCCATGAACATAAACAGGAATGCATTGAAATAAAAATATGTACAGATGCATAATACATGAATATTTACAGTGGAAGCAAATACATTTCAACACATTCATATGTTCATAAAATTTATAAAACAAATACAATTGAAGGATTAATACAAGAGAGCACTTATCTTGTAAATGAGTTGTCCCGCAACTAGCTACGTCGTTGCAACGTTCCACCCAACCATAGCCTAGTTATTCTCATGAATCTCTCAACACAACTTCCACCCCAGAGCTAGGCATGATTTCCACAAGGAACTAGGGAACAACAAGCTCACACATAGCCAAATCCACACCAAGGTTCAGCCAATCCAATCTACAATTGGGTTTATCAAGTTTCTAAGGCAGCGAAAAGGAAGAATTGCTAAGCTAGTGAGCTCAGCCACAGATCTATGGACACTTGCACAAGATCTATCTATCTTGTCCTCCACAATACCTACACACCCAACACAAGGAATTATTCCCTTCAGTGCTACACAGTACCTACGGCCATACCTTCCCTTCTAGTGCTCTTCAGGGTGTGCATAGAAGAATAGCCAACCCATCTTGATCTCTTTGTTAGGTTCCTATCTTCACTAGGTTTATCAAGCCAATTTTGGGCCTCTTCCACTCCTAAGTCTTTCAGACCAAAATAGGGTTGCAAACACCAGCAAAATACAAATGTTGGGTAAGAAGAAAAACGTCCCGGGGACCAAAAAATGAATTTTCGGATGGGGAAAAAACCCTGGGAGAGAAAATTTGATTTCAGAAACGTCTATGCGATTCACAAGAGCAAAAACGACCTCTTAAAACCCCAAAATCATGGATCTCTTATCCCAGCCACTATGCATTACAAAAACGGGTTCCCATCAATGGATGGATGAAGGAAAACAACATAAAAACGTGAAGGAAACTCCCAGCTTGCTCCAGCTAAGTGAGGAAATGAAGAACGTAATGAGGAATGGAGTGGGAAGATATTTGTGAGTGTTTACTTGCCCCATAAGAAAAAATTAATTTTCCCTAATACGAATTTTGACTGACATACTCCTCCATTCCCAAGGCATTAACTACCTCAACCAATTTATGGAAGAAATAAATGATTGGGTGAATAAGACAAAAAAGGTAGTTGAGAGATTTATCGGTTCTCCCATTAAAATTTGGCTCAACACTATTGACTCAATAGTTTGAATAATTTCTCTCCCTATACCTTGTGAAATCATGCCCCCATCTCTTTGTTGCATTGACATAGCTAGTTGTGGGTATTTTTATTAAATTGCATTTTTCATGATGTCTCATTTTATACTATGTCTGGCTAGCACGATAACCATAGGTATTGATTTTAATTGCCGATCCATAAAACACTAAATCCATGGTAGGGTCTTGGCCTTGATCTCCTCACCATGATTTAATAATGGTATTTACATCATATGCAATTTTAATGAAATAGGGGTCAAAATCGGGATATTACAATGCCAAGCCTTTTGTCACTCTTTCTCAACTTGTTGGTGATATTATGCAATAAAACAATGTTATTCTAGTTGTAGTAACTACAACAATATTTTTTCTACAACACCTACATCTGTCATCTCGGTGTTATAGCCCAAAATTGCACTTCCCCGATCGTGACGACATTTACATGTTTTGTCGCATGACGACACTTCATGAAAGTTATTGTCAGTCACCCAAGGGAAAAATGTGGATGGAAGGGCCATATCATAAGTTTTGTAGTTTTGTGTAACCTTTTTTGGACCATTGGAAAGGTATTGGACTAAGGAACAACTTTCCAAAACAAACCAACTCCTAAAAACTCTTGGAAATACCCTAAAAATGCATTTTTGACCCATACACGAGTTGTTAATGGGAAAATTGCATTCTTCAAATTTGTATACATGACTTATCAATGGGAAACCTATGTATATCCACTTAAGTGGTCAAAAAATATAAAATTCTTGAATTTTGGGTGGTCTTGGAACAACCTCCTCGGTTGTAACTAACCTATCCTCGAATCTAACTCTTCATATTTCTATATCATAGTGGGAAAAGGGACCATGAAGGGGAATTAGCCTTTGGTATTGTCATGATGGTGAAATTGGGGCTCTCATCCCTCCTACCTTCACCCTATATGTCATCTACCTTTGCTGCAGAGATTGGAGGCTAAGATTCTCAGAGGAGAGAAGTAGGAGATCTTGATCGAAGGTTTCACAAGGTGCCTTGCATGAGGATAAGGTATATCTTGTACTTCTTCCATTGATTAATAAATATTTGATTTTCTTTACTTTCCAAATCATTGTGTAATTGATATTGAATCTTATTTTGCGATCATATGTTGATGCTAATGAGATTAGTGTTTCATATTATCTTGATTATCATTGTCATACATGTGGTTAATTGTGTTTCAGGAAGGTTTGAAGTTGTTTATCAAGTCTCTTGGTTGGAGAGAAAGAAGAGGGATAAAAAGGAAGATTGGATCAACCTTCAGTGTATGAGGTATGTACCCTCCTAACCCTTGAAACCTTGTTTAAATTTATACTTGCAAATTATTATTTATCATTTTGTATACCCCTAGTATGTTGGTGGCCTTAACCTCAGCCATAGGATCAATTCCTTAACAACACTCGATAATGGTAGCTATTCTTAATATGGGTATAATATATTCTATCGGTATAGCAACCTCTTTTCCATAAACTAGCTGAAATGACATTTTTCTGGTAAGTTTATTACATATCGTACGATGGGCCCAATGATACCGTGGGTATGTTGTGATCCCGGTCATCGTGATCCACATTACAGACCTTGGTTAGTGCATTTTCCAAAATTTTGTTAAAGGCTTCCACTGTTCCATTTGCTTGTGGATGATATGGCATTGTGTTCATGTGCTGCATCTGAAACTCTTACGTTATGTCTTTAATCAACTTATTAACAAAGTGTGTACCTTAGTCGCTGAGTAAGATATTTGGGCAACCAAATCTGGTTACCACATTGTCGAACAAAAAGATAGCAACAATCACCGCAGTCCAATATCTGATTAGTGCTACTTCAACCCATCTGGTTAAATAATATATCACAGTAATTATGTGTCATGCACCTGTCCTTTTTCCTGGTGGATTAATGGGACCGACAAAGTTGATAGCCCATTTATCAAATGCCTACAATGTTATCTGTGGTGCCGACGAAATTTCATCCCGTTGGGATGGTTTCCCTGTACGTTGGAAAATTTCACAACTTCGACAATAGTCATGTGTATCTAAATGAAGGGTACACCACCATAATCCGACCTGTAGAATCTTTTATGTTGTCTCTTTCCCTGCATAGTGGCACCCTACCACACCAGTATGAGCTTCAACTAACACCATCGGTCACTCATGTTCCAAGACGCATCAACGCAGTATATCATCTGGTCCTAACTTATATAAATATCGAATGATAAGCTGGAAATCTACAGCTTTTATAGCCAATTGCTTCTTCTATGCTATGCTAAATCCTTTCAGTGCTCTTCCCATAGTTAAGAAATGTATAATATATTCAAAGTAACTATCAATCATTTTTATTGTGAATAACTATGTGTCATTAAGACAATCATATATACTAGTCGATTCTTCTCCAGTTTCTAGCCTTAACATATGGTGAGGACCTGCATTCAACCTTCCTAGTTTGACAACAATTTCAAATTCGAACTCTTAGAAGAGAAGAAGCCATTGAAATATCTTCGCCCCCAACACTAGATTATTCACCAGGTATTTCAAAGCAGAATGATCTGTAAACGTCTTGAAGTGACCACCTAGTAAATAATGTCAAAACTTCTAGAGTGCATAAACCATAGAAAGTCCCTCTTGTTTGGTCATCCTATATTTTTTGTCTGCAATTGACAGCTTTCTACTGGCAAATGCAATCATCGATAGAACCCTCACCCAGTTGTGCAAGTACATCACCTAATGCGACAGATGATGCATCGACACGCACATGAAAATTTTTCTATCAATCAGGAAATACTAAAATATGTGTCAATACTGTGTACTCTTTAAGGACATCTAGACTCTTTTGAAATTCTTCTTTCCATTGAAATTTTACGTGCTTCTTCAACAATTCTTCCATTGTTGTAATGATCTTCGCATATCCTCTGATAAATCTCCTGTAATAACTAGTACGACCTAGCATGGTCTACAAATTTTTAACTGATGGTGGTGGTGGTGGTAGGTCGACAATGATTTCAATCTTTGCAAGGTCCATCATCAATCCCTCTCTACATACAACATGACCTAACAAAATACCAAAAGGAGCACAAAAGATACATTTCTTCAAATTTAAAGAAATATGAAACTATCAACATCATCCAAGCATCATGTGAAGACGCTCAATATGGTATTTAATTAACCCATATATGGTCCAATCATCAAATTAAACTTCTAGGAATTTATGGATAAAATAATTAAAAGCAACTACCACTATCCAAGAAAAAATCACAGTTGCATTCTCAAGTCTGAAAGGCATTATCGTGTACTGGAAATATCCCCATTCTATAGCAAAGGTGGTCTTGTGTTGATCCTCTTCAACAATTTGGATTTGATGGCATCCATAAAATCCATCTGTAAAACAATGAATCTCTTGTCCCCCTACACTTTACAAGACCTCATATGAAAAAGGTGTAGGAAACGGATCATGCAGACAAGCATCATTTAGTTTCCTTAGGTCTACACAGATACAAACTTCACCAGTTTTATTATCCTATAGAATCATTGGACTCATCCATTATGATTCTTCAATAGGTTCAATAATTCTTGCATCCAACATTTTGTCTAATTCTACCTTAACCTTCTCTTTGTATTTGGGGTTCAATCTACAGGGTCACTACTTTACAGGCCTTACATATGGTTTCAATGGAATTTCCATTTCTCCCAGATCTCCAACAATTCCTTTCATTTCTATAAACTTGATCAGGAACAGGTCTTAAAATTCATGTAATAAATCAATGATTTTCTCGACAGTCTCATCATCCCATTAATCCCCAATGTTTGTAAATTTCGGATTATTTGGAGATCCAATCCTCACTTTCTTTAATTTCAAGGGATTCAAAAGCTATTTAAATGATAGACCCAAATCCTTCAATGTGCAACTACCTTCACATTCAGGGATGTAAATGTCGTGTGGGTCATCATCTTCAGGTTCCATATAGATATTATAACTCTCCATCCAACTTTGGATTATCACATTCCATTGTGGTAGACTCGACATGTGAGTAGAAACCTCTTCAAAAATCTTGGCCTAGATCACTTGCAAGGAAACATAAATCGATGGACTCTCATCTGCAAAGATAAAAGTATGTTTAAAATAGTTATCCAATTACTCCCATTCTGCGCTCCCTCATCGCAACTCGACCGATGTATACCAACTTCTTGGTATCGTATCTAGGAACCAACCTCCATGTCACGCAAAAGTTCTCAAGGTGGGTGATGGGACTCATCAAACCATTATACTTATGTCCAACATAAGAAATATTTCACCAAACTGAACCTCCAAAATCCTTAGTCATTGAGGCCATTCTGAAATGGATTGTTTATGTACATCCCACTATCTTTCTAGTGTAAATTTGAAGACGACATCAAGAGCTAGCAGTCGTTGGGTTTCTAGTACCTTATCTTCAAATTCTGACAAAAACATGTCCAAATTAGGTAATCCTTCATAAGTAGGTAGATCACATACCTTAGTACCTACCCATCCCAAGGATTTTGTGATTCTTTTACATTTTCTCATCGGGATTTCATGTAGCTGGTTTTGCCAGTTTTCCAATGCTTCTCTTGAATCTGATTAACATGAACTAATAATTTTCCAACTCAATTTTCCATCATCTATAAGATTTATCTAGTCATCCATCACAGAAGATATATTATATATGGTATCTAAATTCCCTTCCTGGTATTCACCTCTTACTGGTTCAACATATCGTTGGCCTTCTAGAGGATCGATTGGTGCGACTACTCATATTTCGAAGTCTTCAAATGATAAGGTCCTCTTTTTGAAATTAATGACAGTTTGATTCGCAATAGTCTAGTCGATCCCAAATAGCACTAAATAAGGGTAAGTATCATCGACCATATCTATAACCTCAAAGTATGCAAAGGTTCAGAGCCCTTCTACCTCGACGGGAACTTGTGGTAGTCGACCGATAGGTAGAGCGTTCAACTGGTTAGATAACCTTAGCTTAATAGGTGACCATACTAACTTGGGTTTTCCCATGCTCTCCCACATATGCTTACTCAAGATTTTGATGTCTAATCCCAAGTCGAGAATAATAAAATCCATGTCATACTCACCTATTTGATCATTCATGCGTAGTTCTTGACCAATTTTCATTCCTTCATGAATATGGTTGACATTCTTCTCTTATCGAATATTTATCTCAGGTTCTTCGATTAGATCTGATAGCTATGAGAGAGCATCTGCATTTTTAACAAGCGGTTAGACAACTTTTCAATAAATTCTTCAAAATGCTTTCTTGATCTGTCGACTTCTTTGAAATTTTCTGGTCGAAACTTGGCGGTATGTCAATGAATGGACTTTCATCGAACATTGGAGGAACATAAGATGTCGAGGCCTTGTCTTTTCCCATAAATTCATCTACCACATTGATTTATACTCCTTTCTCCTTTTGAACATCAAAGGGCACTTTATTTTGTGTCGCAGGTCATATTCTTACATTTTCCCATGGATCTACTCGATCATCTCCAACACCTCCTCTAGTTAAAACAACAATGGCAGGTTCTCGGGGCTCAACCAAAATATTCTGCACATTCTGGTTTGCATTTGGGAGATGGTTCCAATTCCCATTGACCTTATCTTTCCATATAGAAATCAGTTTTGGACAATACAAAATAGTATGATCCAAGGATTTACAATATGAACATGTCGGTGTAGCGTTTGCACACTCTCTAGAATAGTGTCCCTGTTGTCCGAAATTGTAGCAAATAATTTGGCCTCTCCCTCTACCAAATCCTCCTCCTCGGGATTGACCTCTAAAATTTCCACCCCACCATGGGATGAGGGAACTGCGCATGTGACCTCTTAGCTTGCATCCGCTCCTCATTATTCATCAAATAGGTATCTATTGTATTTTCATGCAACAACTAGTATGCACTGCGGTCCTATTCATCATGGCACACCAATCAACAAAACTTACAATAAAGGTTCATCGATGTACTTATAATCTTCTATAAATATATGCATTCTTATGAACGGTGTCTCCTAGTTTGACAGACTCGACCCCATGGCATCCAAAAGTGCCCTACCACCCGACGGTAATGCACTTCCCAAATCATCTTCACACGATCACTTGAAGGAACCCAAATATGGCCCAGGTGGCATAGCACTCCTTCCTGAAGATGAAAGTATTCCACTGGTGTACCTACACACAAGGATTGATACATGGTAGCGACCTCAGTATCATTATCATATAGTTGAGGCCACCCATAGGTCTCGTGGTTGTAAGAGTTGAGCACCATGGTTAATGCTGCTACTGGAGGTCGACTAAGACAATCAACTACTCTATTGGTGTTTCCCTTCTTATATTTAATGTTCAAGTGGAACTACTGCAAGTAAGTGGACCACTTCTGGTGGTGGTTATTCTATAAATTTCCTTGGCTTTGCATGAACTGCAAGGGCTTGTGATCAATGTGGATGACTGTTTCTTTTACAAGGATGTAATTCTTCCATTGGCGGCAAGATTGGATAATGAGTACATTTCCTTGTCATAGGAGGGGTACTTACAGACTGTATCTGAAAGTGTCTCACTGTGATATTCCACTGGATGGCCATGCTGAGCGAGGACTGCACCAATTGTGTAGTCTAAAGCATTTGTCTCGATCTCAAAGGGTTGTTGCAGATTTGGTAAGGTAAGGATGGGCGCTGAACATAAGCATTTATTCAGCTCCTCAAATGGGTGTTTTTGTGGCTTGGACCAGATGAACCTGGCCTTAGATCCACCTTGGATAATGGACCAAGTAATATTAGAAAATCCCAACACAAATATGCGATAGAAGTTTACAAGGCCTAGGAAGCTACAAAGCTAGGTGACAGTCGTCGGGGTTGGCCAATCACGAATGGATTGAATCTTGGTTAGATCTACATGAACACCATGTTCATCCATAATGTATCCCAGATAATGAACCCTTTCTGTTCCAAATGATTACTTCTCTATATTGGCATATAACTTGTGTTAGTGGATATGTTGCAAATGTTCTACCCATATTCTATTGTATATGAGGATATCATTTAGATATATGACCACAAAGTAATTGGTTAATGGTCGTATAATGTCATCCATCATCCTCATCAAGGTTGGTGGAGCATTATTCAAGCTGAAAGGCATGGCCAACCACTCAAAAAGGCCTTCCCGTGATTTGAAGGCAGTCTTCCAGACATCAGCCTGCTCAATTGGCACTTGATGATAACCAAACTTCAGGTCAATGTTACTAAAATAGTTTCCCCACTTGAGTTGTTCAAGGAGGTCATCGATTTGGGGGAGGGGATTTTGATTCCCGAATATGATCTTGTTTAGAGCTTGGTAGTCAATACAGAGTCGTCATGTCCCATCTTTATTTTGTACCAACACAAGTAGGCTCCCACAAGGTGAGGATTTTTATTAAATGTGCCCCTTTTGGATCAACTCTTCAATCAGGTGTCTGATTTCTTCATTCTCCATGATGGAACGCTTGTATATTGGACCAATTATGTAAAGGTGCACCAGGGATCAAATCAATGGAATGCTTGACCTGGCAATGTACTAGAACCCTGACAGGTGTGGTGAAGATGTCTTTGTATGCTTCCAAGATCTTGTCCACCTATTTTTCTGTGGAGGTGGTGGATGTTATTCTGATATTTCGTTCACTCTCATAACACACCATGAAGAGTATGGATTTCCATGTCTGGGAGATTACCTTTCAGCACTGCTTCGTTGTGATGAGAGACACTGTTAGAAAACAAGACTGTAGAGAAATAATAGATATACAGTTAAATCAATAAACAAGATGCAAAACACATTAAAACATTACAGAGAGACATATATATAAGGTGGTTCACCCAAACGATGGGCTACGTCCACAAAGAAATTGCCAGTCCTGTTATTACAATCCAGAAATATGAAGGGATACACCCTACAACAAAACCATTGCACTTCCTCTTCATGCTCTCACAATATCTCTTCCAATACAATACAATACCACACACAGTCGTGTTACAATGCTTTATTTTATAGGGGAAATACCATGGGAAAATACTACGGTTAACCCAATACCATGGGTCCGCAAAACTGCTGGCCAACACACATCCCAAAAAAATTTCTCAGGGGCTCTGCCCCCAAACCCTAATGCAGGGGGGATGAGTGTACATTACACCTGGGGTAAAAACATAATTGAATAATATCTCTGGATCTAGAAGATCAGGCTCCACAACCAACAATCTCCCACTTGGAGACTGGTCACAACAACTCCACCGCTATTGCACTTGCTGGACTATGCCCTGGACCTTGGACTTGGAAAATTTCTTATTTCACAACAGGATTTGAACCCGAATTCCAACGTCATCTGACATTTCGCATGAATGTGTCGAACAGCAATCAATCAACAGAATGCCGATAACAAAATATTTATAGAGCCGTTGAATATCTGACACTCGTGAGTCGGATTTCTGACCCAGGTAGTGTCGAGGAACTGACACTACAAGGGTCAAATCGTCGACATCTGCGAAAGAAAAACTAGTGGTTATCCAACACCTACATGTCGGATATCCAACGAGCGGTATAGATTTTTTTATAAAAAAATAATTAAGGTTTACATGATTTTAAATTTTTTAATAAAAATATAATAAAAATATCCTAATACTATTATGGCAATTTATACAATATGAAATAACATATAGTAAAAATAAAATACATATAATATAAAATAATAATAAAATACATATAATATATAATAATATATAATAAAAAATGACAAGTGTTCGTTTTCATTTTGGACAGTTCAATTCAATTTGGAGGTTTTTGTGAATTTGGGAGTAGGTCCGGTAGACATGGCAGACAACTCTGTTGACCCATGGCAGCAAGAGCTCAACATCTTCTCCTCACCGGAAATTACCGGTATACCATCCCCGGACACAGTGCAGAACACGCTGGGATATTTGATAGTTGGAACCGAGAGTAGGGTTCTAGATTCTCTACCAAGTGAAGAGCTGCTAAGTGTGTTCGCAGCACAGCCATTAAACCCAGCCTTAGGAGGAGGCTCATACTCATTATTCCACTCCATCCAACCTTCGAGCATAGCTGCAGAAACCCACTTCATCAAAATTCCCCAGGTGGAACCACAAGGAACCCCAAACAGGGAAATCGATCCTTCAGTGTCACAGGCAGCACCCACAGGAGAAGCCGCCGAACAATTGGACGGAATCGCGAACGGGAGCTCCACCCCGGAAGACGAAGGCACCCAAATCACCTCTAGGAAATGAAAGAATCACTGTTTAAATCCCTCTAGAAGATATTTTAACCTAATTTGTGGAGTCGGCATCAACATGGAATAAGCACTGGAGATGGACGGATTAGCCCTAGTCGGGAAAATCAGAGGAAGAAACCCCACCCTGGGGAAAATGAAGGAATGGGTTAGGACAAATTGGACAGGGCTTCAAGGTGAAGGCCCTATTATTACTTTGCTTGCAAAGGGATGGTTCAGCTTACAGTTCAGATGCAGAGAGGATGCATACCTCATACGCAATAGAGTCTGGACATATGGGAAAACCCCGTTTCAGCTAAAGCAGTGGACCCCCTTGTTCGATGCGGAAACATAGTGACTGGGTACAATACCAGTCTGGGTTTGCCTTCCAGGACTACCATGGGAATTCCAGAACTTGGCCTCGCTTAGTGACATCGAGAAAGCACTGGGGACTTTCATTGAAGTGGAGCTCTCGTTTCAGCAGACAGAAATCAGAAAGGTACCCAGGATCCTAGTCTCTTTGAACATCAGAACCAGTCTTTCAGAAGCCTTTAATTTTGTATGGAAAAACAAGATAAAAAGACAGTTGTTGGACTATGAAGGGCTCCCGTTTCAATGCCACAAATGTCATGAAACAAGACATTTGGCAAGAAAATTCCCAAACTTTGTTCCCTTAATAACCGAAAGAAGGAAGTGGGTTAGGTAAATAAAGGCCCCGAGATCCAAAGAAACTAATCTGAACACAGCTTCAGACGAAAATCCTCTCAGGTCGAAGGGCACAGAACAACCATTGGATCAACCGGAAAGAGTGGGAGCAGTAGCAGCAGAAGGGCCTCCTCAACAGACAGAACAACATCCGATCGCGTCTCCCCCACCTGGTATGAACACTTCTTCCCTTAGCAATCATCTAAATGATTTATCTTTGAATGAGGAAAAATCTTTTCCTACCCCTATTACAAACAGTCCCCCTCCCCCAAAAAACAACACCTCCTCCCCCGCATTCAAAAGTATCTCCAATTCAAACCAGACAGCCTCCCCTTCCACCATAAAAAATGACTCACCCACTTAGTCCTCCTCTATCCATTTCCACCTTCGTTCAAGGGACGTTCCAATCCCTCAAAAACCAAAAATACCTAGAAAAGGACTAGGGGTAAATCCCAGGATCACATCCAAAGGGAAAGGGAGAGGAAGACCATCTCACCTCTCTATGGCCTAGAGCATGGCACTTAGGGATCAGGCAAGTGGCAGACAAACAACCATTTTTGGGGCACTCAGAGCAGTGCAAACCCCAGATGGGGTTCCCAAATGAAATTTGTCTCCCTAAACTGCAGGGGTCTGGAAAGCACCCGAAAAAAGCTTGCCCTAAAAAGGATTGTGGAGGTTATATCACCAAAAGTGATCCTTCGACAAGAAACAATGGGTCTAGAGCTGGAAGTTGAAACTAGTTTAACATCACTTCTTCCGCAATACTCTTTCACAGTGCAAAGTGCCATTGGCCACTCTACAGGTCCAGCAATTGGATGGAAGAAAACAAGCATTCGGTGCAAAAACTCAGGAGGTGCATGCTTATATCTAAATCAAAGTCATTTTTTTCAAATTTCTTTGGGCTTGGGAACTGGAACCAACAACTATGCAGAACTCATGACATTGAAATTACTTCTCTGTTTTTCCAATGAAAGAAATTGCAGACAGTTACAAGTATAAGGTGACTCAATGGTGGCTATAAACTGGATGAATAAGATACAGAAATGTAGAACTGCTTCTTTAGATGCATTATTTGAAGAGACAACCCATTCTCTCTCATTCTTTGAATCAATCTCTTTCACTCATGTTTATAGAGAGTGAAATAAGGAGGTAGACAGGCTCTCAAAGAAGGGTCTGACATTGCAATGGGGTGAATGGAAAATTTTCGAAACACAAGACTCCAAGGCCACGGAATATCCGCACAGGCCTTTTATAAATCCATCACTCTAAAACTTTTTGTAAATTTGAAATATATTTTTGAAAGCATAGCACAAAATAAGTCTTCATGCACAGGAAGGAAACAATTTCTCAGCTGAACAGTCCATGTACAGTTCAATGAATGGAACAGTTTTTGGTAATCCTTAATTATAAAAAAATTTGAGCAATTCTTATTTATAAAAAAAAATTTATTGCTTTTTTCCTTTGTTTTATGAATGAATGCTTTACTGAATTCTTTACTTTTTTTTTTTTCTGTCATTAACTAAATTAATGTTTTAATGAATGAGTTAATGAATGGTTTTTTCAGCTGTTTAATGATTGAATGGTTTAATAAATGTTTTAAAGAATGATTTAATGAAAGCATTTTTCAACTATTGAGTGAAATAATTTTCATTGTAGATGCATTGTTATTTGCATTGTGAAATAGTGAAATGAATTCTTATTTGCAAGTATATGCATTGGGTTTGGGGAGTTGAGAGTGATGTGAGGGGGGGGGAGAGGCCATAAGAGCTTCCACCTTCATGTGGTTGGTCCTGTTTAGTTGAGAACATTAAATTATTCTCGAAACAGAGAGGAGCTCAATAAATGGTAAGGAAGAATACATTAAAAAACATCTATTTCTATATTTTTACTGTGTAATTTTCACTATTGCTATTTGACTCCTCCATTGGAACTTGTTACATATAGCGTTGAGAAACATTTCCATAGTTAAGAGGCAAGAAATGGAGTTTTGATTAGATCGATGGCCTTATATACATAGTATTTTTGGTTATCCATGTTTTATCAAGTGATATATTCTTAACAATTAATTTACTTGAATAGTTGAATAGTATTGTAATTTACATTGTAATAGAATTGTATTTATTTAGATTGTTTTTGTTA
This sequence comes from Pseudotsuga menziesii, assembly GCA_001517045.1. Taxonomy (NCBI): domain Eukaryota; kingdom Viridiplantae; phylum Streptophyta; class Pinopsida; order Pinales; family Pinaceae; genus Pseudotsuga; species Pseudotsuga menziesii. Next base: position 25,448 of record LPNX010369352.1, on the reverse strand, counting down.
TTTTCATAAACAAACATAAATATATTTGATGGGTCCTAACATGAAACTATTGCAATAGGACAAAAAATGAAGTATGTTGAATGATGTTTTGAAAGGTAAAGCATAAGAAGACAGTGTGAAGATCCAGAAATCAAGGTATAAATATGTTTTCTTTTGTTTGATTGAGCTGTGTATTGGGTATTTATGCATGTGCACAGACATACATTTAGTTGATGATGATGATTACCATACATAGAGGCAAACTTTGTTATATCTGATCTAAAAAATTACCTTAAATATTTTGATTTATCGTGATAACTGGCCCCTTGGTAATACTTTACCAATACCATATAGCTAGGACAACAAAATTAAATGTAGGCATTTCATTACAAGAAATTTGATAGGCATTTGAGTTTGATGGGAATATGAAAGGTCAAAAGACAGAAAAAGATAGATAGACTTGTGAGGAAAATGGTATCTGAAGCGTTGTTTCCCTATTATTCCGCATGAGTATATTGTTATCTGCCCCAATTTATCTTTCTCAAGTAGTTTTCTAATTTGTTTATTAATCTCATATCTTGTTCAACTTTAATGGTTGAGTGTGCAATGGTAAAACTATGTTTATATTTGTGCTTATCCCTGTAGGTTGTGAGTTGGTCATGGTACACATTGGTATTTTCAGTTTCCATTGTAACTTTTCACCCCATTGTACACATTGGTATATCAACATGAATTACCAGCCGAGTTAACCATCCTTTTAAGGGTTTATACAAGTACTCCTTAGCCTAAAAAGAATGCTTTTGGAAGGCAGAATTCAATTATATTGTTGAGATTTCCCCATAACTCAAATATGACCCTAACTTGGTTGATTTTGCAGGTCTTTTTGATAGGTTTTAGGGCTAGAAATGATACTAACACTTATCAGTAATGAAAGAGTCCCTAAATTTCTCTACTAAACAATTAAATGGGGTCATTGTAAGGCTTAAAGTAACCTTTTATCAAGGCCAAATTATCCCAACCCCTGAAACATGCCAAGTATGAAACCCTAGATCTGACTTTTGACTATTTTTTTTAGGTTGCTTCCCAAGTTCGTGGATGTAGACAAGAAGATAGGTGACGCACTAGAGGATCTAGGGCTAAATAGGCAAACCAAAATTTGAGGGTGGCTTATAATTTGACAATTGTTGTTATATTTGGATTATTGAATTTTATAAATTTCTAAGGTTTTCTAGTTTATAAAAACGCAGATCTAATCTAACACTACACTAATCATGCAAATGCATATATTTACACATGAAATACTACTATATTTACCTATAGGGTTTGTTGGAGGATCCTAATTAGGGAAAAATCAGAGATATAAGGACAAACAAGAGAAAATTCCTTCAAGATTATGTTCAATTGTAACATGTAAAAGTTGACAAAAGCTGGTAAAAAGCCCTAATTCAGAGAAAATGCAGCATTACAACCACCATTCAATCCATAGAAGCATAATTTCACCAAACTTTACCAATGGAGAAACCAAGAAAACCCTAGATCCTCCTTGTGCTTGTGTTCTTCCAACAATGCTAGCATCAATCTTGCATATGCATGAACCCCTAGAATTCACTCATCATTTTACCATAAATCCAAAGAATAAATAGTAATATATTTGATAAGTTTCCCTTGTAAATCCATAGGCAAGCCTATATCATTAGAATGCATTAACAAAGCTAGAATAGGAGTTTTAAGCAAAAACTTTGAAAAAACATACAATTTATTTTTGTGATCAACTTTTTCGTGGGCTTCATTTTGCTTGTCAAAAGTGGGCCAATCGAATGCTCCTGCAATTCCACAGCCATTGTAAACCAACCTTTATATGGAATCATTGGTTTATGCTCTTCAATATGAAGTCCCTCTTAAAGATTGCCTCTTTGTACGAAGTCATAGATAATAAGGCATTCCTTGCCCCGTGCATAATAGCTAATGCAAAGTAGTTAGATGGTAATCATTGTGCTTAATACTTAGCCACTGATGCTGGTTATAATAGAACATTGTGTTTGCTTGTAGTAAAAAGCAAATATAAAGCCTTATAGAGTTTCTCTTCTTCCGGCAAATACTTTATTATTAGACCGTGAGATATCTCGACTTCAATATCTATTTCTTTTAATAGCCAAAGCCTTCATAGACTCCATTCACTGCATCAAAGGAATTGACCCACTAATCATTGGTCTTCTTATAAATAAATATTTCATAAAAGCTTTGTTGCCATCTCTCCAGGAAAATAAAGGGATTCACTAGCTGCAAAAGGATTGGATGCTATAAACTCATGCTCCCAGCCTGTAGAAAACACAACAGCAACACAAAGCATAAAAATGGAAAGCCTATATAATAAATTACAAAGGGAAATGCATCATAAATTTGGATAAATTGGGTTATAAGGGAGATCAATGTTTTTCCTGCATTGCCAGCGTCTCCCAGGGATACACTTGTCACTATTTTTCTGTCTAAGTAACGACAGAGGGAATCGTTGTCTTTGAAAGGCAGTTGAGCAAGGATACATAGTGATTTAGCTTTGGGAAGATAAATTGTTGTCTCTACTGTATTTGTTGCTTGCAGGCCAGTAGGATAAGGTGTTTCTTTGGTCAATATAGATACCGTGGATGGATGTCACTGAGTGGAGTTTGGACCTCAAGCCCCAAGCCATGAGGAAACAAGTGTAGCTGTTAAAAATTTAGTCTAGTTAGGTGCAGTTGTTTGTGGCCAGAAAGGCCTAAAAAATTAACTGAATCTAGTTTGAATCTCATCAAGCTGGGTGTATAACCTCAATTAGGGATTTTGAGTTTTGTGGGTGGAGAGCTATTGGGTCGACAGCTGTTGCAAATGCAAATAGATTTTGTTGTTTTTTTTATATGTTTTGAGGTTGACAGTATTGATCTGAGACCTTGTGGTCTGTATTTGTCTCACTCTGCCCTACAACTACCTATCTCTCTCTCTCTCTCAGGTATGTCCATTGTTTTGTTAGTGACTTGTCTCCTAAGAGACAAAGTGTGATCATTTTATAAATCTGAGTATAGAAATTAAGGAATGTCTAAACCACATTGTTTTCTTTTATCTGTCCATTTATAATATTTTTCCATGTGCTTGACTAATTATGTTCATACATATCCTAGGTAACTGTAATTGATGGATGTACATAGTGCTGATATGTGGTAATCCTGGCTTGGTTTGGAGCAAAATGGATCATAGCATCAATTGAATGGATATTTAGTTTTGACATTAAGGAATCATGCAGAAACGAGTAAACAAAGCTCTGCAATTGAATCACATAGACTTGGAGAAGGCTCAATTGGGTCTTGGGCACAGCTACAACAGAGCCAACGTGAAATTCAATGTCAATAGAGTGGATAGCATGGTTATACAGGCTATTAGTCTTCTCAAAACCTTGGACAAGGACATCATGAACACCTTCTGCATGAGAGTAAGGTATTGCAAGTTTAAACTTAGTGTTGTTTTTACTTTTTTGGGGGTTTTATATGAAACAACATTTAAGATAGTTCAGTCAGGGTCATTTCTAACAGCTGTCAAGTTGAGGTCAATTTCCCATAAGTGTCTTTTAATTCTTTAGTTAGGAGTCATGAATCATATTTATACTGAAAGGTAAAAGGATTTGTTTATTAACTTAGATTTATATCAGATCCATGAGTTTTTTGTTCTCTGAGATGTGTTTTAAAATCACTATATTTGATATTCCCAAGGAATAAATAAAAATATACATTTGACTAGTCCTGTGAGGACTCAAGTGTGTTGGATACTGTTTTTTTGTCCATCATTAAAAAACAAAGAAATTTAAGAAAACTATTAAAAGTCTTCCTTACGTATTCTCTAAGATACTCAATTTGTCATCAATACGGAATCATCAAAAGAGTCCTAATATCTAAACCAGCAATACAACAAGACGAGCATAGCCAGTGTCTACATCCCTCAACTATGACTCTGAGCTAATCTGCCATTAAGTGGTTCTTGGTACAAGTATTTTCCGAAACAGATAGGAAGTGACTTTTCTAAATTCTTGTTTGGTTTAGGTACCCTTCTGTGACAACAAAGTATATTTAGAAAGCTTATCTGCCATTGAGTTGAAATCACATAGACATGGGTCTTGGGCACAACTACAACATAGCCAACGTGAAATTCAATGTCAATAGAGTGGATAACATGGTTAAACAGGATAGTAGTCTTCTCGATACCTTGGACAAGAAAATCAACACCTTCTGCAAGAGAGTAAGGTATTGCAAGTTTAAACTTAGTTTTGTTTTTACTTTTTTTTGGGTTTGATATGAAACAACATTTAAGATAGTTCATTCAGGGTCAATTCTAATAGTTGTGTTTTATACAGGGAAAAATCTCAGAATAATGGTGAGGTACCATTACTGGAATAGGCCCCAATAATGGGAACATACTCAACATACTTGTTTTCTACAGGCCTGCAATCCATGACCGAGGAGGAATTGACCGCAACCAATGAACCATGTTGCTCAGAGAAATTTGACAAAATTGGTAGCTCTTTGGTGTTTTCTCTCAAATCCATCACTGACTATTCAGAAAATTGCTGATTCTTCTTGCATGTAATCTCAAACTCGAGTTTGTTCTCACTTGTATTCTTAAACTTAGCTCCCAAAATGTCTGACAATTTTGAATGTAAAGACTCTCTCTTTGAGCCCTTTGACACACTCCACATATTAACCTTTGCTCGATCATCTGAGCTGCTTGTCAACTCACCAATGTCTGGTCCAAACAAGTTTCCTTCACTGGTCAAATTCTAGGTTGAAACCATGTGGGGGTAAGTGAAATCTTTGTTTTTTTTAAATCCATCAACAAGCGTTTCTTTTCCGACATTTAACCAACACTTTGGTAAACCCATCTGATGGCCATGTCATGACTACGATGCTTCCGCCCATCGGACGACCGACAATTAAAGCGTCAGACCGCGTCGCACGACCGACTCGTCCAGTGTTGGATGGCATCAGTTATCCAACACTTTCGGGATAAAATACTGACGACGTCGCCATTCATCCGACACTTCTGTCTATCAGAAGGTCGACACTTCAAGGGTCGGAGGACGTCAGATTTCCAAAGGTTAATGCAATTTTGGTTGGCATTTTAGAAGGAAAAACGGTCAAATATGCAATACAATGGTCTGTCAGATCTTCGACCCACATTAGTAGAACGTCGAAGATTCGACGGTATGCCACCGATGGCAAAAAAAAGTGTATGTGTCAAAAATTCGACAAAGAAGTGTAATTTCACACATGCCAGGTGTCGGATTTTGGGTTGAAATTCTATTGTGTTTTCACCTTCATGCTTGAAGGCCAACAGAAACCAAGCAGGAACTCAGTTTCTCTTTAGTTACTCCCTTTGTCAACATGTCTGCAGGATTCTGGCTAGTATGTATCTTTTCCAGTTTTAATAGTTCTTCATCTAGAACAAATATTATGAAGTGGTACTTTAGTGTATATGTTTAGTCCTCGAATGAAAGGCTGAGTTCTTGGCAAGATGAATGGCACTCTGACTGTCACTGTATAGCCTACTATTCTCTTGCCTCTTACCCAATTCTTCCATGAGCCTCTGCAACCAAATCATCTCCTTACTAGCCTCTATAGCAACAAAATACTTTGCTTTCGTTGTTGAAAGTGCAACAACCTGTTGCAATTTTGAAATCCAACTTACTGTTGTTCCACCCACAGTAAACACATACCCTATGGTGCTCCTTCTGTTGTCTTTATCACCAGCCATATCTGCATCAACATATCCCTGTAGAACAATGTTTGAACCTCCAAAACGCAATGCATGTGAAGTGGTACCTCTCAAATACCTGATAATCCATTGTACTGCTTTCCAACACTCTTTACTTGGATTATTCATATACCTGCTCACAACTCCCACTACATGTGCAATATCTGGTCTTGTGCACACCATGGCATACATCAAGCTTTCAACTGTTGATGAATAGGGAATCCTGGACATGTAATCTATTTCTTTCTGTGTCTCTGGACACATCTCCTTACTTAGTTTGAAATGGCTGGCTAAAGGTGTACTAACTAGTTTTGCATTCTGCATTCTAAACCTCTGCAACACCTTTTCTATGTACTCACCTTGAGACAATGTCAATTTGTGATTTTTCCTGTCTCTTGTTATTCTCATACCAAAGATTTGCTTTGCAGCACCCAAATCGTTCATCGCAAATGAATTATCTAGTTTTCTTTTGAGCACATTTATATCCTTCATGTTAGACCCTGCAACAAGCATGTCATCCACATACAATAACAAGATAATATATCTTTCGTTATCTAGCCTCTTGAAATAAACACAGTGGTCAGAATGACATCTATCATAACCTTTTTCTGTCATAAACTAATCAAATTTTAAATACCACTGCCTTGGATTTTGCTTCAGGCCATACAATCTCTTCGTCAACTTGCAAACCAAACTCTCCTTACCTTTGACCTCATACCCCTATGGCTGCTGCATATAAATCTCTTCCTCCAAATCCCCATGGAGAAAGGATGTTTTTACATGTAATTGTTCAAGATGCAAATCGAGTCTACTGCCACTAGACTTAAAATAGTTCTAATTGAAGTCATTTTAACAACAGGAGAAAATATTTCATCAAAGTCTATACCTTTCTTTTGTGCGAACCCATTTACAACAAGTCTAGCCTTGTACCGCTTCTTGCCTCCATCTTCTTCCTTCAACCTGTAAACCCATTTATTCTGCAAGCAACTTCACCAGATCCCAAGTATGGTTTCTTACCAATGAGTCCATCTCCTCATCCATGCCTTGCTCCCACTTCTTTCTAGTTTCTACCTGCATTGCTTCTTCATAACATTCGGGTTCACCAGAATCAATCATCAATAAATAATACAATGAAGGAGAGAATCTTTTAGGGGGTCTACTTAGCCTGGTAGACTTTCTTACAGTTGCAGGAGTTTCAAGTACCTGTTGTTGCTCTTGATTTTCTAGTGACTTTGGAACTTCATTTTATTTGATTTCATCAAGAACTGTGTACTCTGTGTTTTATTTTTCTTCTTTCTTTCCCTGCAACTGATCTTTGTACATGACCTTTTCATTGAATACTACATCTCTACTCCTAATGATTTTGTGATTTTTAAGATCCCATAAGCGATAACCAAAATCATCAACCCCCTATCCAATAAAGGTACATTTCTTGGATTTATCCTCAAGCTTTGTTCTATCATCTTTATCAATATGGACAAATGCTTCACAACCAAAATTTCTAAGAAATGAGTATTTTACCTGTTTACCTGTCCATGCCTCCTATGGAATGCCACCATCCAAAGCGCTTGAAGGCCTTCTATTTATTAAATAAACAACAGTGTTTACAGCATCAGCCCAAAACTGTAAGGGCAACCCTGCATGCAATCTCATACACCTTGCTCCATGATCATTCTATTCATCCTTTCTAACACACCATTTTCTTGTGGTGTTCCAAGGACTGTCTTCTCTCTGCGAATCCCATTGTGTGAATAGTAACTATCAAAATACTTGCTATAGTACTCCCCTCCATTATCACATCTGAGGCATTTCAACCTTTTACCTGTCTCATTCTCAGCCAAAGCTTTCCACTTCTTAAAAGTATCAAACACATCAAATTTTTGTTTAATGCAATAAGCCCAAGTTTTTCTAGTTGCATCATCAATAAAAGTAACATAACAACAAGATCCACCAAGAGATTGTACTTGAGCTGGTCCCCATACATCTGTATGGACAAGCTCTAACTTTTCACTCTTCTTTTGTTTCCCAACCCTGAGAAATCTAACTCTCTTCTATTTTCCATAAACATAGTTCTCACAGAATTCCAAACTTACCTGCTTCAGATCTAGAAGCAGTTTCCTTGAGTGGAGAATCTGCATCCCCTTCTCACTCATGTGGCCAAGCCTATGATGCCACAGCGCCGCACCTATTTTTGTGGAAGCTACAGAGATAGAATAATTAGTATTATGAGGACATAAATATAACGTACCTACCCTATCTCATTTTTCTATTACCAGTGATCCTTTAGTGATGTTCCACGACGTTTCTCCAAATGTAGACAAACAACCGCTATCTCCTAACTGCCTTGTTGAGATCATATTTCTTTTCATAGCAGGAATGTGCCTTACATCCTTTAGCAGCCATTCACTTCTATTATTTAACTTAATCCGTACCTTACCCTTTCCAACAATTTTACATGGTTCATCAGCCCCCAATAAAACATGTCCAAAATCACCTTAAACATAATCATGAAAGAATTTCCTATGGGTTGTAGCATGACATGAAGCCCCTAAATCAACTACCCAGTAATCACTAGTATTATCTAATGCAAGAGTCAAAGCATCTTGTAACACATCACCTGCTACATTCGCTTCCTGAGTAGTCTCTTGCTGCCTCTCACCTTTCTTCTTTGGTGCTTGACAGTCTTTCTCCAGATGTCCTTTCTTACCACAGTTCCAGCAATCTATTTTTCCGAATTTGGACTTGGATCTTCCCTTATTATACTTGATGCGATTTCCTAGGATCCTTCCTCTCTCGTTTTGTCTCCCTCTGCTCTCAATGGTCAACGAATTACCTGATGTATCACCTATGCTTTTTCTTCACATTTCCTCGCTAAGAATAACACCAAAAACATCATCAAACTTAAGAGTGTTTGAACTAGGGACAGAGTTACTTACAGCCATGACCAAGCTATTCCAACTTTCTAGCAATGAGCACAAGATTAGAAGATCCCTAACCTCATCATCAAATTTCACTTTTACAAAACTTAACTGACTGGTAAGTGTATTAAACTCATTTAAGTGGTCAGCAACAGATCCACCTTTCGACATCTTTATATTAAATAAACGCTTCATTAAAAATACCTTGTTAGAAGACGAGGGTTTTTCGTAGAGCTTACTCAATGCGCTCATCACACCATCTGTTTTTTTTTTCTTTCGAAATATTGAACGCCACTGACGAAGCCAGGAACAACTGTATTGTTCCCAGTGCCTTTCTGTCAAGAACCTCCCATTCTTCATCCTTCCTAGCCACCGGTTGTTTTTCTTTTTCGTCTAATAGCAAGTACAGATCCTTTTGGTAAAGATAGTCCTCCATTTGCATCTTCCATAACCAGTAGTTTTGGCCATTAAATTTCTCGACCCTAAACTTTCCTTCTTTCGCCATTGCTCCCACTCGAACCAGGAACCCTTCTTTCCTACGAGTTTACCAACCAAATAGACCTTTTGGCTCTTATACCAATTGTTAGAAAATAGGACCGCAAAGCAATAACAGATATATAGTTAAATAAATAAACAAGATGCAAAACACATTAAAACATTGCAGAGAGACACAGATACAACGTGGTTCACCCAAACGATGGGATACGTCCAAAAATAAATTGCCAGTCCTTTTATTACAGTCCAGAAAGATGAAGGGATACACCCTGCAGAAAAATTGTTGCACTTCCACTTCACGCTCTCACGGTCTCTCTTCCAATACAATACAATACCACACACAGTTGTGTTACAATGCTTTCTCTTATAGGGAAAATACCATGGGAAAATACTACGGTTAACCCAATACCATTGGTCCACAAAACTGTTGCCCAACACACATCCCAAAAAAATTTTAGGAACCCCAATGCAGGGGGAATGAGGGTACAATACACCTGGGGTAAAAACACAACTGAATAATATCTCTGGATCTGGAAGATCAGGCTCCACAACCAACAAGACACTACAATAGAAGAAAGTGTCTCTGATATCCTGTAGAGTTTCTTTCCAAAAGTAATAATGACACTACGATGTCTAGAGTCATACACAGCATAGCATTTCCACATATATGGTTGTCCGAAAATAACATCACAAACTTCAAGCGGGGCAACATCACACATTACCTCATCTTTGAAGGGCTTGATGTCGTAGGAGAGGTGAAACTATTGACTGACTGGGATGTCTCATTCATGGCTCATCCAACCAATGTTGTAGGGTTGGGGATGTGGAACCATCCAGAGCTTCAATATTTTGATGACCTCTGTCGAGATGAGGTTTTTCTAACTACCATTGTCAATAATGAAATGTAGTGGAGTCCCCTACACCCATAGTCATGAATGGAAGAGGCGTTCCCCTTCCTCTGGCTCCTCTGTCTCTTCTGGTTGGATATTTGCGGTTGTGATGGTAGCACTAGGTTTTGCATCAATTATATGTTAGAAAACAAGACCGCAGAGCAATAACAAATATACAGTTAAATTTTTAAACAAGATGCAAAACACATTAAACACATTACAGAGAGACACAAATATAATGTGGTTCACCCAAACGATGGGCTACATCCACAAGGAAATTTCCAGTCCTTTTATTACAGTCCAGAAAGATGAAGGGATACAACCTACAACAAACCCACATCAAACCACTGCACTTCCTCTTCACGCTCTCACAGTCTCTCTCACACAATCACAGACATTGTTTACAATGCTATAATACCAAACACAGCCGTGTTACAATGCTTTCCTTTACAGGGGAAAAATACCATGGGAAAATACTACGGTTAACCCAATACCATGAGTCCACAAAATTGTTGGCCAACAAACATCCCAAAAAAATTTCTCGGGGGCTTTTCCCCCAAACCCTCGTTTCTTGGGGGCGCTGCCCCCAAATCCCCTTTTTTGGGGCGCTTCCCTGAACCCCAAAGTAGGGGGACGAGTGTACGATAAAACTAGGGTACAAACATGACTAAATAATATCTCTGGATCTGGAATATCAGGCACCACAAACCAACAATCTCCCACTTGGAGACTGATCGCATCAACTCCATCGATGCTGCACTTGCTAGACTATGCTCTAGACCTTGGACTTAGAAAATTTCTTATTTCCACCTTCATGCTTGAAGGCCAACAGAAACCGAGCAAGAACTCAATTTATCTCTGGTTACTCCCTTTGTCAACATGTCTGCAAGATTCTGGCTAGTATGCATCTTTTCCAGTTTTAACAGTTATTCATCTAGAACAGATCTTATGAAGTGGTACTTGAGATGTATATGTTTAGTCTTCGATTGAAAGGATGATTTCTTTGCAAGATTAATGGCACTTTTACTGTCACTGTATATCCTACTAGTCTCCTGCTTCTTACCCAACTCTTCCATGAACCTCTGCAACCAAATCATCTCCTTACTAGCCTCTGTAGCAGCAACATACTCTGCTTCCATTGTTGAAAGTGCAACAACTTGTTGCAGTTTTGAAATCCAACTTACTATTATTCCACCCATAGTAAACACATACCATGTGGTGCTCCTCTTGTTGTCTTTAACACCAACCATATCTGCATCAACATATCCCTGTAGAATAGTGTCTAAACCTCCAAAACATAAAGCATGAGAAGTGGTACCTCTCAAATACCTGAGAATCCACTGTGACTGCTTTCCAATGCTCTTTACCTAGATTATTCATATTCCCGCTCACAACTCCCATTGCATGTGCAATATATGGTCTTGTGCACACCATGGCATACATCAAGCTTCCAACCGCTAATGAATAGGGAATCCTAGACATGTAATCTATCTCTTCCTGTGTCTCTGGACACATCTCCTTACTTAGTTTGAAATGGATGGCTAAAGGTCTACTAACTGTTTTTGAATTCTACATTCTAAACCTCTACAACACCTTTTCTATGTACTCACCTTGAGACAACGTCAATTTGCAATTTTTCCTGTCTCTTGTTATACTCATACCAAGGATTTTCTTTACAGCACCCAAATCCTTCATCGCAAATGATTTAGCTAGTTTTCTTTTGAGCACATTTATATCCTGAATGTTAGACCCTACAACAAGCATGTCATCCGCATACAATAACAAGATAATATATCTTTCGTTATCTAGCCTCTTGAAATAAACACAGTGATCAGAACGACATCTATCATAACCTTGTTATGTCATAAACTTATCAAATTTTAAATACCACTTCCTTGGAGCTTGCTTCAGGCCATACAAGCTCTTCTTCAACCTGAAAAGCAAATTCTCCTTAACTTTGACCTCATACCCCTATGGTTGTTTCATATAAATCTCTTCCTCCAAATCCCCATGGAGAAAGGTTGTTTTTACATCTAACTTTTCAAGATGCAAATCTTCTACCGCCACTAGACTTAAAATAGTTCTAATTGAAGTCATTTTAACAACATGAGAAAATATTTCATCCAAATCTATACCTTTCTTTTGTGCAAACTCATTTACAACAAGTCTAGCCTTGTACTGCTTCTTGCCTCCATCTTCTTCCTTCAACCTGGAACCCCATTTATTCTGCAATGCCCTTTTTTCTGTAGGAAACTGAACCAAATCCCAAGTCTGGTTTGTTACCAATGAGTCCATCTCCTCATTCATGCCTTACTCCCACTTCTTTCTAGTTTCTACCTGCATTGCCTCTTCATAACATTCTGGTTCACCAGAATCAGTCATCAATAAATAATACAGTGAAGGAGAGAATCGTTTAGGGGGTCTACTTAACCTGGTAGATTTTCTTACAGTTGCAGAGTTTCAGGTACCTGCTGTTGTTCTTGATTTTCTAGTTCCTTTGGAACTTCATCTTCTTTGATTTCATCAAGCACTGTGTACTCTATGTTTTCCTTTTCCATTTTCTTTCCCTACAATTGATCTTTGTACATGACAGTTTCATTGAATACTGCATCTCTACTCCTAATGATTTTTAATTTTTCATAACCCCACAAACGATAACCAAAATCATCAACCCCGTATCCAATAAATGTACATTTCTTGGATTTAGCCTCAAGATTTGTTCTATCATCTATATCAATATGGAAAAATGCTTCACAACCAAAATTTCTCAGAAATGATTATTTTACATGTTTACCTGTCCATGCCTCCTCTAGAATCCCACCATCCAAAGCGCTTGAGGGCCCTCTATTTATTAAATAAACAACAATGTTTACAGCATCAACCCAAAAATGTAAGGGAAACCCTACATGCAATCTCATACACCTTGCACGCTCCATGACCGTTCTGTTCATCCTTTTTGACACACCATTTTCTTGTGGTGTTCCAGGGACTGTATTCTCTTTGCAAATCCCATTGTGTGAACAATAACTGTCAAACTCCTTGCTGTAGTATTCACCTCCATTATCGGATCTGAGACATTTCAATCCATTTCCTGTCTCATTCTCATCCAAATATTCCCACTTCTTAAAAGTATCAAACACGTCATATTTATGTCTAATGCAATAAACCCAAGTTTTTCTAGTTGCATCATCAATAAAAGTAACATAATAACGAGAGCCACCAAGAGATTGTACCTGAACTGGTCCCCATACATCTGTATGGACCAGCTCTAACTTTTCACTCTTCTTTTGTTTCCCAACCTTGAGAAATCTAAATCTCTTCTGTTTTCCATAAACACAGTTCTCACAGAATTCCAAACTTACCTGTTTCAAATCTGGAAGCAGTTTGAGTGGAGAATTTGCATCCCCTTCTCACTCATGTGGCCAAGCCTATGATTCCACAACACCGCACATGTTTTTATGGAAGCTACAGAGATAGAATAATCAGTATTATGAGGACATAAATATAACACACCTATCTTATCTCCTTTTTTTATTACCATTGATCCTTTAGTGATCTCCCACCATGTTTCTCCAAACGTAGACAAACAATCGTTATCTCCCAACTGCCCTATTGAGATCAGATTTCTTTTCATAGCAGGAATGTGCCTTACATCTTTTAGCATCCTACCCAAACCCTAAAGCAGGGGGAATGAGTGTACAATAAACCTGGGGTACAAACACGACTGAATAATATCTATGGATTTGGAAGATCAGGCTCCACAACCAACATTATATGCTTACCCTTTTCTTTCTATGCATCGGTGTCTGAGTTAGAGTCTGTATCCAGGGGTTTTGTATCGGCCAATAATGATTGTTTTAAGCAGCATTCATCAATGTCGTGCTAGCGGATTTTGTGGGAGTCGCACCACTTGCTCATGTCCTTCTTCGATTTCCTATTACCCTTCTTTTCTTGTGGCTTGGGCTAGTTGTCAGTACTTTGGCCATCCTTTATATGTCCTTTGGGTTGTGAATTAGGGCCACTTTTTCCCTGCTTTTGCTGTTGATTTGCAAACCCAAAATATTGCTTATTATTTTTCTTGTACTTTTTCTCAATCTTAACAGTATATTGGTAAGCTTCTCTTAGTGAGGATATGTCTAGGAAATCCATCTTTGACTGAATGTACCTGTGGAGGCCACGATGGTACTTTAAAATAAAGTGTTGTTCAGAGTCTCTAATACCCATATTTGAGCACAAGGTATGGAATATATTGGTATACTCTGACACCGTTTGGTCTCTTTCCTAACGCAATGTCATCCACCGGGTGTATTGGTCATCATATTTTTTGACAAGGTAGAATTCATCTATGATTACATCAACAAAATATTCCCAAGTGGGTTTTGTATTGAATATCTCAGATTCATCCCTCACATCCCTATCACAGTACCTGTCCCACCAGTCTTTGACATGGGGGAGGGACTTAAGGAGCGTAAAGGTGATATTTTCATTGTTGAAAAAATTTTAAACAGAGAAGTAAACCTCTAACAAACAAAAACCATTTTTCCAAAACATCTGCATCTATCTTTCCTTCAAATAAGGTGATTTCAAAGTTAAATTATACCGCGTCTCCCCCTGAAACAATTGCTATTTGAAGGTGCATCCGCCACCGTCAGCATTCTTCGAAGGATTTGGGTGATGTTATCCATCATCTGACTCCTCTGATGCACAAGGGATTCCTTGAGAAACATTTTAATAGGATATCCTGCTCCATCATTTCTCTTTTATTCTCTCTCCATGTGAGGCTACTTGGGATGACGAGAGGTATTTTCCTCAAGATCAACTAGTTCGAGACCCAACTCTCGATATTCAAATCTTGTTGAGGACATGCACTGAGAAACTACAAGAGGATAAATATATGATACCACTGATACTTAGTTATGTGAGAACGAAATGAAAGAGCATATATATTCACATGCACAGATATATGGAAATAAACACAGTGATACAGTAAACTTAGATTCTATTAAATGAATTAAACAGAAAAAATTGTAAAACAAAAGCAGTTAGAATGGTGGTAGTTGTATCTCTGAGAAGAGATGTGGTGGATACACTCACTCGTGACAAGCTGAATACAAAAGGAGGATGGAGGTCCTTTTATCATAAATCCTTGGAGAGGCAGAAAACCCTAACCCTAAACCTAGTACATGAATCATCATAATGTTTGTGGCCCCAAGGTGGTTAATTGAATAGTCAACTTCTCTAGGTCATAACTTTTGCATATGATATATGTTTGTGCGCTTGATAGCCCATTATAAAGTTCTATCCGAGCTTTGCAACTTTTGAATGGGGTCAAATGCATGCCACAATCTATGTTTTCCCCCCTGAATCGCCAAAAAACATCGTCTAGGGCCTCAAAATGCCCCCTGAAGTTTGGGACCCAAAAAATCATAGAAAATTACAAGAAAATTGTCAAAATGAAAATTTGTTTTGAGCCAATGGAATAGGTGGGTGGCCACTTATATATATATTCTAGATTGAAACTAACTCCCTTATAATGAAGAAAACATAGTAAACTTTAATAATATTTGATGCACCTAAATATCCTAATCTTCTATCTCGACTTGCTCTCTAATGGATTAATTCAGGACCACCTTTAGATGGACCAACAAAGTAATCAACTGTCAAGTTGACCTCTTTAGTCAACTTCCAATTCGAGCTTAAACTATCAACTTATTTTCTATAAAATATCTAGAGGTGAGATGAGTATGATGTTCCAACAACACCTATTAGCACAACTCTCTAGAGATTCACAAGGTCACATTATTTCTATGCACCCCTACAATTGTAGCTATCTAAAACTAGAGCATAGCCCAAAGTTTCACAAACTTAGCTTCTATAAATGGATTCATGAAGATATAAATTACTCGACTATATGTCTTGTAATAAAAAAGAGAAACTACAATTTTGTGCCAATTGTCTTATATATTGGGAATGAAGCTCAACATTATTCAATTTGTTGTCAGTGACATGGTTTTCAACTTCTTGTATTGCACTTTCATTATCACTGTACACTACAATTGATTCCTCCAAGGAAATTTTGAGCTCATATGTTAGATTTTGATTCCACACTACCTCTATTCTAACATTAGCTACACCTCTATATCCATCCTCTGTCTAAAGAGAGACTACCCTCTATGTTTTCCAAAACAAGGTATGGATCCAAATGCAAGATGAACAAATAGCTAGAAGTCAAATTGTTTTCACATCTCTATATTAATCAAATTCCATACAAACTATTAACTGGTTCATATTCATATGACAATACTTCATACCAAGATGGTAGGTACCCTTGATATAGCTCACAATCCTCTCTGCAACCTTAAAGTGGCTCTCCTTTGGATCCTACATGAACCTAGAGACCACACTAGCAATAAAGAAAATATTAGGTACACCATTAGTGAAATAAATTAGGCTACCAACAAGTTTCATATAAAGAGTTTGAGTTTCAAAGATTCACATTCCTTAGTCAAATTCATTCCCAACTAGTAAGGTATAGCACATAGGTCACAATATTCCATAGTGAATCCTTGTAATAAATTCAACATATAATTAGGTTGGAAAATATATATAACACCATCCATTCTCAACATTTGGATGCCTGGAAAAAAAACACCAGACCTAGGTTGGTAATTTCAAATGAATTTGATTATTGTTTCTCCTAACCCAAAATTAGATTAGCGCTACTTTTAGTGATGACTAAATCAACAACATATAATGGAACAATTAATGTATCACCATTTACATGTAAAAGGTAAATCTTGTGATCTAATTCATAGTGTTTGAAACCAAATCAAGGAAGGATTGATTGATATTCTTATACCATTCTTTCGGGGCTTGTATCAAAACATTTAAGGATTTCTTTAATAGACATAGAATACTGCCATCATTTTCAAAGATTGAGAGTTTCTCCATATAAATATCCTCGATGAGATCACCATGTAAAAACACATTCTTTATATTTATATGATGTACCTCCCATCCAAAATGAGCAGCAAATGAAAGAAACAACTAAACATAGTTCATATTTGCAATGAGGAAAAAGACTTCAATGTAGTTGACACCATCTTTCTAATAAAATCCGTATTCTACTAGTTGAGAAATATGCCTATAAATAGATCCTTCGTGTGTAAATTTGTTCTTAGAGATCAATCGACCTTTCAAACCATTATTTCCTTATGGTCAAGGGACTAGATCTCGAGTTTTATTCTTCAATGGGGAATTGTACTACTCACAATCCATAACATTCTCCCATTCAATTCGATCATTTGCATATGCATATCTATCATAATCACATGCCTATAGCACACATGCCATCAAAGAAATACTATCATGTTATTTATAGACTCTATTTTCTTCAACCATAATTAACAATACCTGCATCAAAACCAACAACTTCAGTCACCTTGGCCACCCATCAGGGAAGACAAATGGCTCTTATAGAAGGGGTTCTTACATTAAATTCATTGCGAGAGTTCATAGTTGAATGATTGAGAAATCCATTGCTAAAATTTGACGTTTCTATAGGATATTGGCTAGAAGTAAGATCTAATATGCAAGTCAACTATCCATTGGAAAATCCCATCAACACATTGGTTGATGTTATATCGTAGTCAATCAGTCTACAATTTTCATAATTTCAAATGGATCACTACTTAAGAATACATAAGAGGATTTCAACGTATCGGTACATGAAATATGTTCATCAAAGACAACATGTCTCTCAAAAATAACTTCTGGTTTCATTGGATCAAACATCATATATAACTTCAAATCAAGAGATTATCCCACCATAATGCAAGCATGATTCTTTTCGTTCAACTTCTTCGTCTTATCATCTGAATTTGAGTTCATGCTATACATCCAAACATTATGAGATGCCCAATTGAGTGCTTTCTTCCACTCCATTACCTAATAGGGGTCATATCCCATACAACTTTGGTCAAAATCATTTTCAAAAGGTAGTTTGAGTAGTAGACAACCTCTACCTAAAATTTACTTAACAAAACTATGGATTGAAGAAAACCATTTTCAATTGTGACCAAGGTATCATTCTTCCTTTCAACAACGCCATTATGGTAAGGTGTATAAAAGATTTCATGTTGAGATAAGTATATCTCAAATACCTTACTCACATATTATCCTCCATTATCTAATTTTGGACATTTCAAAGGTCGACCAGACTAATTTTCAACGAATTCCCTAAATTCATTGAATTTTTTCAAACACATGATGCTTACTCTTTATGTAATATAACATAGTATACTTGGAAAAAAATCAATAAAGTTCAAAGCATACCTTACATATGCTAATGATGGTTGGTTCATTATGCAAAGATCGCTACAAATAAGTTCCAACTGAGTCCTTTCTCTTCATGCATTCCTTATCTCAAATGCATTATGGTGATTCTTTCCAAGCATACACCATTAGGGTGATCATTAACCATATTAAACTTTGCTATTTGTTTATACTCCTAAAATATAGATGTTTGAGTTACTCATGCCAAACTCTATTTTAGTATTTGTCCTGGCTAATAGTTTAATTGGATTTGCATCCTAATTAAGGAAATCAAATAACTCATAGCCTGTTCTTAGGGTCAATAATACTCTCAAAAACAACAAAGTCATTCTAAATATCCTTCACAACAAATCGATTGGGACAAATTCAACCTTCTTGTTAGTCTAGATTAGTTGGGATACATACAACAATTGGAACTCAAACTTAGTACATAATACACATTAGTGATCATACCATTCTGACATTTAATCCTGCCACAAATATCAATAGGAAGTACATGCCAGTCTACAAAAAAAATTCTTCTTTTGTAACTTTACTTAATGAAGAAAAGAGAGAACCATCCTTAGCCATACCATGGGTACAACCAAAGTCAATTATCCACTAACTTCTAAAATTTTTAACATGTAATGCATGGGAAGTACAGATGGAGAATGTGTAGTTATCTCCCTTACCTTTGAAATTTTGGTGTATTCAACACATCAACTTAAATATTATTTACATTATCCTCAAGATATTTAGTATTATTTCAGCAACTCTTCTCAAAATGTTTTGGATATCCATAGTATCAACGAATCTTCTTATTATTACATTTCTTAGTCGAAGTCTAATGAATTTCCTTCTTCTTATTAGTTTGGTTAACACAATCTATTATTTCTATTGTTTGTTTTTGTCGGTAATAACTCCCGATTCTATATCCATTTCCAATGCAAATGCATATATTTATACAAAGTACATGGCGGTTGGGTTTCACCTTCCGCTCAGCCTGTTTGGCTTCCTATCTAATCATATTCCTATTTATTATTTATTTACACTAATCCCGAAGGATTATTCTAACAATCCCCCTCTTAATCCGAAGGGGTGTTCGTAAGTCCGAGCACC
>LPNX010369346.1:47846-120029 GCA_001517045.1 Pseudotsuga menziesii | reverse complement strand
TAGTTTGTTTTTACTTACTTCAATCGAACTGCTACTAAGGAATCCAGATTCCTTAGTAGGTGCTCATTAGCACAAGCTAGGGTGAAAACCCTAGCTACAGATGTGTACTGATCAATTATTCACATTTAAATAATTAACTCATAGTAATAAAATAAAAAACCTTCGAAACATTTTGAAAATACGGCACAACACCTTTTGACATTATTGGGCAAATTTCTCAAAGGAAGCGGGAACCACTGAGTAGTGACCTCAAGATACAATTAGGCTAGACCCTTGTTGGTGTAGTGTTGAACACTTTCTCAAAGACTCCGATTCATCCCACATTTTCAAGTGAGGAACCAATTTTGTCATCTTTCTGGACACATTCTTAGTACTTCATAAGTATATCAAGAACCCCCTTTCCATTAAATCAACTCATCCTTAATAATTAAAACTGACCAAGACACATTGCAAAACATTTTTGTTTTAGCAACATTTTTTACTCCATTTAGCACTGATTTGAGTACGCAACAATCTTATTTTCATTTGATTATCAGTTTTGTCAATGCTAATATTTATACACTAATGTTATATGTTGTTTATTATTTAATCTATTTTGCTTCAGTCTTGCGACATAATTATTTACCAAAAACTCCTAAAAACAACTTAATTTTGCCATTAACAACTAAAATATAAAGATCCTTAGTTGAACTTTTCTTATGGACCACCCCCATTGGCTTCATTAGGAGTTTGGCCTAAACGAAGGAGTCAAGATCAAGTGACAGTACTTGACTCAAGACTCCCCCCCAAGGACACACCTAGCAACTTGAAGATTTTTGTTGCGCTTAACCCCCAGGTGCGTGAAAGGCGGCAACACTTGTCATAGAATATTCCAACATTTGTTGTTATAGAGTGCATAAAATCTCCTTCCAAGTGGCACACCTTGTCTTCTAGTCTCTTCCTCTTCCATGGGAGTTACCCTCCTTTACCAATTCGACTTCCTTGGCTCATTATATTATATTTGACACCATATTACCATCCAATAATGTGACATTACCCATGTGTTTGAATTTGGATGAATATCATGCCAAGTGTGGGGGAATCTAGTCACCCAAAGTATTCACAAGCTTCCAAGTGTCTTCATTAACCCATGCCACATTATTTTCTTAGCATTTATCATTTATGTGACCCATTTAAATGTGAATATATTAAACTAATTTCCTTTTTTTTCCCATAGCCCCTTATTACAAAATTTATGTCTCCATCGCAAATCATGGAACTAGTAGGTTGGTGAAAGATTATTTGCAAATAATATTATTTGGAAATTATTTAATTGGGGACGTGAAAAATCCTCCCTACTCAATATTTCTTGTCCTCAAGCAATTCCAAGTTTGCATGCTGTATTTTTTATATATTCCCAAGTGGCATCCTCATTTGGTACTCCTTCCCTTGCACCAACTACTCTCTTATGGTTCTGCTCATTGATTTTCTTTAGCTGCAACTTGAGTAGTGGCACTCATGTACTGCAATTTTGTGTTCCCAAAA
Organism: Pseudotsuga menziesii; assembly: GCA_001517045.1. Lineage (NCBI taxonomy): Eukaryota > Viridiplantae > Streptophyta > Pinopsida > Pinales > Pinaceae > Pseudotsuga > Pseudotsuga menziesii. Next base: position 118,505 of record LPNX010369346.1, on the reverse strand, counting down.
GTAAATAGATGTGGATTGTGCATATTGATATATCCTGTAACATCACTACTAACACCAAAAGGATTAATCAAATCCATAAAAATCAAATTTGTGCAAATAATCTTTACCTCCATATTTTGGAAACCTTTTCTGAACTTTCACCACTTTTTGCTTCTGTATAATTCTTTGAAGTTGGTGCTAAGTTACCAAACTTTGAGTTTCTTAATATTCCAATAAAATTTCAGAGAGGAACCACCATGTTTTTTGTTGCATTACTATGATTACAATCATCTTCTCAAGTGGTGAATAAATCTCTAGTGTTGCTTGTTTCCCCCACAATTGAAACCAATGAGACCAGAAATGATCCCAGAGTCCCATATGATCCTGATACATGCATGGTGTGAAATTTTTATGATGAAATGTCATGAAAACCAAGCATGTGAAAATTGGATCCATCTCTCAAAAGGTCTCCCACATAGGAAACTGGAACACTGCTCTGCAAAGATGAACTCAAATAACTGAAGGTTGGTTTGCTTTCTCAAACCAACAACCAAATTGCTACTCCAAATGAGATGAAACCAAGAAATTCCAGGATCCCATTATTGGCATTGCACCCTTCCAAACATAATGAGTACAAAATATAGATCATGAAAGTACATAACAACATCATACAAATGTGCATCAAGAAGGCACCTCATCCAAGAATCATGAAAGTGCTTGTACATCCAAGTAAGTAGATCACCATGTGGACCATATACACAAGCATCAAGTATTATATTAGATATGCTCCGATGCCATAGGTGAGGACCCATGTCCTATAATGATTCTCCAAAAATATATAATGTGCATCAATATAATCAGCCATGTGTTCTTTCATCCATGAAGTGAATGAAGAACCTCCACCAAAATCTAAACCAAATAAGGAGCAAAGAAAACATGAAGACTTCAAGTGGATCAAAGAAGTCTCACCAATACACCCATGAATATGTATTATCAAATAACATAGTGTGTTTCTGTCAACAATAATGTTACTCAATCATATATATATTCGCCCAAGTGTGGGATGAAGTTCCTCCAACATCAAATGGACTAGGAAAAGAGCAAGGAAAATCACGAGTCTTCAAGTGACTCAAGTGAATACCATAGGTTCATCCATGTAGATGTGTATCATCATAATGTAACAAAGGATGATGCTGCAAATGTAAATAATATGGTTCTCTAATCATTTCATTATCAAAAGGAGAGACATAAATTCCATACTATTCATGTGGCACCATAAAAAAGAAACCTTTCACCCATACTTCATTAGGATGAATGTTGCAAAATTTGGGAGTGTAGGATGTAGGAGAAAGAACCAACTCACCCAAATGATTAGAAAGTGCAAAATTTTCATCATGTGAAGGATCCATATGGCGGAGTTCTCTATGAGAGAAATGAATAAATGAAATACATAAGATGTATTTCACATCACAATATATGAATTAAACCCATTGTTCCTTATGGCAGTTCCAAAAAAGTGTACTTCTAGATCCAAGAAAAGAATTCGTAAAAATTTTTGGAAGGGAAAAGCATATCGGGCCGCAATAAAAGCTTTTTCTTTTGCTAATTCTATCTCCACCGGTCATTCCAAAAGTTTTTATACGGTAGGATTATGCACCTCCCTTAAAATGCAAAACTTTCCTCATGGGTTGGTTCCAAGGTGGTGGAATCACGCACTTCTTCAAAAAGTGTGTAACTATTTTCAAAAGGCAACTAAAGTTCCTCTTCCACCACTACTAGTGATTGGCTCTCATTAATATCATATTAAAACACATCAAGAACCTACAATTTTTCATGCTTCTCATGATCCATCATGTCATGATAATCCTCCAAGCAATCTACCATATGACAATCTGAAACATAGGAAGAAGAACCCCTGGTATGGAGGCATTCTCCTGTACCTACGTACTCAGAAATTCGAGCCTCCTTTAAGCTGCAAAGATTGTCGACGCATTCGACACCAAGATGCTCACTATCTCCTCATTGAGGATGTCTTGTACCATCAGGGCATCGATACCATATTGCATCATTGCCTCACCCATGATGAGGCTGAATAGGTCCTAAATGACTACCACAGTGGAGCTTGTGGTGGGAACCTCTCTGGTTTGGCTACCGCCTAGAAGTTTCTTTGTGCTAGTTATTTGTTTCCCACCATCTTTATCGATTGCATTGATACAGTTAAACACTGCCATAATTGTCATCTCTTTGCTGCAAAATCAAGGACCCCTCCCGCGTTGTTACATCCTATGGTCACAGTCGGTCCCTTCTGCAAGTGGGCGATTGACTTCATGACTTGTAATCCCACCTCGGTCAACGGTCATAAGCACATCAATGGCCTTTGATTATTTCACTAAATGGGTCGAGGCCATTCCTACATTCAACTGTAAGGCTGACACAGTGGCATGGTTCTTTTTCAACCACGTTATCACACGTTTTGGTGTCCCCCAACAGATAGTCTTAGACCATGGTTCTCATTTCAAGGATGTGGTTTGGACAAATATTTCAACCATGTTGAATTTTGAACACCAGTACTCCTCTGCATACTACGCTCAGGGAAATGGTCAAGTTGATGTTGTCAACAAGATCCTCAAAACCATGCTCCAACAGATAGTGAACAAACATAAATCCTACAGGCATCATTTTCTCTTATCCGCCCTATTGTCCTATCCTACATCCATAAAGATCACCACTAGTTTTACCCCATTTCACTTAGTCCATGGTGTCGAGTCAGTACTTCCCATTGAGTACCATATTCCATCACTCTGCCTTGTTGTCGAACTTCTCCCCGATACCTCGTCGTTAGAACAACGCCTCATTGTGCTTGAACAAACCAATGAGGATCGTCGTGGTGCTCTCCAGATGATTGAAGCAACTAAGACTCGGACGAAGTCCCATTTTGAATCCCATGTCCACCCTCGCACCTTCAACGAGGGAGATCTCGTCCTTTTTTACGACCAAGCAATGATAAGTTAGGGAAAGGGAAGTTTGATTCCATGTGGTACAACCCATATGTTTTCCATCGCTGCCTCGACAAGGGGGCATATCTCCTTTCTTACTCCGACGACCGCCTCTTGAAGAATCCCTTTAATGGGATCAACCTCAAGAGGTTATATGTCTGAAGTCACCCACCATGAGTACACTTGTGTCATAGTTTTTATTTTTTGTTTTACGTCATTATTGTCATGGGTCTTACAGTTTATTTCCTTGGTTGATCCAAATGGATCCTACCTCACATCACTACGTTGGTTTCACTAACGGAGCAAGTAGATGGTCTCCTAATATCACGTTGGTTGTGTGAGTTATTTATTCCCCGTCACATGAGTTGATCCATATCGACGGAATGTGTTTTTCCATTGCTACCAACAACCAGGTTGAGTATGATGGTGTCATTGGTCTCCTGGTCGCTTCCCTCCACTTGGGTATTTTTCACCTTGATGTCTTCTTAGACTCCCAACTGATTGTCTCCCAGTTGAATAATTGTTACCAGGTATGTGATCCTTGTCTCTTTAGAAAGTTCCTACACACTAGACATTTGGTTATACATTTTCAATCCATTACATTCATGCATGTTCCCAGAAATTTCAATAGTGTAGCAGAACAAATGGTTAATGACGTTCTAGAGTGGCACATAAGTCATCACATATAGGAAATAAAACTACATCATGCATCATCATATAGTCATGCATACATATGTCATATACATCATATAGGCATCATCATCTTAAAAATACTCATAAAAAATACATAAAAAGTGCATCCACGTGCATATATATATCATGTCATAATGTTCAGTACAAAATGAGAAGCCCAATAAGCTTTCTCAGCTAAGCATACATATAGTACAAAAATACTATTACACCACTACACCAAGGGAAATATCACTAGCTGCTAGTCAGAGTCAGAGGCAGAGTCCTGGTACTCTGGTTCTATGTCCTCCTCACTGGAGTCCTCCTCCTCCTCCATCGGCACATCACCCTGTGTCACTGCTCGGACATACTCAGCAGCGACTGCGATCCTCTTCATCAAGGGGACCCACTCTGGAGGAGCTTGGTAGCATGCGACGATTAGATCATTGTTCAGGTACTTCCAGTCGTCATCAGTGACCACATCCAATAAGTGCTCTATATCGAGACGAAGTGAGTCCATTGTACTCTTGCACCTCCTATTCCCGTGAGCGAGTGGATCTAATCCCTCCACTCTGCCCCTCCACCTTTGATAGCCTGCTGGAGGGCGTGGCCCGATGTCTGCACATGCACACACATATGTCATCAGTATCTATCACACATATATACTGACTACCACTAGGCTAGTAAACTAGATATGAATGCGACCACATAAAGCATCAAGTATATGTACCATCAGGTCCCCAGGACTATCTTGGAGGTCGAGGCATGTCAGGATCTCCCTAGTAATCCGTACTCATGTACGGATAGTCCTCTATAAGGACTAGTAGCTTCTGCCATTGTGCAAAGAGCTCCCATATGAAAAATCATCCCACTAAGTTGCCTCCCTCCCTGATCATAATATCGCTCCACCTCCTCATGCGAGGCTCACGAGGTCCCCCCTCTTGCATTGCCAGATTCGATCGTAGAGGTGGGAGCCGCTCAAAAAATAATGAGAAGAAGAACGAGGGGAAACAGAAATCCCCTCCCACTAAAATGGCATGGTTCAGTGCATGTTGAACCTGTATCAAGTACATATGGGCCCACCCAAAGAAGTTTCCCCTCAACACACACTCCACAATCTGGAGCTGACCACCTAAGATCCTGTGAGGTCCCGATGACCCTAGTATTCGCACCACCATCGCTACCACATCCTGAGTCACAAGAATCTCGATATCGTACACCAGTATGTACGACAAGTGCACCATCGTAGAGGCATAGCAATGCCTCTTGCAGAGGTCATCCAGTGACACCTCGTGTGTGAGCTTCAACATACTGTCGTCGATCACACCCAACATAGGGAGCCGAGTTAGAAAATATATATCGAGGAGCGTGATCTTGATCTGGTTCTCCTAGATGATAAAACACTAAGCATCAGGGTCTCAGAATTTCACCATATTGTCTAGCAACAGTTTGTTGAACACATGAACGGGATATGGAAGTACTTCCATTACCCATAGTAAGCTAGCATATCCTACACTGCTATATCATCTCGTACCTCATCTCGGAGGTTCCCAATATATTTCTCTCTCCACACCACCCATGGAATCTTGCACAAACACACATTCCCTATCAGGTCCATGCGTGCAAAAAAACTCATCCCAGGATGAGTCGCCCCTATTCGGTTCTTTTGTGCAACCCAAGTCAGTCAAAAACCCTAAACAAGAGTGACGGGGTCGCTCACACCTACTGAACAGGATCGACCTGGGTCGCACCTATCTACTCAATATGAGCGACCTAGTTCATTTCTTTTCCCTCGAAAAGTGTTACCCAGCCCCGTGAACCCCATGAGATCAACATAAGCCCCAGGATGAGCAAAACCATAAATCAAACCATTCAAAAAATCGGGTTTGACGAGGGCTCTTACCTGCAAGTCACAGAATGGCAAACCATCGGTCAAAATGAAAGAAAATAGTAATTGAGTTATGGGGTCCTCCACTCCAAGTCGGCACTAAATAGTAACAATGACACATGTCATGTTGTCCCCCATGTTTATAGGCCTCCATTGGATCTAGTTTTTTGTCGTGCACCATAGAGTCTTCCGGTGTCCAATTGAGACGTCGTTCACACCATTGGGTTCGGTTTTCCACCCTCTGTCTTTTGATGAGACCCTTGTCTCATGCTCTCACTATAATTTTCTAGGCCATTTATTGGCCCATTCACCTCGATTTGCATGCCATCACATGAATCATCCATTGTATGTATTGGCATGTTCATGAGCCATCCTTGCCATCCATACTACACAGCTGGCCATATTTTACTGCCATCCATCTTCCAGCAAGGGGGGGGCATTAGTGTTCTACATTTATTTCCATCAACCATGTTCACAACATAACCTCTTTCCATATATCGAACAATTCCCCCTTGCTTGATTGAACATAGTTTTTGTTAAGCTCTTTTCTGACTCCTAAAAGAATGAAAATATTGTCGAGCATGCTTGCATCCTTTCACTCTCATTAAATTATTTGAAAGGGCATCTATGTAGCCTCATTTATCTCCTTTTTCATACTATATAGACTATCATAAGAAAAGGACCACCCTGGCACATTCAAGCCAGGAATGTTTCCCTTTGTATCCTTTTATGCTTTCTTGGGCATTAGGACCATACATTATGAAAAATCTCATTATGGGTTGTCATTAATCTCTTTTCTATCCCTCTCATCAAGAAAAGGTTTTTTATATCTCAAAATGACACATCTCTTCCTGTGACCACTTTCTCATGATTCCGTCTCATGTCGACACTTCATGAAAGTCACTGAAAAAACACCTAACTTGGAGGACCCATATATAGAGTTATGTAACTTCATTTTACCTCTTTTCTACATCATTGGAAAGGTATCTCAGTTAGCTAAAACTTTATAGAAGACACTAAAGTATGAAAATTCCCGTAAGTACCCTAAAAATGATATTTTTGATGTACACGCGAGTTTCCTTAAGGAAACCCGCGTGTTGCATGCGACTTGTATATATAATACTCATGTGTACCCTAAATACGCGACTATTTACATTGCAACCCATGTGTACCTCCTGCACAAGTGACTGTTGTTTCTACAACCTGTGTGTTCATCTTGTAGATGTCAAAAAAATAATTTTCTTGAAGTTTGGGTAGTTTGGGTGGTTATGCAACTGACTCCTTAAGTTGTAACTACTTTGTCTTCGACCTTATCTCTTCACAAGCATATAAATACATGTAGGGAGGTCCATGGGAGGGGACTTGAACTTTTGCATTGTTATGCTGAAGGAATTGGGACTCTCTTTTCCCACACCTTTTCCCTAGAAGATTTCTCCTTGTGTTGCAGAGCTTGGAGGCTGAGTTCCTTGGAGAAGAGAAGCAGCAGAACTAGATCAAGCTTTTGTGAAGTGCCCAACTTGAAGAGAAGGTATATTTGTACTTGTTTTCAAGATTAATAAAGATGGGATGTCCTTCTTCTTCCCAAATCATTTTTCAATGTGTGATTGAATATATTTTTATGATCAAATGTTTATGTTAATCATAATAGTTTCTCATATTGTTTTGAGTATCATTACTTTATATGTGGTCATATTGATTTGAGGAAGGCATAATTCATTTTGCAGGTCTCTTGGAGCAAGACGAGCAAGAAAAGGATTGAAGGGTGGCTTGGATCAACCTTCATTTGGCTAAGTTATGAACCATTCTAATATCTGAACTTGCTTATATATACTTGCAGATCTATTTGCATCTCTCTTTCAACCCTAGTACGTTGATGGCCTCTTAAACCCTAGCCATAGGAAACTTTCCTCTACAACAGATTTGGAAACTCCGCTGGGGAGAGCCTTGTCTATTTGGGATTTCTCTGTCTATCTTCTAGTCTTTTGCATTGTTTTCAGGTCCTTCTTTCCACTTAGGAACACCTTCTATGTCTGATAGAACACCTCCCCTGCCTTCCTAAGGCAGTTTTTGACCTTTTTGGGTTTTTCCCACCCACACGCAAGTTGCAGACTACACAATCGCATGTCTGGTTTTGTACACGTAACCTGATATACTGTCAACCCACGTGTGACATGTGACCTGTTAGTAGTACAACCCGTGTGTGCCCCTAAAACAATGTTTTTTCCTCATTTTTGTGGTTTTTTCTGCTATTGTGGCTTGTTTGGTAAGTATTTTGGGGTCCTCTGCAGGTGCATGAATCGAGGGAGTTAGTGTCATCCCTTTTGGGTGTACTTTGTCTATGTGGTAATGCCTTTAATAGAATTAATTTTTTCTCTTTGTTCATTTCCCCCACCTCCTTTGCTTGGCTTGTCTTTTGGCTTATGTTTTTGGTCAGCCTCTGTTAGTGATCTTTGTCTGAACTTAGAAGCTTATTGGTCTTTGTTTCCTTCTTCTTTATAAGTTAAATTCACCTTGCCAAAGTAGTTGACTTGTCTCTTGTGCAATCCTTCCTTCCAAGTAGGGTTTATACTGACTTTAGGGCATTCTAGAGTCTGTTTGGTGGTTATAGCAGAGTTCCTTTTGCTTTGTTCTTGTCATCTACATACTTTTGTTTCTAGGCAATTTTTATTTTGCATTTATAAAAGAAAAAGGAAAATAATATATAGTTGTTTAATATGCATGTAGATTAGGGATTTGTCTTTAATGCAGTGCATATCATTATTTTTGAAAAAAATAAAAAGAAATTGTTCTTTTGTGGCTTTCAAGTTTCTATTCGAAAAAGAAAGATAATAGTTTTTTCTTTTTGCATTTCATTTCTCTTTGCTTAGTCATTTTGTTTCAAATTTGAGTCATAACAACACATGAGTTTCACGCCATTTTCCTATGACTAATGACAACATTTTAAAATGAACGATACAATTAAAAATTATTAGTAAGTTTTATTTTTTAGGCTCCTACACCGACTAGCTTAGGCTTGTGGATTAGGGAGTTTTAACTTTCCACAAGTATTTGATTTCAGACGTAGTTGGCCGATCACTAGGTAAATCCGCTTATATATTGATTGTATCTAGGAATATCCTCTCAAACAGGATTTAAGCATGAGGCCACATGAGGACCTGGATTGAGGAGATAACCCTCTGATTCCTTGTTCGAGCATAGATCAAGATTTTTATGCATCTGGGGACTTCTGTCAATACCACCTCTTGGGCCCCGTGTGGTGCCAATGTTGACTGGGTTTCAGGATTTTATACCCTACCCATGCGTATGAATCAGGCTTGCAACTGTCCCCCCAGATTGTTAGTATAGTTGCGGTATCCTTTAGTATCTTTTACATCTAGGGTTCATACACATCTATACTAGAAGGCTATTTCTGGTCTACCTTGGACGGGGTTGGAAGGTAACCCCAGTAGAATGTATGGGAGGGTGGTTGGGTGATTCCTCCGCTTGTGCCTAAGAAAATATATAGGGATGCTAAGTAACTATCTATCATCTTTCTTCTGAAAGGCATATCTTATACCTATTTTTCTGTTTGGCTTTAGGAATTGTTTAGTGAGTGTTGTGTGGTTTTTTTGTACTTATTTTGCCTTCATGTGTGTGCTTTGTACTTTTGGTTACCTGTTGGCCTTAGACTTTGTCTTATCATTTGAAACTATGGATAACCCCCCTTTGAACACCAACCAAGAGATTCCCATGCTGGGAACTCCGTGTACTATTCCTCTCACAAGGAATGTTGGTGTTCCTTTGATGGCCACCTTGAATCTACCTGGATTCACCCTAGGGATATTGGTGTGGTTTTTCTCCACTCCAACTCTCTTGAATGCTCCTGATGCTTCTCAAGTAAGCTCCTTATATCAAGGGCATCAAAACACTGCTTCCCCTTCACCTGTAGTTGATTCTCCTCCTCCTTCTACCTCATGCGGTGAAAGTACTGATACTAGTAACCGACAGTCTAAATGGAGTAAAAGAAGGAGGAATACGAAGAAGACACATAATCAAGGGGGCACTTGTTCAACCTTTGCAAGTCAAGTTGAACCTCACTACCTAGCCTATGTAGTTCATGTTGGGGGAACCTTTCCAACCTCTACATGTCATGTTGGATCTAAGCACTCAACCTATGCAAGTCAAGTTGATCTTCACCATCCAGCCTCTATTGATCATGATGGTGGGATCCTTCCAACCTTTCCAGGTCACATTGGATCTAGCCACTCAGCCTCTGCAGTTCATGTTGAGGGCACTTGTTCAACCTCTGATGTTCAAGTTTCACCTCCCCATCCAACCTCTGCAAGTCATGTTAGATCCATCCACCCATCCTCTGAAGGTCATGCTGGGGGCACACACTCAACTGCTACAAAGCATGTTGATCCTAACCATTCAGCCTCTATTGTTCATGCTAGTGGTGCCTATCCAACCTCTACAGGTCATGTTGGACCTAGTCTCTCAGCCTCTACAGGTCATGCTGGGGGAAATCTCTCAGCCTCTACGGTTCATGCTGAGGGAAAATAGTTATCCACTATGAGTCATGTTAACACTGTTGAAAAGACTAACCATTCAAAACACAAGCCCAAGTTTTCTTGTAAGCTTTGTGAGGGAGACCACCTTACTTATAAATGCCCTTCCATTACGGAGGTGCAAAGAGTTTGGTTTCATGGTCATCCCATTTTTCAACATTCTGAAGTTTTTCAACAACCAGCCTCTCTTAGTCAAGTTGGACCCAGTCACCCAACCTCTCTTAGTCAAGTTGGACCTAGTCACCCAACCTCTGGTGGTCATGTTGGGGGATAAATCTCAGCCTATGTAGGTCATGCTGAGAGAAAACACTCAGCCACTGCTAGTCATGTTGACACCATTGAGAAAATTGGTTGTTCGAAGTGCAAACTTAAGTTCCCTTGTAAGATATGGCAGGGAGATCATCTTATTCATCAATGCCCTGCTATCGCAGAGGTGCGAAGAGTGTGGTTCGAGACTCAAGGATTTCCTTCTCCTAAACAACCTGTAGATTCTCAACCATCTACTCAACCTTTGGTTGATCAAGTGTTCAAACCAATCTCAGCTCTGGTCAATCCCACTCTTCTTTTAGATAGTGATCATGATGTGATTGAACCAATCTCAGCTTTGGTCAATCCCACTCTCCCTTCGGAGAGTGAATTTCACAAAGCAGTTGAATCGATTCCATTGTCGATCAATCCCACTCTTCCTTTGGATAGTGAAGTGTCTGCTAGTCATATTTTCTTCATTGCTAGTTCAGAACTTACTGAACAAGGGGGCATTGAACTCACTTCGGATCAACCCCCACCAAGCTCTCGGATTGCTTCCTTTGATTGGGATAGACTATCTGAGCCACGCCTTCCTTCTGATGCACCTTTTCTGGATAAAGTTCAAAGTTGGACCATACACGATTTCTCGTTGTATTGTTGATGAAGGAACCTAAGTTAGTATCTTGTATGCTTGTGCTTGGCGAGGCATGGGATCTCCCAGACTTGTGTCAAATATTAGTCAATTATTGGCATTTGATAGAAGAACTAGTATAGCCTTGGGAATTCTTTCTCAAACTCATGTTACATTGGGTGGGAAGACCGTCTTAGTTGACTTCATGGTGATAGAAGACCCCTTGGACTTCAATATGCTTCTCAGACGTGATTATGTCTATGCCATGCAAGCTATGGTGTCAACATTCTTTTGTGTGATGTACTTTAATCATGGAAAAGAAATTGTCACTATCGATCAGTTGTATTTTCTTGATCCGTCTCTTGACCCAACTAAAGACCAGGCCTTTCCTTTATTGATTCCTAATGTTTATATAGACACTACCCCACCACGGGTGAGTTATGTGGCCTCATGTCCTGTGCATTCAATTGCTACTGAGAAGCAGCCTCTGTTTTCATGCTTACCTTCCCAGGACTTGGTCCCAGCAGTTGACCAGGTGAGTCATCCTATACATACTGTGGAGCCTTCTCTCCACTTCGTCAATCCATTTCAAAGTTTAGACATGTGTTCTATCTTGGATTATCTCCTTCCTTCTGACGAGGTCTTCCTAAAGTCTTTGATACAGTCCGACCTTCTTTTGGATGTTGGTTCAGTTGTGATTAAGTCTAAACCTTATTTGCTTCATAAGCATGATCTTTCCATTGATCGATCACCTTATGTTTGTCTTGTTGGGTCCTTAGACTCTCCCTTTGAACAGCAAGTCAGTGATCCTGATGAGTTTGATTTTTCTTATGAATTTTTCAACTCCTATGATATTGAGTTTGTTCTTGCAGACTCTATCTCCCTTGTTGATTTTTTCTCTCCTTCTAAGGTTGATCTTACTGATTAAAAACCCTCTATCCTTGGTGCTATAGAATCTTCTTCATTTGATTATGCCTTGACTTTCCCTTTTGTAGAAGATAGCAAAGTCGCATGTGTTTCTGCCAAAGTGACCTGCATCAGAACTTTTATTCTGAATGAGATTATGATGTTGTTGTTTCTTGGAGAGAGGATTTTTAGTTGGATTCACAACTATTTACTATCCTCATCTTGTTGTTCAAGTTTTAACTGAATTTTCATGTACCCTGCTCGCGCTTATGAGCCTGATGCCAGATTCCACGCTTTTAGCTCGTTGTATAAGCCCTCATCTCTGTTCTCATCATCGCTCAGTCTTGTATCATTTTTCCTTTGCAACTTGACACCTTTTACCTTGAGAAGACGTTCCCTGAGTGTCTTTACCTTACTCATGTTCCTTGCATTATGCATAGGTTTGTTCGTCACGCTTGGAACTAGTTTCGCATATGTTTGACACTCATCTCCTCACATTTAGAGCATTCTTTCTGCTCTCCTTTGAGCTCGTTAAAAATAGTAAGGAGGCCACGAGTTGAATTTTTCGGACTTGTTAAAACTTTGTGGGAAAGATATGGAGTTTCTTTAGGCCCAAGTCTAACTCTTCAAAATAGACTTGACTACCGAGTAAACTTGTTCGTTCAGGCTCGTTAAGAATATGTGAATGGGTATCCACATTGGTGGTAGGTTACCGCTTTTTCGGACCATGTGGAATAATACGAAAAAGGAGCACTCTCTTTTCTTCGGAATTGAGAAGAGTATTCTCAGGAATAGGTTTATCACTTTTCCAGATCTGATGGACTAAACTTACGGAAAAGGAACACCTGGTATGAGCTTAGTTTTCTCTTTTTCGTGCTTTGGACCTAAACATGAAAAATATTTTGAGTGTACTTTATGTCTTTGTCATGCTCGCAAAACACTAAAGAACAAAGCATCGAGTTTACTGTTGTAAGCCCCATTTCTTGTAACCAAATGGATCTTTCCAAGTGATCGTGCCTTCCTTCACACTCATTAAACTCAGGCTATATGTTGCTTTTGAAGGAGCGTTGGGTAGGTGGTAATTTAACCTTTTTTGGACCTCCCCGACTAAGTACGAAAGAGGTGCGCCTTACTTCTTCGTAAGCTAAGAGAGTTATTTTGTGGTTTGTTTTATACTTTTCCCACCTTAGGAGACTAAATTGTACGAAAAATCACCCCTCTGGAGTCTTCTTTGGATTTTTCAGACTCTCTAAAATATGAAAACACCATCGAGCATTCACTAATTCAGGCTCGTAAAATCCACAAATCAGTGATTTATCAAGCATTCTTCTGTCTCTTCTTCAAGCTTGCCAAAAATAAAGAAGGTCCTAAGTTTGCTTTCTTGGACTCGTTAAACCTTTACAAGAAAGAGGGAAGGGAAGTTCATTCACATTTTTTTTTTCATGGCAGAAAGTCTTGTCTCCTTGAACAAAGCACCAATTTTGATTCTATCAATAGTTGGGTCTCAGTTTTTTACCTTATCCCGATTTAGATTTTTTACTCCTCCAATTGGTCTATTTTCCAATTATATGGGGAATCTATCAATGTCTCATACATTACATATTTGTGTCATTGGTTCTTTCATGTCAAAATCCGCCTAAGTCACTTTTTGTGTCATTCTCACTGTTCAAGGATTAAACATTTGTTGGCCATTCTGCAGTTTCCTTGACCTTTTGTGTCAGGCATTCCCTGGTATCAATTCATTACATCATGTCTTTGACGGTTCTTGTCATGAAATTCCATACCAATTCCAAATCCATTTAGTCTTTGAATTACCTCGTGTTGGATGATGGAGGATTCCTTAATTCCTTCCTTCCAACGGATCTCATCCTATCGACTGCAACACCTCTTATTTTGGGAATGAGATTTAGAGTTTTATGACATTACCTTGGGGATTGTAGTCATCAATGGTAATTTCCCTCACTATTGGGTAGTGGGAATACCTTACTGTCTCCTACTGGATGGATTCTTCAAGTGTTCGACTTCAAGTCTTTGTATTCACACTTGTTAGAATGTACTAGGTACCTAGGGGACCATTTTCATTAATGGTAGTTTCCCTCGCATTTGTTAAAGGTTTTCATCATTGATTGGTAATCAAATGGTTTCCTCCATGTTCAACCTCAACTCCTTTATTCTCATGGTTAGGATTGGTACCTTTTTCGGCAGTTTGGATTGAAGACCTTGGGCTGACAGTAGCATCGCCATTTTTCTATTTCCCAAGCTACGCAAGACCTTGTTACACTTTATATGACATTTTGTTGAGACATAGACCCACCTTGTATTATTGTGGCTATGATCGATTGTTGAGCATGGATCCACCTTGTTCATTTGTGGACATGACTCCTTTAGATTTCATATGGCGCCTTTTTGCGTATTGAGCGACCATGATAGTTTCATCAGTTATACATATGTTGGATCTGCCTATATCTTTATGGTGATGTTTTGTATATGGACTTGTATGTCCCAGAGATCAGTTTTATCTGACATTTATCTCTCTTTCAGGTACCTTTGTTCCAGCCTTTCGATCTTGGATTCTCTGCTCTCTCCATACTCAATTGTTCCTTTCTAATGTATTTTGGCTATCATCTTCCCCTCTAACCTCATACATTAGGGGGCATCTATTATAGCTTAAAATGACACATCTCTTCATGTGAATACTTTCTCATGATTTCGTTGCATGTCGACACTTCCATGACGACACTTCATGAAAGTCATTGAAAAAACACCTAACTTGGAGGACCCATATCTGGAGTTTTGTAACTCCTTTTTACCTCTTTTCTACATCGTTGGAACGGTATTTCAGTTAGATAAAAATTTCTAGAAGACACCAAAGTCTAAAAATGCCCACAAGTACCCTAAAAATGATATTTTTGATGTACACATGAGTTGCCTTAACGAAACCCGCGTGTTGCATGCGACATGTATATATAATACTTGTGTGTGCCCTTAATACGTGACTATTTACATTGAAAACTGTGTGTACCTCCTGCACACGCGAGTTTTGTTTCTGTAACCAGCATGTTCATCCTGTAGATATCAAAAAAATAAGTTTCTCAAAGTTTGGGTGGTTATACAACTGACTCCTTCAGTTGTAACTACTTTGTCTTCGATGCTATCTCTTCACAAGCATATAAATAGAGGTAGGGAGGTCCATGGGAGGGGACTTGAACTTTTGCATTGTCATGCTGGAGGAATTGAGACTCTCTTTTCGCACACCTTTTCCCTAGAATATTTCTCCTTGTGTTGCAGAGCTTGGAGGCTGAGTTCCTTGGAGAAGAGAAGCCATAGAACCAGATCAAGCTTTCATGAGGTGCCCACCTTGAAGAGAAGGTATATTTGTACTTGTTTTCAAGATTAGTAAAGATGTAATGTCCTTCTTCTTCCCAAATGATTATTCAGTGTGTGATTGAATATATGTTTATGATCATATGTTTATGTTAATCAAAATATTTTCTCATATTGTTTTGATTATTGTTACTTTATATGTGGTCATATTGGTTTGAGGAAGGTATAATTCGTTTTGCAGGTATCTTGGAGCAAGACAAGCAAGAAGAGGATTTAAGGGATGCTTGGATCAACCTTCGTTTGGCTAAGGTATGAACCATTCTAATCTTTGAACTTGCTTATATATACTTGCAGATATATTTGCATCTCTCTTTCAACCCTAGTACGTTGATGGCCTCTTAAACCCTAGCCATAGAAAACTTTCCTATACAACAAGATTATCGAGAAAACTTGGTTTCGTTCATGCTTGTAAAAGTATTTGAACAATCGTCCAGTCAATATATGTTTAACCTTTTTCGGCATGGTTGGAATACCAATGGTAAAGAAGTATCCCATCCCCCAAAAGGGTGGGCGATCTCTCCTTTGTACACTTTTATCCTTTTTCGGGTGAAGGAGACTACATACAAAAAAGAGACCACATTGGATTCTTCTTCTTGTTTTCAGACTCTCTAAAAATGAAAACACCATCAAGCATTTACCTTCTTGGGCTCAGTAAAATTCCACGATATCGTAGCATAGTGAGATTACTTCTATCCCTTCTTCGTGCTCCTTAAAATATGAAGAAGGCTAAAATGGTGTCTTTATGTGCCACCACATATATCACAGTTTGGCAGCTTTCCCCCATTGGGTCGCCTTTGTTCAAAGTATTCTGCGATGAGTCTTCCTTGGATCCCCTAAGTAGTCATGCTCTAGTTACCTCCCTCAGTATTTCCCATTACAGTTATCTTCCCGGTATTACATCTATGATCCCTCTCCCATGAGTCATTTTCATTTGCTGCCAGGTTAGCCCTGCTGTCATACTCTAAACAAAGGAATTTTGAGTACCTTGTACTCCCCTGCCCTTGTTCCCCCATCCAGTGTGTTAGTCCCATAATTGTTCCACATCATTGGTTATCCCCCTCATGCTCCTAGTCAAGGAGACATTATTTCCTTGATTAGTTGCAGGTCTCCCTCTGTCGATGTCAACACATCTATTCCAGAGGATAGACCTAGAGGTCCCTATATCCTGGTTTCATCCACCTCATTTTTGAGTTCCTTGGACCACTTGAGATGATTCATTAGTGTGTTTTGTGTTGGTTGTGTCTTACGTGCTTGACTTCAGCTACATCATCACACCTTTGAGATTCGTATAGGGTATTTGTCCGTTCATTATTTGTTCGATGACCCTAGTTGTCACCTGACTCTAGCACATTTGTGAGTCTATTTATTGGACCCATACAGTCTTATGTCCCTTGTGATTTTTGGGATACATTGGCGAAAGTGTTCAGAAGCTCCCAGTGTTATGCTTCCACGTATTTCTAGTACTTGATGTTGCATATTGTACCACAGATATTTTGACTCTCAGTCATCGATTGCATATATATGTACACCTCTAGATTCAACAGAGCATCAGTTATGATGATGTTGCATTCCATGAGGATGCCATTGTTCCTATGTATCATTTATTCAGATCAACAATGTATTCAGCATCCCATTTAGGCCACCCTTATGTATCATCATTTCTATAAGTATTGATCAACTCCCATGTTTTGAGCCTTGATCCCATTATTTATTCTTTTGACATTGTTATGAGCATGGGTATGCCCTCCTCATCCATATACATGTCACACATTTGTATCTCATCCATTTTTGAGAAACCATAATAAAAAACCAAAAGTCGTCATAGTTCTAATGAGGAAGCTCCACTTCTCTACGGGTCTCTCCAACCTCTCCGCTATTGTCACCATTATTCCCATGATCCTATGATGTCTATCAGCCATATGATGAGCTCCTTCCCTCATATATCAGGGGGCAATCTGTTAAGACTAAAAAGTGTTCACCTAGCTCTCCATGGTCAAAAACCATATACATACATCATATTCCTACCATATTTCTCTTACTTTTGACCTTCACAACTATATTTCCACCAAAAAAGGTCCAAAACATTATTATTTACTATGGTTTACCCTCACTCTCTTCCAAAAAGGGTAAAAAACCCTAAAAAAGAGAAAGGGTTAGAAAACCACAACAAAATACCATGGGTCACCACCTTGGGTCGAAAAACCCTAGGACCTTACTATAAATACATTGTGAAGGGCTCCCCCAAAACAATTACTCATACCTTTTTTCCTCATTCACTTGTGGGTACGTTGTGACACTTTTTCTCTTAGGTATTCACATACTCCCTTGCCATCACTCCCGTTCCATTCCCACGGTGTACGTTGAGACATCCTCCGTACCCATATTGGATCCATTCCCCGTTTGACAATTGTCAATGGAGACAATTGGAGAACCAACTCGTGGAGCTATGGAACCACTTGTGAGGATGGCTATGGTGGCCCACTTCACTGAAGAAGAGGTGTGTTTACTGTTTTTTATTTATTTGAATTAGTTTAGCTAATGTACATGTTAAAAATTGATAAAAAAATATTTGCTTTCTGCTATTAGTTTAGTTTTATTTTCTATTTTCCATTGAACTCTTCCTTATGATCACAATGATCTAAGGTTGGTGCTTATACACATAGCTAGGGAGAAATCCCCACTATAAAGTAGCCAATCTATTCACCCCAGGACTTTCACCGCAAGCTTCCATTATATTCAAGGTAAAGTTCAAATCACCCCCAATAATTGTTTTTTTGTCACTAACGACCTGTGAACTAAAGAGTTTCTCCCAAAAGGATTGCTTATCTCCATGGAGCTCATACACATTTAATATAATAAAAGTCTATTCGAGACTTTTATTATAGAGCTTCATGCACATACCCGAAATAACCACAAAAGAGCTAATTAAAATTAGATTTGTGTTCCACTCTAAAACTAGTCCACCTAATAGACCATTACAACCAATGTATGTAAATTCCCACCCCTTATAGGATTTTTTCAAGTAATCCAAAATTGTTTCACCACTATATTGAAGTAATAATATTTATGGCTTCTCAACCTCCATTATTCTAGCTAAGGAAAGCTGTTTAAGGTCACTTCCCAAACCCTTGGTGTTTCCATGTATGATCTTCATGATAAAACACCTTTGAGGGGGTGATTTACTTTAATAACCCTAGTTATGGACTGTTGATGACCCTATTTGGTTTCCTTTATTGTCAGGATTTCTTGTTCATGAAAGAGGTAATATTTTCAACCAGCCTAAGAACATTCATAGTCCTTTATTTGATCTGACCTTAGTCTCCATGTCGCCATCCTAACAAGGTTTTGATTATTATCATGAAGGTGATAGTGACCTATACCTCAGTATTGCACAAGGGGTGTGGCCTCCCTAGAAAGTTCCCCAAAGAGTTACCAATTTGGGTCATCACTACCAATTTTATTCACAAGTTACAGGTATTGTGCTATCCCCAAACTTGTCTTTTCACTCAAAAACCTATGTGCCCTCTTTTTAATTTTAGAGAAAACACTTAAATATTTAGAGCAATTGGTTAGAGATGGCTATATATCTTCTCCCACAAAATTAAGAACATGATTGATAATCTTAGAAAATCATGTATGCTTACGTTTAATGTCCACAACAACTAGTGAAGTCCTTAATACTTCGACCTCTACCATTGTATCCTCCATAGGATCTAACATGACCTCATCCATGCTAAATTTAGTAGCATCCTTCACTTTCCCAACTTTTACTTATGTCCTTGGCTCTTTAAATGTTGAAATGGAAGAAGAAACCATTGGTATGTGGGTCTCACGCTCTGTTTGGTCCTAAGTTCAACCTATGATTGCTTTCTTCCCACCTCCACGGGCCGAATCAAATACTATGCAGGGTTCAACATTTTTCCTTACCTCAACCATGCTCATAGAATTTTTTTTATGCCATACAAACTTCTTAAATGGAACAATACAATATTGGGCAAGATGGCCATAAAGATGGCATCTCATGCATCAAAATTGCACAATTGAGTAGTACAAAACCTATGAGAAAACCATGTCTCCATGGATTACATCCATGCTCTCATATACCTTTTTCTATGTTAATCTCAACCAACACTCGAGCAATGATCCACCTACAATTCATTTTATAAGATTGACCCATCATTATTGTTTTTTCCTAGTTTGTTTCCCATAGAAAAGATGCCCTCTTTGCTCCAAAACTTTTTAGGAAGGTTCATGAATTTAACCCAAATCGACAAGACTATAACCACCTCTTCTTTGGCATCAAAACATGGATGTTAGAGTTTTAGGTTTAAGAAACCCATGCATGAGAACCTATTTCCTCTTAGAATATTAGTCATATCTTCCTCTGAATGAAAGACAAAACTAATCCATTCCTGAGAGAGAAAATGGAATCTCAAACCATATCCTATCAAAGGATCCCATTTACACCATAACCAATCTTTAGGGTCTATTTGTCCATCTGTAACCCCAAAAACTTTCCAACAAGGGTTTTCCCTGAATACTTAAAATTTGGTCCACCTATATGCCCTCTATAACTATCATTCTAACCCTTTCTTCTCTATTTTGGAAGAATTTATTGCATTTCCTATGGGGTTGAGATATCTCAAAGTATGCAGCCTTCAACTATCCCACACTTCCTTCTTTTAGACACTTTATATCTAAGTTACCACCAACAAATCCAAAACTTCCTAGTATACCCCAATCAATCTCCGCTAGAAACATAATTTTTCCATGTACGATTTTTGCCAATGTCCTAGAGCGAAATAGGATAAACCCTTCCTCTTTGCACATGGAAGGATTAGGAACCTATGAGATATCCTAAGAAATTGAAAGGACCAAGGATCGATCACCAATAACATCAACTCCATCTACAACCAATGGATAGAACTCACCCACCACCTCATCATATTATCTATGATGTCATTCTAGCCTAGTACTATCAACTCAGAAAAGTCCTCATTATCATTATTTCCCAAAAGAGATATTGTTCTCAATAACAAACCATTTTTGGAACCTATTGTTGGGGATAGGAATTTATGTTCCATACTCCCCTTGTATGAAACAGAACCTGGATACTAAAAAATGTTTACCCCTTATGTTGGGTCATCGAATTAATCTACCACTTGATTGTAGATACCACCTAACAACATGGCTAATAAACATGAGTTGCTGCCATAATTTTTTATGCAAATATGTATTTGGGTTGTCTGTGTCATAGGCTTGATAATCCACTTCTCTATCTTTTCTCCTCCCTTTGAATCATCATAATTTTATAATTGAAAGTTCTGTGGGAAAAGTTTAAAATGTAAATGAAATTTCTAAAAAGTTAGATAGTTCTCCTGGTTGAGTCCATAGTCATCTTAAATTAATTAACCAAGTGAGCATATCATGCACATTTTTTTATAGCAATAGGATTTTGTCCATTAAATATTTTAAGCATGATGTATTCTAAAATGTGTTCAAATATTGCATAATATTTATAATTATTTTGTATTCCTATTTAATAGTAAGAATGAGTCATTGGTGAAATCCCAATCAACAAGTTGTTTGACATTTGGATCAGGTAAACGAATTCCTTTGATGAGCCTTGGACCATTCGGTATCCCAGAGCTTCAACTGCCAGAACATACAAGGTCGGTGCCAAACGATAACCTTGACAAATTATCCAAAAAGGCCACTTCTTCATACTTACACCTATTAATAGAAAGATAAGTGGAAGCTTTAGTAAATGAAGTCAAAATAACCCTAATAAAGAATACCCCAAAGATCCCAAGGGCTTTGAGTACTGCTAAGATCAAAGGCCACTCCACTATGCCATAGAATTTCTGGAGTTCAATTTTGACTAGTAAGGCATTATTTCTTAAGCAGTAATACCATTCCATGCCCTTTTAAGTTGTTATGACATTATCAAAAATGAATATCATTTGATAAACCTATATTTTCATTTCAAATTACTCTTTAAGAGGATATATTAACTCTGAGGATAAGAGATTTATCCAAAATATTGTATGAACCATTTAGGAGTGTCATCGGCCTCCAAATCATAATTGACTTAGGGTCACAACTGTAGGGATACATTTTGTAATACCCTTATTCAAAGTGGGAGCATATGATTTTTTTAGTGGCATCTATATACATGTGAAGTATGTTTATATTAATAAAGTTCTAAGTATCTTTACAATATCCATACAATAACCCATCTAGACTTGGTATGTTTACATTAACAAAGTTCTAAGTCTCTTTACAATATTCATACAATAACCCATCTAGACTTGGTGAGTTATCATGATCAACCATCTTTGACAAAGCACCAAACAAGTCATATATAGTAAATCACCGATCAAACAATCTCATATGTGCATTAAGAATATTTCCCTTAACCACATGAAATCAAGTTTGCATGGGACCATGTGTTCTCAAGCCTTTTAATTGAAACACCATTATGTAATTAAGAACCAATTATTTTTAAATGTCTACTTTCTAAAACCAATGGGACCTTGTTATCTTAAACCAATCCTTTTGATTGAAACATCATTTTGTAGTTAAGTACAAATAGTTTTAAAATTTCTTCATGGGACCTTGTTATCTTAAACCAATCCTTTTGATTGAAACATCATTTTGTAGTTAAGAACAAATAGTTTTAAAATTTCTTTTTGCTAGTAAGCATTACCTTTAGGGATTGATGGAAAGAATATTTTTAATGAATTATTTTAGGGTGCCTTCAAAATATTGCCTTTAGTTATCAACCAATGGAGTATGGCATACAATTGAGCCCCCTTAACACTTTAAATATAAATAAAAAATTTAGGTCAATCTAACTTTAACCTCATTATTTAAAAGGTTGTTTTAGATGTATTTGTTAACCATATCCAACTCTTGAATAAATTCTTCCTTCTTAAATGCCCTCAATCTATCTCTTATAACCTTTAAGAATAGATGTAGTGTTAAAGATGGTGTCTCAAACCATCCCCTCCCTCAACCTTTTGGATAATATTTAGGTATCTGTGGTTTTTGAAATAAAAAATATTCATAATGCAGTGTACCCTTGGTATAAATATTTTAACATCTCTCCAGTGAAAGGAGAAATGTGTCAATCAATTATTTAAAAGAGATACATAATATTTAGGTATCCTTGGTTTTTAAATGAAAAATATTATAATGTAGTGCACCCTTGATATACACATTTTAACGTATATCCATCGGATGGAGAAATGTATCAATCAATGATTTGAAAGAGATATTTTTCAACAAATTTCCCAAAAAAGACCCTTAATAAGAGCATGATATAGTTGTTTAAAGACCCTCTTTCAACCCTTTTGAAAATTAAACCATGTATACCAATCACTGCCTTATGTAAGTATTAAGCATATTAATGTGTCTAACAAATTTTTGAACATCTCATTTGCAACTTTAATGAGCATGTGTTCCTCACATACCTTTGGCATGTCCACCTTTAGGGTTATTCTCTTTTAAGGATAAGGATTAGATAAATTCTCAAATTCTTGATAAGTAAAATATTTAAGTGATCAATAAATATGCGTTTAATGTCTTTCGTTTTGAGCTTTTTGAATGATTTGAACATGTGTTTAAATGTTTTTCATAGATACTTTAATTTTTATGCTTTGTTCATATCATTATTATTTAGTGTTAAGATTTTAATGATGGCACATTACTTTTTATAAAATGGTGCATTACCCTCTGTATTGTGGTGTATTATATATTATTGATGTTGGCTTGGGTCTATTTGTGACTATGTTAGTTGTTATTGTACACCTTTGTCTCCTATATATAGGAAGGAGATATTTTCATTTTAATCATTATATTGTGTCTTGTATTATGTACTTAGTACACTGTATAAAGAGGTTGCCCCCTTGAAGAGACTTGTTATTAATCTATGTAATTCATTAGTGAGGCGTAGATTACTTTCTTCTGGTCTATTTCTGCTATTTTTATGCTATTTCTGGGACTTCATTACATAACAATTGGTATCAGATCTCTTTCCTGGGGACCAATTTCTTCAAAACAATTCATCTTGGGATTTTCTCTATAATTGTTTTTCCTACAAAGTTTCAAACAACAAGACCCAAAACCCATCTCTTAAAAATGTTGAGCTATCCGTGGTACAAAATTCAGATCCTAAGCCATTACAGGTTCATAGATATTTTCCTTCGAATGTAGGGCTTTTTACAAGTCCAAAAACTAGTCTAAAATAGGTGTACCTGAAACAAATACATAGTAATGTCATATACAAAGTTACATTTGAGGATGCTATGTTCAATTTACTGGAACACTAGCTCCTTTACAATATTTGAGTACATCATATGATACGGGTATAAAACCATGTATATTACAAAGGTGGATCAAAGCCACAATATACAATAATGATGAGTCTTCAAAGATCTGAAAGCTGTGTAGATGAATAGAACATAATCTTGCGCAGCTTAGTCCATAGGTGAGGAACTAAGGTCTTCAAAAAGGATCCCAAAGAACCAATACAATTCAAGCCATGTGAATAAGGGTAAGCTAAAGTCGAACATGGAAAGGATTCAATAGTTTGCCAATCAATAGGTGATAATCGACAACTGAAGCAAAGGAATTCACCAATGAAGAAAGTGAATCCTGAGCTACGATCTTCAAAACTCTAGGTCTTCATCATCAAGAGGTACTGAAATGGAACCATGCTGTGATAAGGAAGGCAATAGATCCTCCAATGGATCACAAGAGTGACTAGGAACTGGGCAAAAGAAGGGTGGCACAATAGATAACAGATATAACAATGATGGGATCAGGCTATAGATCAGACATTGGGTAGAATCCTTGAACAATGATCACAACACAGAGATGACCCAAGGCAGCGTAAAACTTATAGATAGAACAACTAGACCTATATGTCATGTAGGAGACATGATCAGATTCCCTAGGTATAATGGACAAGAGGAGGAGTAAGAAACTCAAAGTAATAGTTGAACAAAAGTGGACACTGAAACATGGATATCGAGAAATAAAGAGTGCTATGTTCAAGGATGACATGCTGCCATTACTGAAAACAAGAGAAAACTTCATCCTTACCTTCCCTGTTAAATTTTAACGAGTCCAGGAAAGTTAACTCGGTTCCCTCTTCATTTTTTAACAAGCTTGAAGAGACGGGAAAATAATGCTTGATAGTGTCACTGATTCGTGGATTTAATGAGCCCGAACTAGTACATGCTCAGTTGGTATTTTCACATTTAGAGAGTCTGAAAACTCCAAAGAAGACTCCAGGGGGGTCCTTTTTTGTCCAATTTAGTCTCTTGAGGCCGAAAAAGTATAAAACATACCACAGAAGAACTCTCTTAACTTCTGAAGAAGAAAAGGTGAACCTTTTTCATACTTAGTCAGGGAGGTCCGAAAAAGGTTAAATTACCACCTACCCAACGCTCCTTCCAAAACAGCATAAAATAGCTTGAGTTTTACGAGTGTGAAGGAAAGCAAGATCACTCGGAAAGATCCATTTGGTTACGCGAAATGGGGCTTACAACAATAAACTCATTGCTTTGTTCTTAAGTGTTTAACGAGCATGACAAAGACGCAAAGTACACTCGAAATATTTTTCATGTTTAGGTCTAGAGCACGAAAAAGAGAAAACTAAGCTCAAACCGGGTGTTCCTTTTCCGTAAATTTAGTCCCTCGGGTCCGGAAAAGTGATAAACCTATGCCTGAGAATACTCTTCTCAATTCAAAAAGAAAAGAGAGTGATCCTTTCTCGTATTATTCTACATGGTCTGAGAAAGAGATAACCTACCACCAATGCGGATGCCCGCTCACATATTCTTAACGAGCTTGAACGGACGAGTTAACTCAGCAGTCAAGTCTGTTTTGAAGGAGTCAGACCTGGGCCTAAGTAAACTCCATAAGGGCAGGGAGTCCTATAAATGGATAGCTTGTAAAAAGAGATTCAAAAGAAGCTCTATTTGGCATGAAAAATAGCTAAGAGGATACCCCTGAACCTAAAACAGTTGCGGCATGAGTACCAAAGGATGACATAGGCATATAAGAAGGATACTCATGAAAAAGGGTCCTATCCATGGAAGAACAATGGTAAAAAATAGGGAACTAATGGCTTAGAATACCATAGTCCGTGGAAAAATGTTGAATACTAAGGTTAATGTGGATTGAATAAAGATGCCAAAAAATGCATTGGAAATAACAAAACCACCCTATTGGAGCAACAACATATTGTAAAGGTGAAAAACCTGTTCCAAGACATAAAGAAGTATGGTATTAGTTGAGTGACATTTCAAACTATAGAAAAATACCCACTTAAAGAAATATAATTTGCTATAAATAGTTGAAAAATCAAAACAAACTCACCATTTGAACTTTTGAGCCATAAAAAGCAAGTTTTACCTTCTACCTTTGTTCAATCATTGTGGACAATCGGACCAATGAAATCGAAATCCGCCAGTTGCGGGTAAGCCTACACCCTGAGCTCTTCATTTTGATCCAAGCAATTATGAGTTTTGATCCTGAATTTCATTTTTAAAAGCGTCCTGAACTGTAGCACGACGCATACGCGGGTTGCTGATATGGAAATTTGCATACGCGCATTCTATACGCAGGTTGCCTAACTAGACAGTTGCGTATAGTACGCGACATGTCTAAGTAGACAGTCGCGTATGCTGCGTGGAGGACAAAAGGCTTAAATATAGTCAAAATTTTTGAATTTTGATATGGAAATACTGAATCAAATTACTTGTTTTTACTAGGCAAAAATGGTTCTAGAATGGACCAAGCGGCGCTCCAAAGTGCACCCACTATACAGGCATTACGGACCAGTGGGTTACTGAAATTCTTTTGTACATCACCCATGCAGGCCAATGTCCGCATACTTGAGTTCATGGTAAATTATTGGGATCATGACTTGGGGATGTTCAACTTACAAGGTGAAACCTTAGAGCTTACCACTGAGGACATATATTTCATTATCGGGTTGTCACGACGAGGAGCACCAGTGAACTTAGACAACATTGGTAGGGGCGGTGACCCCTTACGTGTTCAAAACTATATAGATGTGTTCTGTACACCGGGAACTCTAAAAAGAGGGACCTGTGTTCCAATTGTAGATATCCGAGATTTTACTCTCCAGGTACTAGCTAGCACCATTGTAAGAATATCAAGATCTTCATCTTTACATTTGGCCACAAGGAACCAAATGAGGTTGGTAGTTGACTGTTTTCAAGGTGCTCTCTATGATTGGTGTTCGGGAGTTGTTCCCATCATGAGGAGACAACTAACCAACTGCAAGAGAGGAAGATGCAAAATTTTTGGCTATGCAAGCATATTAGTGGCCTTCTTCTTTGAGAGAGTACCAGCATTGAGATTTGCTATACCGCTACCGATCAGATCTCCACATCAGCCGAGGCTGAGCAGGTGAGGAGACATCTTCCTCCGCCAAGGAGGAGGAGACTCAATACACAGTGTCTATGATAATGATTTTTATACTTGGTGGGAACGATAGCTACCGACACTGGAGCAGTTTCCATATGCCGGGATGGACTTCCGAGGTGACCCCGACCTTGTCCTCCCTCCAGGAGGAGCATGGGGAGAGCTAGGTAAGTAATTTTTAATTTTTTATCATTTTTCAAAAAAAATTAGGAATTTTTCAAATGATAGATATATACATATGTACAAGCCTTAATCCTATGAATGTATCAAAATGCATATATTGAACTGGTCTACCCTGAAGGGCACCCTCACGTGTTCGTTCGTCCTGTTGTAGGGGAGGATCCAGGATTGATCAGGGTACTAGAGGGGAAGCTGGCCAAGCTGACCCAATGAGTACCTACCTTATGGATTGAGCATATCCCTATAGCCATGCAGGAGTTCGTAGTTGGAGTTCCACCGGTTTGGCTACGTCTTTTCAGACGAGTGGTTAGAGCAGTGCTCGTATACATAGAGGCGGTGGAGGCTGCCAAAGTCGAGGAGGCTGATGAAGCCAGAGTGCATAGAGATCATGGGGACCAAGGTGGTCCTAGTGACCAGGGCGGTCCAGCTTAGACCTAGGTCATTTTCATCGACTATGATCCACATTTTTGTACATTTTGTATATGACGGGATCTGAGGATCGGACTTGACCTATCTACAAACAGATATTTTACATATATATATATATATATATATATATATATATATATTGGTGTTTGTTGTCAGTTTATTTACAAATGTTTTCCATATGCTT
This sequence comes from Pseudotsuga menziesii, assembly GCA_001517045.1. Classification (NCBI taxonomy): domain Eukaryota; kingdom Viridiplantae; phylum Streptophyta; class Pinopsida; order Pinales; family Pinaceae; genus Pseudotsuga; species Pseudotsuga menziesii. The sequence continues at coordinate 91,003 of LPNX010369346.1, read as the reverse complement.
ATTGTATATCATTATAAAATGTGTGTGAGATGCCAATCCAAAATGTAATTAGCATATGCATCAGTCAATGAATTCTAATTTCGTGGAATATGATTGAAAGTAATAACCTCAAAATGTCTTTCCAATAAACGAATTTGCATGAACTGACGTAATAGAAAAGGATTTCGTGCCTGATAAGCACGATTGAGCTGGGAAACTACCAACTGAGAGTCCAAACGAACATCAAGCTGGGTGATGCCAGGTGACAAAGCATCCCATAGGAGCTCAATTACAGCCCTATACTCAGCAACATTATTAGAGGCAAGACCTAGACAAGCGCCTCCCGTGGCAACAAGCTGTCCTGAGGGAGCATAAATAACCCATGCTGCCGAGGCTATGTTACAAGTATGATGGCTGGCGCCATTAGCGAACCCTACATACCATTCAGAAGACATCTGCAACAACCAATAGATAGTATAAAAAACAAAACTGACAACCTAATGTACATAAAAAATACATACAAATAAAAATACAAGAAAAAGTGCTACGCCTAAGCATAGTACTTCTTCAGGTAGAGCCCATTTCTGGGCTCAGGAAGCTTATTCCCATCAAAATAAACCAACTCATATGCACCTTTACTCAATAATTTTGACATGACATAAGGTCCTCACCACATAGCCTTGAATTTTCCTACCCCCAGAGGTTCTTTATCTTGGTCCCAAAGCAAGACAAGTTCCCCCTCAGAGAAAACCCTAGGTTTGACCGATTTATCATACTAATTTTTAACCCTATTTTTATGAGCCCGATTAGCAGTCAACGCATCTCTACGCTGTTCATCAAGGTGTTCTAAATGTACCAGACGTTCCTCAAGCTCAGTCATATCAGGTAACACATGAACGACTATCTTTAGAGACGGGATTTCACATTCAATTGGAGTAACTGCTTCCACCCCATGAATGAGTTGGAAAGGAGAAAAACTTGTAGCAGTCTTTACATTGGTTCGGTAGGCCCAAAGAGCAGGATATAACAAGATGTGCCAGTTAGAACGGGCTGCATCAATTGTACGTTTAAGGATAGTTTTTAAAGTCTTGTTGACAGCCTCAACCTGACTGTTTGCCTACGGATAGTATGGAGAAGAATGTTCTTGTCTAAATCCGAGCATGGTAGTTAGTTCCGTCATCATGTCATTTTGAAAATGACTGCCATGGTCAGTGATAATCACTTTGGGTATACCAAACTGTGCAATAATATGATTGAATACAAAGAAAGCTGCTATTTCCCCGTCCGCTTTGAAAGTAGGCATTGCCTCTGCCCATTTCGTAAAATAGTCAACAGTGACAATGATGTATTTATGCCCCCCAGCCAAGGCTGGGTTGCATGTCACGTAATCAATCCCCCATTTCATAAAGGGGCCTACCGAGACAACGGGAAATAACGGAGCAGGGTGCGACCGCATCTTCTTGGTGTAAAGCTGGCACAGATGACAGCGTTTCACTGCTTCCACACAATCTTTAAAGATCATGGGCTAGAAATAACCGGCACGCAATATCTTTTGGGCCGTTGCTAACGCAGATAAATGACCCCCACAAGCTCCACTATGGGAATCATTTAGGACAATCTCCGCTTCCTCATGAGTAAGGCAACGACGCAAAATGGAATCTACCCCTCGTCGATATAATGTATCTCCTATAATGAGGTAGTTCTTGGCATGAAGGCGTAATTTATGTCGTTCCTCCCTGGAGGAAGCTGCAGGATACTTCAAAGTCTAGAGATATATAAGAATATCCCCATACCAAGGATCAGAGGTGGGTATTAGGAAGATGTGTTCATCTGGGAATGAATTGTCTTCAACCACTACATCTTCTTCAGTAGGAAATTCTGCTATAAGTTCAGCAAAAACTAAGGACTTATTAGACTTAGAGGATTGGAAATCCAGGTCAAACTCTTGGAGAATGACTATCCACTTGTTAAATTTTCCCCCAACAATCCGTCAGGATAAAACATATTGGAACGGATTCACATCCGCCACTACTGTGGTGGTCCTCAGTAAAATGTAGTGACGTAACCTCTGCACAGCATAAACAGCTGCTAAGGCTAATTTCTCAACGTGGGAGTATCTAAGTTCAGGTCCAATCAAAGCACAGCTAAGATAATAAAAGACATGCTCTACAAGCTTATCGTCCTCCTGGACTAGTACTACCCCAATGGCCATCTCCGACGCGGCCAGATATAATATAAAATCCCTAGAATAATCTGGTGGACGTAATAAGGGTGCCGACAACAAAGCTTTTTTCAATGCCTCGAATGCAAGTTGTGCGGTTTCATCCAATACAAATGGGGTGTCCTGTTTGAGCAGGTGCATGAAACCCTTAGTGATCTTGGCATAATTAACAATAAAACGTCAAAGAAAATTAGACTTTCCTTGTAGGCTTTGAAGTTGCCTGAGAGAACAAGGAGGAGGAAGATTTACAATGGCCTCAACTTTTAAAGGATCCACCTAGATGCCTCTACTAGAGACAATGAATCCGAGTAATCTTCCTGACTCGACACAGAATACACACTTGTGGGGATTCAAGCGAATTTTATAATATCTGCATCGTTCAAATATCAAGCGTAAATGATCTGGATGTTGGATGCTCTTGTGAGAATGTGTGGGCAGATCATCAAGGTATGGTTTGACAATGGCTTTAATGTCATGGAAAGCAAAGTTCATAGCCCGTTGAAAGGTTGCCCCAGCATTTTTCAATCCAAAGGGCATTTTCTTGTACGCGAAGGTACCCCAAGGACAAATGAAAGCAGTTTTATGTTGGTCTTCCGGTTTTATTTGAATTTGATTGTATTCAGAGAAACCATCCATAAACGAAAACACCTCACTTCCTGCACAAGCATCTATGATCTGGTCTATAAATGGTGTGGGATAGTTGTCCTTCGGACAGGCTTTATTGAGGTCTCTAAAGTCTGTACAAACACGGATAGTCCCTTTCTTCTTATCAACAGGAAAAGGGTTGGATACCCATTCAGTAAAAGCTATGGGATATATAAAACCATCCTTCAACAGCTTTTCAACTTCAGCTTTCACAGCCGCCACTTTGCGCGGGTTCATAGGTCTTAATTTCTGTCGAACCGGCTTGGCATCAGGATATGTTCGGATTTCATGTTCAAAAATCGATGGATCTATGCATGTCATCTCCTCATATGACCAGGCAAAGACATCGCGGAATTCCTTAAAAAGGGCAGTATAGATGGCAATCTCTTCAGGAGAGCAGTTTGCACCTATATATATGTTTTCCACGACATCATGGTTTACAGAGATGTTAATAGGTATAGTGGCGAAAATATTTGCCATATTCCCTTCGGCAAACATTCTTTCCCTAGGCAAGGGATTGATAGGTATATCAACATCTTCTGACAGTCTCACGTGAAACTCTTGGTTTTCTATTCTGCTTAGTTCTGGAAGAAAATAGGATCGATGATGAAGATCCTCACAAATCTTATCACGTCCACTCATGGCTTCCAGAATAGCTTCATCGGAAGGTAAAAACATGTCTAAACAATCTATAGAATGCAAAGAGTTTTCCGCCCATACGGGCAAATAGACTTCTTCCATATCTTCCGAGACTGTTAGAGGATCTGGAATGGGATCAGCAGTGGCTTGAGTGATAGCTTGATAAGCGACCTCCACTGCCGATAAGGGCACTTCTGGTTCATGGGGAGTTGGGAGAACCCAAGGATCAGTCCTATCGACAACCATAGCGATGGAATTCCCCACACTAGTGAACTGATATAATTAACCAAGGCTGGAAGATCAAATGTGCCCATCAGTGATGTGTACATTCCAACCCCCAAGCTCTGTGCAGCAGGTTTGACCTGATCAACCAATGGCATAGTGGACTCATTAGACTCTAAACGACCTTTTCAGGTAAAATCAAGTTGGTCAATAGTAACCAACTTGCCCTCATGTGGAAAAACCACTACACGAAAAACGGTCGATGCAATAGCGAACATCGCATAAGTCCAACTCCTTCCCAGAAGCAGATTGTAGTCCAAAGGAGCATCAATCACTTCTACTTCAACAGACACTGCTTTGCCTGCCAACTTAATTTCAAAAGCCAATAGGATACCATGCGGACGGAAGGATCTTCCATCAAAAGCAGTAAGCAAATTGTTTTATGGGACCAGCTCTGGGGATCCAAGAGCTTTCCAACAGGTCAAGGACATAACACATGTAGAGGCCCCTTCATCAACAACTACCCTTCCAATGGTATTACCAACATGGACAACATCTATTGATAGGGCAACATGGTAAGGCAGGCAAATTTTAACATCAAATAAATGAAATTTCACCATGAGACTCGAAGAGTCCATGCTACCTAAAGCTGCTAAGAGGGCATCCCGCTGAGCGGGACAACTCTGTAACACCTCTAAAGCTGACATTGCACACGATTTTTGAGCTACATCTTCAACCACGGAGTATTTTGAAGCAGCCCTAGCATTAGGGTTATGCAAGGTCTTCTTGAAGACACCTTTCGGTATCTTCGGCATAGTTTCAACAGGCTTCTCTATTGTGAGAGGGTTAGAAGTTTCACCTATAGCTTTACCCTTCTCAAGAGTCTCTTTTTCATAATTTTTGTTCCTTGCCTGCAACAAAGTTGAAGATAAAACCATGTTGATATAGTTTGGGTCAGGGGCAGTTTGAGTGCCCCCTGCTACGTTAGAAGCTGAAGCAGAGTTCTATCCTTGGGGAAAAGGATCCTTCAGGACAGCCGGTTGTTGAGCTTTGAGCAGCTTCTGGTCTTAATCCATAAGGGGACAAAGGTGAGTAAGGTGGTCCTCTTGGCACAACTTACAAGGGAACTTGACCTTCTTCTTTTCTTTCTTACCCCCATCAGCATTGTTCGTGGGCTTTTGCTTGTTTTGGTTTCCCTCTCCCTTCTTACCTTTCTTTTTCTTCCCGCCGGGCTGCTGATTACCCTTCTGAGAGGTTTGTGCAAAAACATTTGCACTCTGGGAGGAGGGGGCAGCCTTTGCTGCCTCCGCCATAGACTGCCTGGCAGACAACTGGTGAAGTTGCTTAGCCAAAGACTCTACGGTGGGAGAGTTGATGAACCCAACCACACCATCGGCATGGGGTCCAGGCTTAGGCTTCTCCGCATCGTGCGAAGGCCTCGGTGCCTCAGGGATAATCTCGTACAAGATCCTAGATTGTGAATAAATAAAATCCAGTTGCTAGGCCCTGAGAATGGCTTCTTCTTCATTCGTCACTCCCGAGGTGGATACGTCCTTAGATATGTATGGCAACAGGGATTTAAGGAACCACTCTAAAAGGAACTCAGGAGGGATAGTGGCCTTTTTAAGGCTCTTTCGTCTTCTCCACTCTTGGATGTGATCCAAGATGTGGGTATCCTTGTTTTGTCTAAAAGTAGACAACAAGTCCGTTCCAAAATCATATCGGACGGGAAGCTGAACATGGCTAAGAAATGCACTAGCCAAGTCCCAGAAACTACTGAAAGCAGCAGAAGGCAATTCAATATACCATTTTGCTGCAGTACCTGTCAAGGTCCTCTGTAACAGCCTCAACCTAATTGAGTCTTCATTCAATGAATTTGAAGAACACCATAAATGGAATGTGGTGGCATGAGCCCCTGGATCTTCACCAACTTTGCCTTCGAACTTAGGGATGTCCGATGGCAATTTGGTGGGAACAGGTGGCCACAAGGGGTCATGCCTCACCAGGTCATTCATCAATTTTGACAAGTATGGAAAGTTTAAAGTTGCCAGGAATGGAAGTTTGGGTCGAACCGGGGTACTAAATGTACCAGCCTGGGGATTAGAGGGACCTGCCCCCAAATTCCCATGGGTAAAAGTGGGGTTGCCCCCTGCCGCCGGTTACGAAGTGGGAAGGTTAATTTGAAATGGATTCCATCCGTAAGCCACATGATTGTGTGTGGGAGGTGCATTATAAGAATTTCGGCCCGTCCCCATAGAAATAGGGGTCTGAAAGATAGGAGTCGGAATCCCTCCGCTGAACAACGAAAAGGGAGAGCTCGTGAACGGAACTGAAATTGGAGTTTGGAAACTTTTCCCATAAGAGGTGTTGTTCCCAAACTGCACTCCTACATAAGAAGGAGATGGACCTACGTATGGAATGGATGGGGGAATGTGCCCCCCATTCCAAGGAAATCCTTGGACAAACGCCGAGGATCCTACTGGACCACTCTGGGTAGTGTATGGAAAGGAAGAAGGAATAGTAGGGATATTGGGGATCCTAGTAACCATGTCACCAGAAGTACCTGCTAGGTTTGAGTGAACCGGTGGCTGAACCACCCGGCTCATTGGAGTCAAAGGTGTAGAAGGTAGTCTAGATCTAGGGGCACTTACCGGGGGAGGTAATACCCCTTCAACCGGAACGGTTGAGGTGAACACAAAAGGACTTTCTTCCGTAGAAGACATGAGCCTACCCACAGGGACACCTAATACAGGTGAATCAAAAGGTCTAACCTGAACGATCATAGGATCGTTTAAATCAATCAAGGGGGTGTTAAAATTTCTTGCAAACTCGTCAATTTGCAATTCTTCTATCTCAATTGTATCAATATCAAAATGGTTAGCTATCAGTTCTGGTTCACCAAGAACTTCACTTATTCCTACCGGTTCAAATGAACCGTCAGTGTCCAATCTTCGCCTTTGGGGTGGAGGTGGAGGCTCCAATGTGACAAGAGGAGGAAGGTTTCTCAACCTTCTTGACCTTCTAAAAGTTTGGTCCTCCACGATTGAAAATTTGACAAATCACACCCTAAGGCCAAATAAACATAGGCAAAACTACAGAGCATACACTATAAAAAATCCTAAAGCCTCAAGCAATCAAACAAGGGTAAAATATGTACTTTCCCGAAGAAAGCTGATGAACGATTACTTGGCGTCCTTGAAGTGGTTCTTAGGCACAAGCGGAGGAATCACCCAACCGCCCTCCTAGACTTTCCAAAAGGGTTACCTTCCAAGCCCGTTCAAGGTGAACCAGAAATAGCCTTCCGGTTTACCTAGGTATGAACCCTAAAAGTCAAGAGACTAAAGGCTACCTTAGCTATACCAACAATCTGGGGGGACAGTCACAAGCCTGACTCGTACGCATGGGTAGGGTAGCTGAGCTTGAAACTCTATCTAGGACAGAATCCCCATATGTGTAAAAGTCCTGATCTATGCTTTGACAAGGATTCAGAGGGTTATCTCCTCTGTCCAAGCCTCCACGCGGCCTCGTGCTTGACTCCCGTTTGAGAGGATCTTCCCAGATACAGTCGATAAAGTCAAGGATTTACCTAAAGAAAGGTCCACTACGTCTGAGTTTTATAAATTGTGGGAAGTTTACACTTCCTATCCCGCAAGTCTAGCCTAAGCTAGTAGGTGAAAGGCCCCTAAAAACAAAAAATTACTAGTAAATTTTAATTATGCGTTCATTTTAAAGGGTTGTTTCTTACTCAGAAGGAAATGGAGTGATGTACTGATGGTGTTTTTGATTCAATAAGAAATAAATAAAAGTAAAGGTGTATTTTTCAAAGCAAATTACCACTATGAAAGCAAACTTCTTTTCTTTTTGCAAATATATATTGATGAACTGAATGCAAACGATAAAAGAAACTAAGCCTATGTTTTTGTAGTTTTTGAGATTAATATTTTTAAATTGAAATAAACACTACTTATGCAAAAGCAAAATGCAAAAGCTTGAAAATGTTTTCTTTTCACTTTCAAAAATACTCAAACTCTACTATGCACCTAAAATGCACTATACTTGAGTAAACTTGGAATTAATAAACTGTATAAAACCAACAAAACTAAAGTAAAGCAAGCTGACAGAACCAAGAAACAACCAACAAAGGCAGACTAGGAACCCTAGCTTGGGTGCACACAATGACAAAAATCACTGTAAACTCATAAAGGAAAGTGATATCCAACCACTATCAAAAGACAGACTAGAAAAAAAATGCCCAAGACCCTGATCACTGATATGAACAGAGACACTTCACCCTATAATCCCAAACATGCCAAGCTACTTCAGCATGCAAACAGAAAATAATCCAAGCAAAATAAACTCAAGGGATTTCGAAAAAGCACAAAGCGTGATCACCAAAGGCTTTCAGACAAACATCACAGCGTTCATAAATAAAATCAACTGACAAACAGGAATTACACAAAGAGAGGGACAAGCAAACCCTAACTTAAAAAATCCCTATTTCCAGGCTTATACGCGACTGTATAGAAGGGAAACTCGCGTACTATACGTGACTGTCCAAGAGAGCAACCCGCGTATGCAGGCCTCTATATGCAACTGTGCAGAAGAGAAACCCGCGTATAGGTGCAAATTTTTTCTCAAAAACTAAGAAAAATCCACAAGACTTTCAAACACTGTGACAAGTATGAACCAGGATAAAATACCACACATAGACTTCAAAGCAAAGACTGGTCAAGGGTGACAGAAACAACCTACAACAGTCTGGGCTCCCCAGCGGAGTCACCAGTTCTGTTGTACAGGAATAAACACCTTATAACCGAGGTCTGGGGTTACCAACATACTCAATAAACTTGCAGACAATTGACTCTAGAGTGCAGTAAAGGAAATAGGAGGATGGGAAAGACTCACCCGATACACGACGGTTGATCCTAGCTTGTCCTCTTTCGCTCTGCTTCTCCTCCAAAGTCTTCAAGGATGCTTTCTCCTTCACCTGTCAAGGATCAATCTTCCAAATACAAGATGATTCATATATATAAACAGGTTAGATAAATCATATACAGGATGCTGAAACATAAACATTTATCAAACCACAATACATGAGATACATTCAAGACACAATATAGAAGAAGGATTCTCTTTATTATCAATAATGAAAGAGTTCAGATTACAACCCAACGCCTGAAACAAGGACTCCTCTGCAGCCAAAGGATTATGAGTTCCACTGCTCCAAAGACTTCTGTATAAACTCCACCAGCATAACTTTGCTCTCCAAGTGTATGTGATTAAAACCCTCCCCAAGGCCTGTATTTATAGTTGGTGAAATAAGGCAGTTTCGAAGGTTGAGGAGGTTGAGACAGTTAAGGAGATTAAGGTTAAGTGCTTAACTAATCTCAAGTAATCGCGTGTTTTTATTTTTAATGTCAAGGAGGCATGTACGCGGGTATCAAGAATGGAAACTCGCGTATGAACCGCGAGTTGCTCTAAGGGTAACCCGCGTATACATCTATATGCAACATGCAACAACCGAGACTCGTGTACAACACACGAGTTGCATATATAGAGAGTCGTGTATATGACTTGACATAGCTAAAGGGTAAAAATAACCAGTTGGATGGATGATGAATGTAGTTCTTAATAAGCCCATATATAGTGTTTTGGGAAACCCTCAATCCATAGATGTCCTTTTGTGTGCCAACATGAGGGATGTCGGCACTCAGACGGAGAGGTGCCATTCAGGTGGATAACAAAAGGTCATATCTAGGGCATCTAAGATCCAAGTTGAGAGACACATTGTAATGTCCCCAAAAATTGAAAAATAAAATAAAATTATAGGCTAGTGAAAACTACCCAAAAGGGATCATTAGTACTCATGCAAGAACACAAATACTCCTTAAATTTACAACCTCTTCAGATTCTACCCACTGTATTGTTAATCTCTTATCCATTACGTGAATTATTAGTTCGTTTACTTCTTATGTCTTAATTCTATTATTTAAACTCTCGATATATCTTAGTTACTACTGTTGGTGAATTAATGAGTTATATAGATCATTGTTTTGCTACTGCACATGTGTACTTTGTTTATTTAATGAAAACTAACTTAACTTTATTGATGGGAACAAAGTGATGGGGTGGCGAGACTCGTTCTCCCATGACGATCTGAAAGGTAAGATTATTCTTCGTTATGCAGGATTACTTAGTTCATTCGAACTAAGGCACCTTATCCATTGATTCACATGTTACTCTTATGACATCAGGATTATTGGTTACTTGACACAACTCAATTCTTAGTTGTACTTCCTATTCCGTCTTGCACTTTTGTTACTGATATATTTTACGACTCAGGTATGCCCTATGTTTGTTATCTATCTTTATTTGTTAATTTACTAAATGCTTATGAATTTATATTACTGTCCTTTCATTGTTATTGTCTATCTCTTGTTTAGTTACTTACTCATCTTTTATTGCTATTTTGCAAGTTTTACGTTGGTGACGAGCCTGTAGACTTATGCTTGTTCTTCCTAGCGAGGGCATCATGGCATACTACGTTTGCCATTATGCCTAAATTCTACAACCTAGACCTATGACTTAAGCGCATACACTACCTATATGAGCTAGCACAAAGACAAGTGATAACACTAAAAGCTTGATGCTAAGGGCACACATTATAACGTTATAAGATAATGTTTAAGGGAAACATTGAATCATTATAGGATAGTGTTAAGGCTATGCATATCATTAGGTTGAGACTATGGTATACATACCATATCAACAGTATTGAGCCTGCACTGACTTTTTAAAGGGTGGTGAAACCATAGTATAGAGGGTTTAATATATGACAAGGTTGATATGATGTTGATCCATGATCTTATGGTTGGGGTTTATGGTGGCGTTAATGGCCACTAGCTGTTGCCATTAATGCCATCGGGGTTGGTGAAAACCCTTGGCAAAGGACTTGTCATTCGTTGTAAGTGTATTATGGTATTGGAATTGTGGTGTAGTGAAGCCTCTGCACGTTTGGAGGATGGAGACAACCCCATTGATTTGCAGGTGAGCTTAACCCAGCTCTATGTAACATGCATTGCTTTGTTTGGTTTCCTTTATGGCACGGTCATGTTCCTTATGCTCTCGTGTTTTGTCTGTAGGTGAATGCGAAGGTGCTCCAGGGTTTGCACAGGCTGCACTTGTCGATTTGGGATTTCTTCCTCACAGCCCGGGGTAATCTTGTTAGCAAGTTTCCTTGCCTCCTCTCGTTCTTGCATTCCTTAATTGGAAAATCGTTACTGGGTTGGGGTTTTGTGTGGCACTTGGTTACTCTACCTTCGGGGTTTAAGATGTAGCTTGCTCTGGTTTTAAGTGGACTCTCATTGAGAGATTGGGTGATTGTTTGGGTCGTGGCTGCACCATTATTTGTAATGGTGTCATAGCTCACAGCTTGCCCATAATCGTTTTGATACTTTGACTGATTGTAGAGAGGGTTCGTGACTCACTATGTAATTTCACTGCGCGTTGGTTTTAATATGAATACTGTAAATGATTTTGATATGAAATGCCTACGATTTCATCCAGCATTTAAATACTGTGTAAACTTGGGTTTTGTATGGTTATTTACTTGTTGCGTTTTATGTGGTTTTTAATGGAATCGATTGTGGCCTTACAGCCTATAGAAATAATTATCTGTGTATAATTATTATTGTTTTGGGTTACGGCCGTATGCACAGTACTCTATTTGCTTAGTTATTGTTTGGTTTAAATTCTGAGTAGGGAGCTTCTAGAGCTTAGGCGTTATGCCATGGGCTGCACCATTGTAACAATGGTGTCGTAGCCCATTGGCTTACCACCGCGCTCTGTGTTAGCTTGAAAAAAATGGAGTTTGTGTTTTAAAACAACATAGCATTGTATTCTTTAGTTTTGTATTGACTCAACATGGGTGCAGGCCATGTCACAAATGGCATATGCCTCTCCCAATGATTGTGATAGTTTTTTAATGGGTATTTTATGATGTAAATAGTTTACTTGGAAAGATTCAGCTGTAATAGCCAGGGTTGTGACAACCCATGATATCGATTGGTTTTAAAAAAACGTGACTGTGTGTTTAGTTGAAACTTGGTCGAGGCCATAACTAGGGTCTTTACGACCTCGCTGTTAGTGTAGGTGTTGTTTGGATTTGTGGCATAGATTTTAAGCGTAGCCTGCACATACTAGATATATAGTATGGACTGTAGAGAAAGGTTATGCGATGGCTTACTGATTGTATAAGAAAATACTTATGGTTTTATTAGTGTTATTGAAATGGGTTTGGACATCTACAGGATTCGATGTCGTGACCTCTTGATGGAAAAATGGGTTTTAAATGTTTCAAATGGTTAATAAGATGTTTGGTTATGTATAGATTTTAACTAGGTCTTTTAAAACCCTTTATGTGTTTATAATGGACGACTGTAATAATAGGACTGTAAATTTAAACATTCGAGCTATGTTAATGTATATGATTTGGATTGTGGATTTTATATAGTAATACAGAGTTTGATAATGGACTTCCTAGATGGTCACGATGCCTTCTCTGTTTGGTTAATTTTGATTATGTTTATTAAAATGAAATGTGATGATATTTAATTAGTTTTTACATGATTATGTAGAGTATACCTTAGAAGGTCTTTAATAATTTGTTAGCTTGTTGATTGTATGAATTTTGTTCCTAGTAGATCTAGTTTAAAATAAATCAAATAGTAAATAAATTATAAAACTATTTGAAGACTAATATATATATGTAATTCTATATGTATATATATTTAACCTATACCTCTGAACTAAACTTTGAATTTAAAAACAACCCTCTGCTGACAAATGAAATATGTCAGCAAAGTAATGCAACCTGTAGATTAGGCTAACTAGTAACAAAACTAGGCATGGTTCTTATAATAAAATTTCTCCAACCTATGATTAGTAAATTGCATATACAACCCTAGCAGATTTATAACCATAAAACATAGCCATTAGGGTTAGAAATTTCTTTGCAGCCATTACTTAACATAAATAGTAATGAAACTTTGGGAGGAAATAGAATAGGCTTTCAAGGGTTTCATACCTAAAATTGAAGCTTTGTCAATGGCTACACCTGCACACTTAAATAACCAGCATTAACAATTCAATGCAGATCTTACCTTTGTTTGATGACCAAATCACTTGGGAACTACCACGTTCCTCCCAACCATGACCCAGAACTGTTCCTGGTTCTAATATGGATCCCCTCGAGCTGGACTCCAACATGCAAGTAGCCTAGAGCTCCTAAGGTAGGGTTTCCCAGCTGGTAATCAATTCTGAATCAATCCTCTTTTCCTTGCAGGAAAAGTTCTCCAAGAAAACACTTGAGAGCAAAACAGGCAGAATAATAATTCTCCTAGATAAAACTCAGAACCCCCAAGCCTTTGCTTGGCTTGATTCTTTATAGGCAAACTCTTTAGTCAAAGGGGCAATTAAATCAAGAAATACTTGATTTCTTGATTTAACCCTTTTTAATTTACAGGGGTAATTTTTCAATTCTTAACCTAGGAACTTTTAACTAGTTCCTAGTTAGTCTTTCATAGATATTTCACTATTTATTAGTCCTCTAATAATAAATAATAATTGGAGGAGCTTCTCTTCTTTCTTTATTCAATTATATAATTAATCATAATTAATTCTTTATACATACTATGTATAAAATGCATAGTATTAAAATACTTGTTAACACTTGTCTCTGGGCACCATGTGTCATGATCCCTTAGACGTAACGACACTTCTTTTATGAAGGTCAAGTAGATAGATGGATCAGGTCTACTAGGCTAGGAAACTCTAAACATCCTTGCATGTTGGATTTCCCTCATATAACGTGGTACTTCTTCAGTACTTGATTGAGAATACATAAATTTGAAATTTCATTTAATCAATTAAAAATAAGTATGATGAGATCAATATTATTCCTTGATTCATTTTCACTCGGAGGTGATTTTAATCTTTTCAATAACCCCTAATGCTTACCAGAGCCCATACTCAATGCTTATAACAGGGAGTTACAAACATAGTGTAATTCCAGAGCTCTCTCTCAATACTAAATGCTAGTATGTATTTGTACGATACACCTAGGGATACAATGGCCAAAGATCCGATGCTCCAGAGCTTATGCTCAACACCAACATGGAATGCTCCAGAGATTATGCCCAACATTTCCAATTATATTTTCATGTGTTCCAGAGCTTTATGCTCAACACAAACGTAAGTACTCATGTGTTCCAGAGCCTCTCGCTTAACACAAAACATCTCATCGATCATGTGCTTCAGGGTCCACACCCAACACAAACATTTCATCAATCATGTGCTTCAGGGTCCACACCCAACACAAAACATATATATACCTATATATCATCAACAATTGGCTTATGCCCAATATACAAAACAAATCATCATGTTCATATGTAGTGGGGTCTTCGACCCAAAAATAAAACATCAATATAATCATCATGATCAATTGGCTCATGCTTATAAATGGTAGGTCCGAAATTTGGGATATTACATCCCTCCCTGCTTAGTACAACACTATCCCTGGTGTTCTAGGGACTCTGAATGATATCATGAAACAAGGTGGGGTAAGCCTTTCTCATGGTGGCCTCATTCTCCTAGGTAGCCTCATCTACCTCGAAGTGCTTCCACTGCACTTTCAATTGGACTATAGTGCGCTCCCGAAGCTGCACTTCTCTCTTGTCCAATATATGCAAAGGCTCAAGGGAAAATCCCCCCTCAGGTTCCACTTGTAATAGTGACCAATCAATGACATGCTTAGTGTCATAAACATATTTCTTTAATAAAGATGCATGGAAAACATTATGAACTCTTACATGTACAAGTAATGCTAATTCATAAGCCACTGGTCCTTTCTTGGCCAAATTTTCAAAAGGTCCACAAAACCTAGGTGCCAACTTACCACACCTAACCAACCTCAACGAGCTCCATTTTGCTTTCACTTTCAAGTAGACATGCTCACCTACTTGATAGTCTTTATCTTTTTTTTCTTATCCGCATAAATTTTCTGACGGTCTTGTGCCTCTTTAAGGTTTCCCTGGACCTTGGTAACTAACTGTTCCAAGTCCAATAACAGGTCAGGCCCTAATATGAGTCGATCCACTAGATTGTCCCAAGTAACTAGGGTCCTACACTTCCATCCATAGAGTACCTCGAAAGGACTCATCTTGGTGGAAGCCTGATACCCGTTGTTATATGCAAACTCTGCAAGGTACAGATAATCTTCCCACTTGGTGGGGTTGTTCATGACATACATATGAAGCATGTCTTCCGCAATTTGGTTTACTCTTTCAGTCTTCCTGTCTGTCTGCTGGTGATAAGCAGTGCTAAAGTTCAACTGTGTCTCTAATCCAGAGAATAAAGATCTCCAAAAGTTTCCTGTAAACTTAACATCTTGATCTGAGATAATCACTTTGGGTATCCCATGCAATCTAAATATCTCTTTCAGGAAGATATCGGCAATGTTCACAGCCTTGTAGGTCGATTTCATGGGGATGAAGTGTGCTACCTTTGACAGCTTGTAAATTACTACGAAGATGGATTCATTTTGCTTCTTGCTTTTCTGTAAGCCAGTAATAAATTCCATATTGATAACCTCCCACTTCCATTCTGGAATGGGAAATGGCCATAGCAATCCTGGAGGATGCTAGTGCTCAGCTTTAACTAGCTGGCACTCTTGACATTTTGCAATGAACATTGCAATGTTGGCCTTTAACTTAGGCCAGAAAAAGTGTCTCTTGATGGCAGATATCATCTTTTGATATCCCGGGTGCCCCGAGTAGGGTGCCCTATGGAATTCTGTGAGGATGTTGGACCGAATGTCCCCTCCAATTGGAACATACAATCTGTCCTTGGACCATAGTAGTCCATATTCATCCACCTTGCACTCCTTCTGTTGTTGAAACAACCGGTCCTCCTAGACCTTCTTGAGGATTTCCACATAGACGGGTCAACCTTGTTGGATGTTCTAATATTCTCATGCAAATCTACATCATTTTGACTCAAGATCACCTCATATATCATATGAGTCCATTGACTCAACGCATCGGCAACTTTGTTCTCTTTGCCCTTAATGTGCTTTAGTTCAAAGTGATACTCACTCAGGAAAGCCAACCATCTGGCTTGCCTCGCATTCAGATCGAGTTGATCAAATAAATATTTTAGACTCATATTGTTAGTATTTAGAAGGAACTTCCTTCTTATGAGGTAGTGCCTCCACATCTTCAGAGCTTGGATAATGGCCGCTAGCTCAAGATCGTGCATGGGATAATTCTGCTCATGCTCTTTTAATTTCCGCGATTCATAACAGATCGCATGGTCGTTTTGTAAGAGGACTCCTCCAAGTCCTTCCTTAGTTGCATCCATGCATACAACGAAATCCCCATCAGGATCTGCAATCCTCAACACTGGTGCAGTCATCAAAAGCTACTTAAGCTTTTAAAAACTTTCATCACACTTATCAGTCCATAAGAACTTGTTTGCTGTATTCTGCAAAGCCGTCATGGGGCAAGTGATTCTCGAGAAGTTCTCAATGAAATTTTGATAATATCCATCTAATCCTAAGAATGACCTAATGTCAGTGACAGTAGTCGGGGTAGGCCAATCCTTTATGGCTCGAATCTTTTCCAGGTCCACAGCTATTCCTGCCTCGGATATGATGTGACCTAGGTACTGTATTTGTGGTTGGTAAAAATCACATTTACTAATCTTAGCATAGAGCTGGTGTTCTCTCAACACCCGAAGTACTATGCGAAGGTGTTCTTCGTGTTCCTCTTTATTCTTGGAATAAACCAGAATGTCGTCAATAAAGACTAGTACAAACTTATCTAGATACTTACTAAATATGTTGTTCATCATACACATAAAGTTTGCGGGTGCGTTGGCCAACCCCAATGGAATCACTACAAAATCGTAGTGCATGTACCTCGTACGAAAGGCGGTCTTGGGGATATCTTCATCTCATATATGTACCTAATGGTACCCAGACCGTAGGTCAATATTTGAAAAGATTTTGGCTCATCCTACCTGGTCGAACAAATCATCGATCCTAGGGATTGGGTAACGGTTCTTTATAGTCATTTTGTTCAACAAACAGTAATCAATGCACATACACATCATACCGTCCTTCTTCTTTACGAACAAAATCGGTGCTCCCCAAGGGAACACACTGGGTCGGATATACCCCTTCTCTATTAATTCCTGTGACTATAGTTTGAGTTCCACCAATTCTGGTGCACTCATGCGGTAAGGGGCTTTGAAGCCGGAACTGATCCTGGGGTCAGTTTGATGGAAAAGTCTAGGTGTCATTTCGGAGGTAATCTGGGGATTTCCTTGGGAAACACGTCCTTGAAATTTTCAAGAACGGGGAAGTCTTCTATGTGTTGTTCTCTATCAGACTCTACGTCTCAGATGTTCACCGCAAATAACTTGTAGCCCTTCCTAACACACTTCTTTGCTTGTAAGGCAGAGATTTTTCTTACAGAAACTTTATTTGGGATGGCTTGAACCTTCAATTGGTTCCCTTGGCCATCAGTACACAAGATAGACTTGTGTAGACAATCGAGCATGACATGGTGTTGTTCCAACTAGTCGATGCCGATAAGAATATCATACGATCCTAAAGGTAGGATGTTCAGGTTTATCATAGTAAGGAAACCATTCAGGTTTAGTTCACATTCTTTAACAATCTCCGAAACCTTTCATTTCGTACTGGTGGCTAACTATACCAACCACAGTTTATCATGCTTTACTTTGCCTAGCTTGCATAAATAAACAATCTTAGGTGCAACATAGCTCTAGCAAGCACCGAGATCATTAAGTATTGAAACAGAGGTGTTCAAGATCTTACCTTCGATCTCGACCATTGTAGCTTGATGGTCCGCTTTTCCGCCATCTAATGCTGCATAGATTTGCGGGGTTCCCGCTATATCCTCAATGGTAGGTTCTTCTTGCAGGTTATGCAAGACTCCATTGTTCTTGTTGGCTAGAAATATGTTATTTTTCTTTCTATAAGGTTGCGGGTTTGACACAGGCTTGCAATTATCATAAAATTTTCTAGACTTTTCTCTTTTTTGGTTTTTGTTTTCTTGCCGTAACTACCCATGCTCATAGCAAAGTCAGTCCTTGTATAGTGCAGTATCCAGAGTCTTTGGCATGTTGAATTCAATCATGTCCTGAAAACTAGGACGAGACATCCTAGGAACTGTTGGATCTTCACCTTTTCTTCTTTGATATACAGTACATAATGAAGCAGATGTAGAAATCTGTTTATAAATGCATCCATAGTCATGGACCCCATGCGCAGTTCATGGAACTCTTTTCCCTTGCAGTCAAATATCCTTTTCGACATGTATTTTTCTTAGAAAATCTTTCGAAAGTTTTGCCAGCTTATTTCTCGCAGCTCATCTTGCTTGGTGTGCTTTAAATCTTGCCACCATCTTGCTACCTTACCATTCAAGTTGTAGATGGCAAGCCTAGCCTACATCACACTGGAATAGTTATGAACCTGGAAATACTTAACCATTCTTCAGCCTTTTCTCTCGTATTTACTTCGCCTTCATAGGTCCGGACTCTTATTTTTAGAAACTTCCCCTGAATACTGTCATCACTTCTTTGCCTCTTTCTCCGTGGAGAAAGTGAGTCATCATTAGCATGATTGTGATGATCTCCTTTAGTTGCTTCAGGTGTACCTTCTTTTTCTACTTCTCTTGGGCTACTTGCCCGCTCATGGTACGGTTCTCTTTTGGATCTGTTGGTGGACCGGGTAGGTTTACCTTGCGGGCTCCCTCCCGTCATGTTACGCAATAATGCTTCATTTATAGCTTGTTGTTCATTTCTTCCATTCAGACTGTCCTCTCTGAAACTCTTCAGTTCATCTTGAAGACTGTGCAAAGTTTTCAACACATCGGAGTTTAGCTTGACCACCAAGTTCACTTTCGGAGTGGGAGTGTCGATTTCTTCTTGTCGGCTATTTTCTTCCCCAGTGTTCATAAACTGAACAGCGCTGTAAAAAATTTCCTGTTAGTAACAAACATTACTTACCATACTTTATTTTCTTTGCGTGAATGCTTGGTGCACCCATAAGTCTCTCAGTATTGAAGTTGAGCTCTGATACCACTTGTAATGTCTCCAAAAATTGAAAAAAAAAATATAGACTAGTGAAAACTACCCAAAAGGGATCATTAGTACTCGTGCATGAACATAGATACTTCTTAAACTTACAACCTCTTCGGATTGTGCCCACTGTCTTGTTAATCTCTTATCCATTCCATGACTTATTAGTTCGTTTACTTCTTATGTCTTAATTTTTTTATTTAAACTGTCGATATATCTTAATTACTACTGTCGGTGAATTAATGAGTTGTATAGATCATTGTTTTGCTCATGCACATGTGTACTTTGTTTATTTAATGAAAACTAACTTAACTTTATTGATGGGAACAAAGTGATGGAGTGGCGGGACTTGTTCTCCCATGACGATCTAAGAGGTAAGATTATTCTTCGTTATGCAGGATTACTTAGTTCATTCGAACTAAGGCACCTTATTCATCGATTCATGGGTTACTCTTATGACATCGGGATTATTGGTTACTTAACACAACTCAGTTCTTAGTTGTACTTCCCATTCCATCTTGCACTTTTGTTACTGATCTGTTTTACGACTCATGTACGCCCTATGTTTGTTATCTATCTTTATTTGTTAATTTACTAAATGGTTATGAATTTATATTCTTGTCCTTTCAGTGTTATCGTCTATCTCTTGTTTAGTTACTTACTCGTCTTTTATTGCTATTTTGCAGGTTTTACCTTGGTGATGAGCTTGTAGACTTACGCTTGTTCTTCCTAGCGAGGGCATCATGGCATACTACATTTGCCATAATGCCTAAATTCTACAATCTAGACCTATGACTTAAGCGCATACACTACCTATATGAGCTAGCACAAAGGCAAGTGATAACACTAAAAGCTTGATGCTAAGGGCACACATTATAGCATTATAAGATAATGTTTAAGGGAAACATTGAATCACTATAGGATAGTGTTAAGGCTGCGCATATCATCGGGTTGAGACTATGGTATACATACCATATCGATAGTATTGAGCTTGCGCTGACTTTTTAAGGGGTGGCGAAACCATAGTATAGAGGGTTTAATATATGGCAATGTTAATATGATGTTGATCCATAATCTTATGGTTGGGGTTTATGGTGGCATTAATGGCCACCAGCTGGTGCCATTAATGCCATCGGGGTTGGTGAAAACCCTTGGAAAAGGACTTGGCATTCATTGTAAGTGTATTATGGTATTGGCATTGTGGTGTAGTGAAGCCTCTGCACGTTTGGAGGTTGGAAACAACCCCATCAATTTGTAGGTGAGCTTAACCCAGCTCTATGTAACATTCATTGCTTTGTTTGGTTTCATTTATGGCACGGTCATGTTCCTCATGCCCTAGTGTTATGTCTGTAAGTGAATGCGAAGGTGCTCCGGGGTTTGCAGAGGCTGCACTTGTCGATTTGGGATTTCTTCCTCACGGCACGGGGTAAGCATAACTCAACACTAACTATAGTGAACTAACTAACTATTGGAGCATAACTCAACACTAACTATAGTGAACTGATGGTGGGATCCTGTAACTCAGAGTGATCTTCTAAAATCTAGGGATTGGTCTCTAGAGATCCTATATTGATGCATGAGGGTGCATCAAGTGGCTAGTGGCACCTAGAAGACATATCCATACACTAATGAAAGTGATAATGAAATCCTAAGCTAGGAAACTGTCATTTAAACTATGGTGGACAAGGGAGGATTACAATAATCCTAGAACCCTTCCTTAATCCAAGGTTGGACAACCTGGGACTTGGAAGCTGAGACCAAAGGTCACCCATACAATCTAATGCAAAAAATTAACTGCTCAATAAACCGAGGATATGGGGAAAACCTCATGGGAAAACCCCCCCTCAAAATGAATAGAAGAATGAGGAACTAAAAAGTGAATCAAACCTTCACACCAAGAAGGGGCCTGAGATAAACAAACCTCTTCTTAGTGAAATATTTTGTAAATATCTCTGCAAATTGCTCCTCTGTAGGGAAATGATGTAGGGTGATAGTATTACTATGCACTATTCTTCATATATAGTGCATATGGACTTCTATGTGTTTGGTCTACTACTTATGTATTAGATCACTAGAAACTTTAATTGCAGTTTGATTATCACAAAAAATGTGTATTGAAGGAGAAGTGTGAATGCCAAACTCTGTCACAATCCCATGTAGCCAAATTACCTAAATAGTTTCCTTCACATCCCCCTGATACTCTACTTCAGCCGAAGAGAGAGCAACGGTTGCTTGCTTCTTGCTTTACCAACAGATTGGTCATGATCCCAACATGAACACAAACCCTGAAGTAGATTTATTTCAGTACTCTCTCTAGCCCAATCTAAGTTAGTAAAACCAACCAGATCTAGTTGAGTACCAACATAATAGTGAATCCCAAACTCTCTAGTACCCTGTAAATAGTGCAATATGCACTTTGGTTCCCCCCAATGCAGCTCATGTGGTTCCTGCATGAACCTAGCAACAACACTAACAACATATGACAAGTCTTGTCTCAAATGAATAAGGTACAATAAGATACCAATAAGTTGTATGTAGAGTGTGCTATCATCTATCGGTGTTGAACCACCTTCTTCCAATCTAATTACAGATAGGAAGGCGAAGGATGATTCTTTGCAATCAGTCATATGGAACCTCTATAGAAAATCTCCTATGTATATGGAGTGAGTAATCATGATCCCCAAATATTTTTGATTGACTTCAAGGGCAATAAATTTCCTTAGCAACCCAAGATCTGTCATAGAGAAAGCCTTGCTCAAGGTTGATTTGATGTCCCTCAATCTAGTAGTTGAAACATTGGCGATGAGCAATTCATCAACATACAATACAATCAATAGTAAGCAACCTTCCTTCTATTCCATGTACACACTGCAGTCAGACTTGCACCTTTCGAACTTCTATGACAGTGAGAAGGAATCCATTTTGGCATACCATGCCCTTAGAGCTTTCTTGAGCCCATACAAAGATTTCCTTAGTTTTCATACCAAGGTAGAATCTTTAGTGTACCCCTCAGGCTATCTCATGTAGATCTCTTCTTCCAAGTCACCACGGAGGAAGGCACTCTTCACATCCATGTGATGTACCTCCTATTTCTTCGAAGCTTATAATGTCCAAAACCAAACTTGTGGAATCCACTCGTGCAACAAAGGTGAATGTTTCATATCAGTCCAACCCATGAACTTGTTAATACCCCTTTGCAACTAACTGAGCCTTGTACTTGGTAGTATATCCATCTTATGCTAGTTTGGTTTTGTAGATCCATTTATAGTGGAAAATATTTCTCCCTAGAGGTAAGGAGACAAGATCCCATGTCTTATTGTTCTGTAGTGAATCATATTCATCATCCATGGTTTCCTAGCACTTTGGATCATGGAAATACTTTTTGTAGGATTGTGGATCATACCCCAACATCATGTAGCTCCTCTATGGGAGAAGTGGATCTGAATGACATAGCACAAGGTTCTCATCATGAAATTGAGATCTGGTTCTCCTTCTGTCAGATGGATCCATGGAATTGTTCCAAGCAAATTCAATGAATTTTTTTATCCCATTTAGGCCTTGGATTGGGAATATGAGCTGGATATGGATCTGGATCTGCTTGAACTTCATTCTCAATATTAAGATCGGGTTCCTCTTGGTCCTCATCTTTGGAGTTTGAATCTAAAACATCATTAGAAACATCATTGTATGCAAATGGTGTAGGTTGAGCATTTATACATTACTCTTCAGTTGGTTATAGATCATGCAATGTATCTTCATTGAATAGTACACTTTGCTCTATGAAGCATATCCTAGTTGCAATCTCCATTAACTTGTAATCTTTTGCATCATCTACATATCACAATAGAATGCATTCACTACTTTGGGGTTGGAAGGCTTTCCTCTTGTCATGTGGGATTTTGGCCTATGCTTTGGAGCCAAAAACACTCAGATGTGAGACATTAGCCTTATTTCCCATAAGTACTTCGAATGGAGTGACCCTAGCCACTGACTTGTGAGGTACTCTATTCCAGACATACGAAACACAGTTCACTACTTTTACCCATAGATATGTTGGAATATCCCTTGCTTCAATAAGGCAGGTGGCCATATCTTTCAATGATCAGTTCTTCCTCTTAGCTACACCATTTTGTTGTGATGTGTATCGGATTGAATGTTGCATCTGAATACCTTCTGAAGCACACAACTGTACAAACTCTCTTTTTATGTACTCTCCTCCATTGTCTGATATAAGTGCTTTGATCTTCTTCCCAAGAGTGTTCTCAACTAAGACTTTGAAAACTTTGAAAGTATCCAACACCTCAGACTTCTACTTAAGAAAGTAGATCCAACAATACCTTGAGTAGTCATCAATGAAGGTTAGAAAGTATCTGGATCCATTCATATATGTTGTAGGAATTGGTCCAAAGAGATCACTATGTATCAAATCAAGTGTGGAGGTGGCTCTTATTTCCTTCCCAACATCATACCTTCGCTCTAGGTTCTTCCCTACCAAGCATCCATTAAAGACACCTTGAGAGGACTTGATGAGTGGAAATCCCTCAACCATTTCTTCATTGTGCAGTTGTTGGAGGTACTTGAAGTTTAGATGGTTGAATATCTCACACCAAATTCTACTTGTCTCATTAGCATGGGCCAATAGGGAACTTTGATGTAAGGCAAAAAATGTGAGAACTCATATGCTTTGAAGGCATGGTTTGCAACACCTTTTGCTATCGACTTCCAAGTATATATATCTGAGATCTCAACTATGTCAATAAAAATCACTTTGGTGAATCAACATGTCTCATCTAATAAACAAACAATAATTTTTCTACTGAGGGCACATAGAGGACATTATTTAACACTCCATGCTCGAATTGAATTGAACCCTTCCCAACAGCTGGTATTTGAGAGTCATCTCCCATGTGTATGCAAGGACCACCACTGAGATATAAAGAAGAAAATGATTCTTTGGATGAAAACATGTGGTTTTAGGCTCTTGAATCAATGAGAAAGGGTTGTGATTGTGAGAATCCATCCTTTAGTGCATGGAATATCTCATGATCTTTAGTGCATGGAATCAAACAACCATAGTGAAATTAATCAGATAAGAGGAAAAAATTTGATAGCATAAACTGAACTCAATAATCATTAATCAGTATGTAATACATCCATGATACAAAAGAGGGAATTTGAAACCTCTAGGAGTGATTCAAATCCCTGACTCCAAACATGAGTAACTTTTGAATAATTACCACTGAAGACTCATTAGTGCAAGTCAGGACAACTGAAACACCTCTCAGTCAGTTAACTGAACAAGTAAGGTGAGAAAAGATGCATGTCTCTTTAAATCATGGAAAATATGTGCTAGGATACCTGAGAGTGAACTCAATGTGGCCCATCAGAGCTAAACTCAACCCTGAACAGGTTGAATTGATGGTGGAACTCCTGTAACTCAGAGTGATCTCCTAAAATCTATTGATTGGTCTATGGATCTCCTATATTAATGCATGAGGGTGAATCAAGTGACTAGTGGGCACTAGAAGACATATCCATACACTAATGAAGGTGATAATGACATCCTAAACCAGGAAATTGACATTTAGACTATGGTAGACAAGGGAGGATTACAATAATCCTAACACTTGGAGCATGCATTTAGGGTGGCAAGAAAAGTTGAAAACAAAATTATGGAGATAAGGAAGTCTACCACTTGCAACTATAAAGAAGGAAGTGCGGTCTCAAATCATCCACAACCTACAAGTTTGATGAAATGACGACTAGAGGAAAAAAGAGAAAAATATATGTGTTACAGTTGTGATAAAAAATACAATAAGGGATGTAAGTTCATTGAGAAGAACTATTTTACATAGATTGCGA
Source organism: Pseudotsuga menziesii (assembly GCA_001517045.1). Lineage (NCBI taxonomy): Eukaryota > Viridiplantae > Streptophyta > Pinopsida > Pinales > Pinaceae > Pseudotsuga > Pseudotsuga menziesii. Next base: position 66,267 of record LPNX010369346.1, on the reverse strand, counting down.
AGAAGAGGAAGAAAATGAAAAAGAAACATCAAAAGAAGAGGATTCACACCAGGAACCAACACCAAGGAATGAAGCAGAAGAAATTCATCCCACCATATCGTGTAATGCTTTGGCTAGAATTACCACTCCTTGAACTCTTAAGATAGAAGTCTATTTCAATAAGAAAAATGTAATAGTACTAATCAATTATGGCAGCACTCACAATTTTATTCATTGTAAGATAGTGTAGGCTTTAAATTGTTTTATATATCCAACACCATATTTTCAGGTGATGATTGCGAATGGAGGAACTATAAATTGCTTAGGAAAATACCATAATATATATCTCTCTATGGGAGAGTAATTCCTAAATAATCATACGATTTACATTCCAATGGGCGGGGCTGATGTGTTCCTATGGGTCCAATGGCTACAATCCCTAGGAACAGTAGCTTTTAATTTTCAAGAGATTTTCTTGAAATTTTTTTAGGTTGCAAAAGAGTTTGAGTTAAAAGGTATCATAGGGATACTTGGTAAGATAATCAACTATAATGGAATGAATAAACTTCTACGAAAAGAAAAATGGGGTGTAATTGCACAATTTTACTCACTAGATGTTCAAACACTTGAATTGCCCATCTCTCCAAATCCACGACAAGTCCTTGACAATCATTCCAAGGTATTTCATAATATTCCCATGGGTCTCCCACCTACTCAATATCAAGATCATGTTATTCAATTGGTTCCAAGAAGTGTTCCTCCTAATATCAGGCCTTACAGATATACACATGCATAGAAAAGTGAAATTGAGCATATGGTCGCAGAAATGTTAAAGGCCAGGATAATTCAACCTAGCCAAAGTTCTTACTCTCCTCTAGTAATATTGGTGCATAAAAAGGATGGATCATCGCGTATGTGTGTAGATTATAAAGATCTCAACAAACTCACTATTAAAGATAAATTCCCCATTTTGGTTATTGATGAATCATTAGACGAATTACATGGGCAATTTGCTTAACCAAGTTGGATCTTCGCTCATGCTATCATCATATCATAATGAAGAAAGAGGACATTCCAAAAACAACATTTCAAAATCATGAAGGCCATTACGATTTTTTGGTCATTCCTTTTGGCCTTACAAATGTGCCTTCCACATTTCAAGGTTTGATCAATATCATCTTCAATCCCTTTCTTCGAAAATTTGTGTTAGTATTCTTTGATGATATATTGATCTACAGTAAATATTGGGAATCTCGTGTTAAACATGTTGATAAGGTCCTCACACTATTGAAGGAGAAACAATTATATGCAAAACCCTCCAAATGTTTCTTTGGAGTATAGGAGGTGGAATACCTGGCTCATATTGTCTCTCATGAAGGCATTAGGGTAGACCCTAACATAATTAAATCAATGCAGGAATGGATTATCACTACAACCCTAATTATCAAAATTTTGTCCATAATTATGGGAGAATAAAAACACCCTTAACAACATTACTAAAAAGAATTCATTTTCATGGACTCCAGACGCAACTAAGGCCTTTAAAGAACTAAAAGAGGCCATGTGCAGAGCTCTTGTCTTAGCTACACATGATTTCACAAAAACCTTCATCATAGAATGAGATGCATTAGGGAATGGTATTGGTGTTGTTCTAATTCGATATGGAAGGCCCCTTTCCTTTGAAAGTAAACCAATCAAGGGGAAGAATCTACACAAACCCATTTATGAGAAGGAAACGCTATCAATTCTACATGCCCTAAAGCAATGGTGCCCCTACTTCATAGGAAGACATTTCAAGGTTAAAACCAATCATGATATCCTTAAATATTTCTTGGAATGAATACTATCTTCAGAAGAGCAACAAAATTGGGTGACAAAGACGTTGGACTATTACTTTGAAATCATATACAAAAAGGGGAAGCAAAATGTCGTCATAGATGCACTCACTAAGAAAGATAGGATGTTGAACCATTGCTCTATGTTATCTCCATCATCTAACCATATTGGATAACTGAAGCAAGGGATGAATGACAAAGAAATATGGACATTCATTCAAAAGCTACAGCAGGATCCCAGTGCCTCTAATACATTTATGTGGAAAGGTGATTTTCTATGGTACAAGGATTGCTTATATATTTGCAAGAGTTCCCAACTCAAGCAAAAGGTACTTTTAGAATTTCATTCGTCAGTGGTAGGAGGGCACTCAAGTTTCTTAAAAACCTATCATAGGTTCAAGAATTACATTTTTGGGGATGATCTTAAAAATGGTGTTCGAAAATTTGTGACAGAATGTTTCATTTGCCAACAAAATAAAGTGGAAACAATGAAGACCTCGTGTCTTCTATAACCACTTGTCATTCCAATCCAATAGTGGACAGAGGTCTCAATGGATTTTATCACATGTTTACCAAAGTCTGAAGGAAAGAGTGTCATCATGGTGGTTGTTGATAGACTTACTAAATATGCACACTTTTTTGCACTATCTCACTCTTTCAAAGCTAGCACAATCGCCATTTCTTTTATGGAGACAATCCAAAAACTACATGGTACTCCAAATATCATAGTAAATTATAGGGATCCCATTTTCACTAGAAATTTTTGGACCAAAATATTTTGTTGTTTGGGTACTCATCTAGCTCATAACTCCTCTTATCATCCTCAATTGGATGGAAAAATGGAGATAGTGAACAATTGTTTGGATGTATATCTTTGATGTTTTGCAACTGATAAACTATTAGGATTAATTAATCCTCCATTCTCCAGTATAGTCTATTTGGTCATATTTCCTAACTTAGTAAGTTATTATTATTGTACTAGAGTATGGGGGATACGCCTAGAGGTTATCTACCACTTATTGCATGTGCATTGTGATGTCCTCGAAGCTTGAGATAAGTCCAAAGGTGCTAAAATTAAGACTAACTATATTTTAAGAACAATGGATATAGATAAATTAGTATTGATCTAATTATCCATTCACCCAAATAAATTGAATTCTAGAGATTGAATTTTAACTAAATTTTGTGACACTTAATTATTTAAATACGCCACTTAATTAAATAATTAATTGTGACACTCAATTAATAATTTCCAAAGTGAAAGATAAAGGTCATAATTGAAATAAGAACATCAATAATACATGATAAACATCATATCCGTTGTCAATAGCTAATTTATGTATTTTGGGTTTGTTTGATAGCATAGTTTATAAATAACCAAGTATTGATGTCATTGATTATTTGCAAATTAATATAATTTTTCGATGTTGTTATGTGTGTGTTGTTAGTGAGAATAAAAAGTAAGAAAACCACATATTATGGAGCATACCTAGGCTGCAATCTACAACCACACCGAAACCATAGCAAACAAGAACACCGGCTACAACTTCAACCCTCAAAATCGGCTCCCAATGATTGTCCCCTACAGTCATCTCTCACTAATAAAAATAAGATCATATGGCTGCCACCCTCCAGCCATTGATTGATTTTACATATAGAATACATCACTCGTCCTCATATATTCAACTAAGAACAAATATGCAAACAAATGATTTACAATCAAATGACAGGTGCGCTCATCTTGGCACCGGAAAACTATTGGACCAAAACAAACATTTCTTGGTCATTCGAAAAGATTTTTCAACAAAACGAAAGGTGTTTTTCACTAGAAACGTTGCACTAGACGCAATGGAAAAGGTCAAACCATATAATATGGTTGTGCCCCTCTCAATACAATAGAGCCAAAATTACAATTTTTTATTAAGAGGAAGAAGAATAGAAAGAAGGCAACGAGAAGAGAAACTCAATTCCATATTATATGAGATTCATCCTTTCTCCATGCAGATCTTGACATTCAATACATGAAAAATAAAACAAACAATCAACCATCCTTTTACATATACGAAATAAAATAATGTAACGAAAACATAACATAACATAAATACTTATCTCAAAATATGGGCAATTAGCTACAGCAAGACAACTTTCCTCCCAGTCGTAGACATCATCAAGCCTTCCTCGCTTGAATAGGTCACCCCTAAGCTAAGACAATGGATCCATTTTTAGAGGCTTACTTAGTCTCACTACTCTCTAACTACCTCTCCCGAGAGACACAATGCTTCCCACTACTACTTTCATGTCCGTCTCCACTGCCTATGGGATGTGACCTAGCTCGCCATTCCCATTTCCTGGATTTCTGTGTGAGAACCTGGACTAGTAGAGTAATAGAATGGAAGTAAAGGGAAATAAATAGAATCACTCTAAGTATCAACACACTCTCAATAATATCAACATTCCAACATAGTCATATATCATAAGTCACATGGTCCAAAGCTCGAGATTAACTTCAACAAGGAGATGGCATATGGATTTATAGCATAAGGAGGACCACTCTAAACCAAAGGGATAAACCCAAATTAGAGAGAGGTAAGGTTTAAGCTTCATCAAGGAGAATTAACTTGAATTAGTGGAGTGGTGGCTTAGTGAAAAGATTCCCTTTCTCGAATTAGCACCATGAGGAGGAGTTACCCAAAAACTAAGGAGTGGAGCCATGAAGAGCACATGGAGGCACACTAATGCATAAAGGGGGTTACAAAACATCAAGGAAGTAGAAATAGGCGAGAGAGGGCATCCAATAGGGTCATAAATATCATGGAAGCACAAAAATAGGATCATCAATGCATGGTGTAAGAGTGGAAGCTAGAAAATAGCTTACATCCCTAAAAACTAGGGAAATGGCTCATAAATGACCACAAACACATAAATGTGTGGGAATATTTTCCAAAAGAGGGTTCCCTAGGAAAGAGGGGCCCACTAAGGTGTGCACAATATGCAAAACTATATCCATAGTCCATAATTATTAAGAATAGGGTTCATTGTACAAGGTTTGGGTGACGAACATTATTAATCTCACCATGGTGAAAATATGAATTGGGATGGACAAAGTTAAGTCAACAATAAGTTATAAGGTGCTAGGATGTCCCCATTCCCCCTCACTTGTGGAATCCATGGCCCCCATACCTGTTTAGTTTCCTTTGTTGAGTTAGTTGTTTATTTAATCAATCATTAACAACATTTAGAAAGATAGAAGATATTCTAGTAATAACATTAACAATAATAATAGCGCCACAGTACAAAGTCAAGTTATAAAACATTAATAATAAGTATTTAATTAAATTTATCATGAAAAGGAGAAAAATTCCACAATCATATAAAATATCATAAATCCATAATGCAAGAGAGCATAAGTCACATGAAGGAACATAAGTGTGGGGCTTAACAACTGGGGTATTACATCTCCCCCCCCCCTTAAACAATGCATCGTCCTCGATGCATATTACATACATGCTGCAAAATTTCAAAATAGATGAGGGTATGCTTCTCTCATGGTATCCTCCAAATCCCAAGTGGCATCCTTAGGACTGTAATGGGTCCATTGGACCTTTACCTACCTGATTTCTCGATTCTATAGCAGCTTGACCTTGCTACCCAAAATGGAAACAAGCTGTACCAGAAAATCCCCTTCCATATCCACCTAGATCATAATCCATTCAATCAAATGATTAGTACCATGTTAATATATATATATATATCAATAAATAAAATAGAATCACTCTAATTACCTGGATCACATTCCAATCGATTACATGGTTAGTATCAGGTATATACTTTTTCAATAAAGACACATGAAACACATTATGTACTCTAATGAAAGTGGGTAGGGCCAACTAATAAGCAATAGATACTATCTTAGCTAAGACCTCAAAATGTCCACAATATCTGGTAGCTAGCTTGGAGAAATTTCCCAAGTTTAAGGAACTCTTCTTGGGTCTTACTTTCAAAAACACATGATCCCCAACTTGAAACTGTCTCGTGGTCCTATTCTGATCTGCATAATGTTTCTGCCTATCTGGAGCTACCCTTAGATTCTACTTTATCTTAACCATTTGATCCTCCATATACTTTAATAATTATGGTCCAAAAATGACTCTATTTGTTGGGTTATCCCAACTAATGGGAGTATTACACTTCCTTCCATACATGGCCTCAAAAGGAATCATCTTCAAAGAGGAATGATATCCATTATTATAAGAAAATTCCACCAAGTGTAAATAATCATCCCACTTAGATGATTGATACATCACATGCATCCTTAACATATCAATTACTTGGTTGACTCTTTATCTTTGTCCATATGTCTCAGGGTGGTATGTTGTACTCATGTTTAGACTTGTACCAAACCCTTCGAACAATCCTTTCCAAAAGTTAGAAGTAAATTTTGAATCTCTGTCTAATACTATATCCTTCGGAATACCATGCAATATGGCTAATTCTTTCATGTAAATATTTGCATTGTTAGTTGCTTTGTGAGTTGTCTTTATTGGAATGAAGTGTGTTGCCTTAGTCAAATTATCTACCACAACCATGATTGCATCATTTTTCAAACTCGTCTTAGGTAACTTAGTGATGAAATCCATCTTCACTACATCCCATTTCCATTCTAGTATAGGCAAGGGTTGTAAAAATATCGTTGGATGTTGATGCTCAACTTTAACTTTTTGACATTCCATGCACCTAGCTATATATGCTGCAACATCATTCTTCATCCCTATCCAATAGTATGGTTTCCTTACTGTTGCTACTATTTTCTAATAACCTGAATGTTTGGCATAAGGGACATCATGTGTTTCCTTTGTAACCATATTCCTTTATCTCCAACAGGCACATAAACTCTATCTATGTGCATGAGTATCCCATTTTCTTTAAGCTTATACTTATCAAATTTCTGTGGAATTTTCTATTGTTTCAACCCTTCTTTCACCTGTTGATAAAGTCCATTTGTAACACTGGCTTCAATGATCTTATCCTTCAAATATGGTGTGCTAGTGTTGATAGCTGCTACATATTGCATCACATGCATATTCCTACTAAGCGCATCGGCTACTTTATTTTCCTTACCTTTGATATGCTTGATGTCAAAGTCATATTCACATAATAACTCCATCCACCTCCTTTGTCTTGCATTCAAATTAGGCTGCTCAAACAAGTATTTTAACCCATCATGGTTAGTTCTCAACTCAAACTTTTTACCCATTAGATAATGTCTCGACATCTTCAAAGCATGGATGATAGCTGCAAGCTCTAAGTCATGGGTGGCATAGTTCTTCTCATGTTCCTTCAACTTTCTAGATTCGTAACTGATCGCATTTCCATCTTACATTAATACTCCACGAATGCCTTGCTTGCATGCATCTGTGCATACAACAAAGCTTCCTTCAGGGTCCGCAATTTTTAGCACTGGTGCATTAGTAAGCATTTTCTTAAGTTTTTGAAAATTATCTTCACACTTAGAAGTCCAATCAAACTTCACACCTTTATTTTGCAAAGATGTGATAGGATGAGCCAACTTTGAGAATCCTTCGATAGTATCGAGCTAACCCCATGAAGGATTTGACTACTAATACATTCTTAGGTGTTTACCATTCCATAATGGCTCTTATCTTCTTAGGATCTATTGTAACACCTTCTTCAGATATGATATGCCCTATGTAGTGGATTCTTCCTTGATAAAATGAACACTTGCTTAATTTGGCATAAAACTGATGTTCTCTAAGCACTTACATTACTAGTCTTAGATGTTCTTCATGCTCTTCCTTTGTCTTGGAATAGATAAGGATGTCATCCAAGAATATAAGCACAAACTTATCTAAGTACTTTCTGAAGACTCCATTCATTAAACACATGAATACTGCAGGAGCATTTGTTAAACCAAAAGGTACTACTATGAACTCATAGTGTCCATACCTTGTTCTAAATGTTGTCTTACTGATATCCTCATTCTTAATTCTAATTTGGTGGCATCCCAACCTCAAATATATTTTTGAAAACACCTTGGCTCCTCTCAATTGATCAAACAAGTCATCAATTCTTGGTAAGGGGTACTTGTTTTTAACTGTTTCTTTGTTCAATTATCTATAATCTATGCAAAGTCTTAGAGTTCCATCTTTCTTCTTCACAAATAACACAGGAGCTCCCCATGGTGAAACACTGGGCCTTATGTAACCTTTCTGTAGTAGCTCATCTAACTGCATTTGTAATCCCTTTAACTCTGGAGTACTCATTCTATAAGGTGCTTTAGATGAAGGTATTTTTCCCGGCACCAAGTTGATATAAAAATTAATGTCCCTCTTAGGAGGTATTCCTGGCAGTTCTTAAAATATATCTGCAAATTTTGTAGTATTGGATAATCCTACAACTCTGGCTCTTTTCCTTCTTTTGATTCTTCCACATGGATTGCATATAATTGGCATCCCTTTCTAAAACATTTCTTCAATTCTAGAGTTGTGATCTGCCTCAGGGATATGGTTCTAGGTATTCCTTTTATTGTCACTTGGTTCCCTTCTTCATCCAAACAAGTATAAGTTTTATTATGGCAATCCAAAATTGCATGATGTGCATCCAACCAATCCATGCCAATCAATACATCATATGACCCCAAGGGTATGATGTTTAAGTCTTCAAAGGTTTTCATTCCATTCATTGATAAAGGACACACTTTTACAAATTTAGTGATTTTCCTCTTGGCTCCTATAGCTATTTGTACTAGACTTGATGTTTCAAGTTTACTTTTATTTAAATGACATTTCTCAACAAGATTAGGTGAAATGTAACTATTGCTAGCTCTCGAATCAATCAAAATAGTTATGGTTTTATTAGCAATCTTACCTGCTACTTCAAACATTCGGGATTGGTGGTCAGCTTGCCTCCCATCTAGGGTTGCATAGATCCTTTGAACACTTCCACCTACATCACCAACATTTGAAGCCTCTTGAATGTTGTGAAGGTTATTTTTCTTATGTGGGCACTGACTGACAAAGTGGTTTTCCTTGCATGTCCAACATTCCACGGGTAGTCTTTTCCCTTAAGGATCTTCCTTTGACTGTCCTTATGGGTAAGAATTATTGTTTCTAAACTTTGAAGGTTGGAAACCTTTCTTTCTCTACTCATGCTTGTTATTCTTCATATCCTTCCAATTATTCTGATATGGGGCCTTACTCTTATTTTGATCATATAAGTGTTTTTACTTCTAGATGGAATCCTTAAGGTTCTTTGGTCTATCATACTGGATTTTATCTCTATAAGATTCAGGAAGGCCACTTAGGAACCTTTGAATCTTTACCTTCTCATCTTTGATGAAGTCCGCATAGTTCAAAAGTTCTAGAAACTTTTTCTCATAGCCCTCCATAGTCATGCTTCCCAACTTAAGCTCAACCATCTTCTTGTCATAGTAGTGCTCAGAGAGGTATTCTTTAAGTATTTCTTAAACTTCCTACAAGATATTTTCTCTTCATCGATGTCTTTCAACTTAACTAGTTGATCCCACCAGATAGATGCTTTACCTTGCAGATGGTATTGTTGGAGCAGGGTCCCGCAGCTATAGAAGAAGCTGCCAGTTTAGCGGACAGACAGTTTTGGTGGATAGAAAAGATAGAGCTACGACGCCGTAGCAGGTTTCCAGCTGCAGAGCAGAGCCAAAAACCATGACTTTTAAGATAGAGAAGTCAAGGAAGACGATGGTACTTGAGCGGCCGAGACGAGAGAGCTCACCCACTGCATTGAAGGCAGCGGCGGAAGACAGGAGGGCTCAACTACCCTCATAAAGGAAAAGGAGCAACGAGGCTGAGGCATTGAAGACAAAGGACAGCCAAGGAAGCAGCACCGGTACCCATGGTCAGCGCTGGGAAGCATGGAAGACCGCAGAGAGCTGTAGTGTGACGGATAGTGGCTACCTCAAAGTATAGATACGCCGACTGTCACTAGTTAGGGTTTGGGTTACTGTTGGGATAGGCCCACAGTGTTGTAATGGAGATACCTTCAGGATGCCTATAAAGGGATGTATTTTGTATTGTAAAAGGTTGGCGGGTTGGCATTTTGAGCAGTTTAAGCCATCCAGCTAGCTAGTTAGTCATTGAGTCTGTTAGCTCACAGCTACCTTGTATTGTAATAGAGTGAGCTATGGTTCTGTTATTAGCTGTAGTATCTTACTGTAACCAGTAGCTGGCTCATAGAGCATGCATGTAACGATCCGCAGGGATCGACAAAGAGGGAAGAGTATATTGTAAGAGAGGCAATATAGAGATAGAAAAGATATCTAAGAGAGAAGATCTCATGCTGCATATGCAGTGCAATAGAACTGTGTTTATCTTCCCCTGAGCTATAATAGAAACACAGTTCTGTGGACGTAACTTCCATCCTGGAGGTGAACCACGTTAAAATCGAGTGTTATGTGATTGAGTTATATGCTGTGTTTACTTGTTGCATCTAACAATTAGTATATGAGACTTTGCTTACAGTTTAATGTATGAATGCGTTATTCAGTTCGCAGTAATATAGAAGGATAGATATAAGTTGAAGTCTTTGGCATGTTGTATGTGGGTTCATTTATGCTTTGCTTGAAACAGTCACTAGTCACAGTGTTACACAGCCTGTCATGTTGAGTCCTGCAAGTCGACACGAACAACGCTAAGTGCGTTGATCCGCGGGAGTAGGATATCGCAGGGAGGTGATACCGCATCGACAGAGGAGCTACGGTGCGCGATACCATAGGTTAAGGACTTAGAATTGGGAAGAAGTTACGCGTTTCCTGGTGCACAGAGATGCGATAAGGCTGGAGTCATCGCGAGTCGGTGGAAGTTGCGCGACATGGAAAGGGAACCAATCGACGGGAAGAGAGATATCATGACTAGAAGAGCTGTGAGGCGAGGAGGTCACACGACGTGAGTGGGGAAGTCGCGCCACGCGCAGAGAGAAATACCTCACGGCTAGCAGGGCTGCGAGACACAAGAAGGATGCCACAGAACCTGGTCCAAGAAGCTTGAGTCCTTGGCCAACCCATTAGAATCACTTCGGGTGAGACTTCAGACCGCTTCGCGGTTTGTCGCCGAAAGGGCCAGTGAGCTAGGGGTGTTGTTGGTTAACCACAGTAAACTCGGGTCTGCCCATGATAGCCAACAGGTATATGGATACTCTTGCCTCAATATTAGGTGTATACTAATGCAACGAGAAGAATTTCCTAAGTCCTATCAACCATACTTCGGCATCTTCTCCTTGCTTTATTTCTCCATCAAAAGTTTGGGGCTTGATTCTTCTCAATTCTCCTACTAGCTCATCCCAATTAAACCTCCTCTTCTTGTATCTCACTAGAGATCTTTCAAGACTGCTCTTTGTACTGCTTGATGCATACCCCTTCTTTCTCTTTGTGTGATAAGGTCTCCTTGAAGATGACCTAGACCTCACATAACATCTTTTGTGACTCTTTTCAGGGGATCTTTGGATGGTCTTCAATGATTTTAGATCATTCATAATATGCTCTTGGATATGAATTATTATTTCATTATCCTCTCTACACTTCCTCACTGAATCCTCCAAGCTCAATGGTTCACTGCTCATCTTATGTTTGATTGACCTTCTTCCCTCAACAAACTCCTCTTTGGGACTATATGGTCTCCTTCCTTCCTCAATATCTATCCCCAATCTCTGACTTCATACTGTTGAACTTTTACTTATTGAATACTTAGTCTTCACAGGTTTGATTAAAATATCAGTTGTAGTAGTCACACCACTTGCTCAATCAGTCACTGGGAACTACAATGTGTTCATTAACAACATTATGTTAGTATACTACACATTAGTATAAGTTCATTATCATTAAAAAATCACTTTTCTTCTTCTTTATAAAGTAACTAGCCAACAGTTATAAGTTACAATATACCTAGTTGGACAAGGGGCGGGGTAGAAATCCTTCCAATATTTCTCCTTACTGGATGAACTTCAAGTCCATACCCATCCCAATCTAGTAGTTTAATTAACTAACTCACATGTGAAATTATATTAAGGTGCATGCATCCAAGCTATCTAATGCAAGTGCATGCTTATAAGGTGACTTGAAACTTCGCAGAAGGCCCAACAACCACAGTGTTGAAACCTTAAGCTCTGATACTACTTGTGATGTCCCCGAACCTTGAGATAAGGCCAAAGGTGCTAAAATTAAGACTAACTATAGTTTAAGAACAATGGATATAGATAAATTACTATTGATCTAACTATCCATTCACCCAAATAAATTAAATTCTAGAGATTGAATTTTAACTAAAGTTTGCGATGCTTAATTATTTGATTACACCACTTAATTAAATAATTAATTCTAACACTCAATTAATAATTTCCAAAGTGCAAGATAAAGGCCGTAATTGAAACAAGAACATCAATAATACATTATAAACATCATATTCGTTGTGAATATCTGATTTATGCATTTTGGGTTTGTTTGATAGCATAGTTTATAAATAACCAAGTATTGATGTCATTGATTATTTGCAAATTAATCTAATTTTTTGGTGTTCTTATGTGTGTGTTGTTAGTGAGGATAAAAAGTAATGAAAACCACATATCATGGAGCATACATAGGCTGCAATCTACTTCCACACCAAAACCATAGAAAACAAGAACATCGGTTGCAACTTCAGCCCTCAAAATCGGCTCTCGATGATTGTCCCCTACAGTCATCTCTCACTAATAAAAATCAGATTGTATGGTTGCCACACTCCAGCCATTGATTTCTTTTACATATAGAATACATCACTCATCCTCAAATCTTCAACTAAGAACAAATATGCAAACAAATGGTTTATAATCAAATGACAGGTGCGCTCACTGTCAGCACCGAAAAACTGTCGAACCAAAACAAACATATATTGGTCATCCGGAAAGATTTTTCAATGAAACAAAAGGTGTTTTTCACTGGAAACGCTACTCTGGATGCAATGGAAAAGGTATCATAACACAAAAATTAGAATAGATGGCCGAACCAAATCATATGGTTGCACCCCTCTCAATACAGTAGAGCCAAAATTACATTTTTTTATTAAGAGAAAGAAGGTAACGAGAAGAGAAACTCAATTCCATATTATATGAGATTCATTCTTTCTCCATGCATATCCTGACATTCAATACATGAACACTCAAACAACCAATCGGCCATCATTGCACATATACCAAATAAAATAATGTAATGAAAACATAACATAACAAAATACTTATCTCAAAATATGGGAAATTGGTTGCAGCAGGACAACTTTCCTCCTAGCCGTAGACACCATCAAGCCTTCCTTGCTTGAATAGGTCACCCCCAAGATGACACCATGGATCCACATGCAAAGGCTAAGTTATTCTCACCACTCTCGAAACTACATCTTTTGAGAGACACAATGATTCCCACTACTAATTTCCTATCTGTCTCCACTGCCTATGGGATGTGAACTAGCTCGCCATTACCATTCCCTAGATTTCTGTGTGAGAACATGGACTAGTAGAGCAATATAATGGAATCAAAGGGAAACAAATAGACTCACTCCAAGTCTCAACACACTCTCAATAATATCAACATTCCAACATGGTTAGATATCATAAGTCACATGGTCCAAAGCTCAAGATTAACTTCAACAAGGAGATGGTGTTGTTCAGGAACAAACACCCTTATAACCTAGGGTCTGGGGTTACCAATGTACTTCTAAAACTTACAAAAAATCAGCTTTAAAGTATAGAAAAGGAATAGGAAGAAATGTTGAACTCACCCGATTAACGACGGTTAATCCAAGCTTTCTCTTCTCCCGCTCTGCTTCTCTCCAAAGCTTTCAGGGATGCACTTCCTTCACCTGCAAAGAGCAAATTCTCCAAGTACAATCTTATACATGTATATATGACAAGTTATATGAACAATATATAGAGTTATTAATCAAAAATATTCATCAAACATGATACATGAAAGAGACTCAACACAAAGTTGGAAGAAGAATTCTCTTTATTAACAATAGTGAATGAGATAAGTGTACAACCCAACGCCTGAGACAAGGACTCCTCTGCAACCAAAGGATTCTGAGTTCTTCTGCTCCAAATACTTCTGATGATATACCACCAGCATAACTTTACTCTCCAAGTATGATTGATTAATGCCCTCCCCAAGGCCTCTATTTATACTTTGGGAAATAGGGCGGTTTCGAAGGTTGAGGAGGTTGAGACAGTTGAGATAGTTAATGATTAGGGCTCAACAAATATCCATTAATCATGTTTTATTATTTTTAATGTCAAATGGATGTGTACGCGACTATTGATACTGGCAACCCGCGTATGACACGCGAGTTGCTATAAGGGAAACCCGTGTACAGATCTGTACGCGGGTTGCAATGAAGAAACTCGCATATAGTACGCGGGATTCTGTGGAGATAGTCACATATGTACGCGAGTTGCTATGGAGATAGTTGCATACGACAATCAACATATAGAAAGGTAAAATGGCAAGCTAGTTGGATAGTGAATGCATCTCATGTCATGCCCATCTATAGTGTTTAGGCAACCTTCAATCCATAAGTGTCCCTTTGTGTACCAACATATGAAGTGTCGGCACTCAAACGGAGAAGTGTCATTTGGGTTGATAACAGATGCCCCCTAATGTGTGAGGTCAGAGCGAAGCGATGGCTGAAATACATTATAATCATTATCTTTGGATAACTCAGAAATCCAATGGAGTAGAGGCAGTACCTGAAACAAATACATAATAATGTCATATACAAAGTCATATCTGAGGATGCTATGTTCAATATACTAGAACACTAGCTCCTTTACAAAGTTTGAGTACATCATATAATACGGGTACAATACCATGTATATTACAAAGGTGGATCGAAGCCACAATATACAATAATGATGAGTCTTCAAAGATCTGGAAGCTGTGTAAATAGGTAGAACATATTCTTGTGCAACTTAGTCCATAGATAGGAAACTAAGGTCTTCATAAACAATCCCAAAGAACTAGTACAATCCAAGCCATGTGAATAGATGTTATTGGAGTCGAACATGGAGTGGATTCAACAGATTGTTGATCAATAGGTGATAATCAACAACTGAAGCAAAGGAATTCACCAATAATGAAAGTGAATCCCGAGGTACAATCGTCAAAACTCTAGGTCTCCATCGTCAGGAAGTGCTGATGCGAAACCATACTGTGATAAGGAAGGCAATAGATCCTCCAACAGATCACAAGAGTGACTAGGAACTGGGTAACAGAAGAGAGACACAAGTGATAATAGATACGACAATGATGGGATTAGGATATAGATCAGACATTGAGTTAAATCCTTGAACAGTGAGCACGACATAGAGATGACCCAAGGAAGCTTTTAACTTTATAGATAGAACAACTAGATTTATCTGTCATGAAGGAGACATGATCAAATTCCCTAGGTAGAACTAACAAGAGGAGGAGTAAAAAACTCGAAGTAATAACTGAACTAAAAGTGAATACTAAGACACGAGTATCGGAAAAAACAGAGAGTGCTATGTTCAAGGATGACATGCTGCCACTAACTAAAAACCAAGAGAAAACTTATTCCTTACCTTTCTTGTTAAATTTTAACGAGTCCAGGAAAGTCAACTCGGATCTCTCTTCATTTTTTAACAAGCTTGAAGAGAAGAGGGAATATTGCTTGATAGTGTCACTGGTTCGTGGATTTATTGAGCCCGAACTAGTACATGCTCAGTTGGTGTTTTCACATTTAGAGAGTCTGAAAACTCCAAAAAAGACTCCAAGGGGGTCCTTTTTCATCCAATTTAGTCTCCTGAGGCCATAAAAGTATAAAACATACCACAAAAGAACTCTCTTAACTTCCATAGAAGAAAAGGTGAACCTTTTTCGTACTTAGTCAGGGAGGTCCGAAAAAGGTTAAATTACCACCTACCCAACTCTCCTTCGAGAGTAGCATATAGCTTAAGTTTTACGAGTGTGAAGGAAAGCAAGATCACTCGTAAAGATCCATTTGAGTATGAGAAATGGGGCTTACAACAATAAACTCGATGCCTTGTTCTTAGTGTTTAACGAGCATGACAAAGACATAAAGTACACTCAGAATCTTTTTCATGTTTAGGTCCAAAGCATGAAAAAGAGAAAACTAAGCTCATACAGGGCGTTCCTTTTCCGTAAATTTAGTCCCTTAGGTCCGAAAAAGTGATAAACCTATGCTTGAGAATACTCTTCTCAATTCCATAGAAAAGAGAGTGATCCTTTCTCGTATTATTCCACATGGTCCGAGAAAGAGATAACCTACCACCAATGCGGATGCCCATTCACATATTTTTAACGAGCTTGAACGGACAAGTTAACTTGGTAGTCAAGTCTGTTTTAAGGAGTCATACCTAGGCCTAAAGAAACTCCATAAGGGAGGGGAGTCTTATAAAGGGATAGCTTGTAAAAAGAGACCAAAATGAGGCTCCATTTGGCATGAAAAATAGCTAAAAGGATTCCCCTATACCTAAGACAGTTGCAGCATGAGTATCGAAAGACAACATAGGTTCTAAATGAGGATACTCATGAGAGAAAGGCCCTATCCACGGAAGAACAATGGTAAAGACAAGGAGCTAATGGTTAAAAATACCATAGTCCATGGTTAAAATGTTGATTGCTAAGTTTAAGATGGAGTAAGTATAGATGCAAAATGCATGTGAAACGACGAAAAACCATCCTATATGAGCAAAAAACACCTTAGAACAATGATAAACCTGTTACAGGGCAAAAATATATGGTATTAGTTGAATGAATTATCAACTATAGGAAAAAACCCACTTGAGAAATATAATTTCTATAAATAGTTTAAAAACATAAATAAAACTCACCATTTTGAATTTTAGCCATAAGAGACAATTTTTCACCTCTACCTTCAGTTGATCAGTGTGGACAATCCGGTGGACCAAATCCAATTCCGCAAGTGTCAAGTAAGACTACACCCCAAGCTCTTCAGTTTGATCCTAGAAAATTTCAAAATTGAGTCCAAATTTTATATTTTTGAGAACCCTCAACAAAGGAACGTTGTGTACACGGGTTCACTATAGTGAAACTCACGTACATGCGTTATGTATGCGAGTTTCCCGAAGGACAGTCGCGTACAGTACGCGACATGCCTAACTAGATAGTCGCGTATGCTACGTGAAGGGTAAAAGAAGTATGTAGGGTCAAAATTTTGAATTTTTACATGAAACTAAAGGTTTGCAATGCTTGTTTTACTAGGTTTGAAGATGGTGCTTGAGTGGAGGGAGCGTGAGCATGAAGATATGGATCAAGAAGCACTCCAAGATGCCCCCACTATGAATGTTTTACGTTCAAGTGGATTGTTAAAGTTTTTTTGTACATCGCCTATGCAGGCCAATGTCCGCCTGCTAGAGTTCATGATAAATTATTGGGATCATGATTTGGGCATGTTTGACCTTCAAGGTGAATCCTTGGAGATGAATTCAGAGGATATCTATTTCATTGTCGTTCTGTCATGATTAGGAGCTCCAGTCAACTTGGAGGGCACCGGCAGAGGCGGTGACCCTCTAAGTGTCCAAAACTACATTGACATATACTGCGCACTAGGTACCCAAAAGAGAGGGAGTTGCATCCCTATTGTACACATACATGATCTTCCTCTACAAGTATTGACAAGTACCATAGTGAGGGTTGCGGGATCATCTTCTCTTCATCTTGCTACATGGAACCAGATGAGGTTAGCAGTAGATTGCATGCAGGGGGCCTTATATGATTGGTGCTCGGGAGTTATCCCGATTTTGAGAAAACAGCTCTCTGACTGCAAGAGAAGAAGGAGGAAGAACTTTGGATATTCTAGCATACTATTAGCCTTCTTCGAGAGAGAGTGTCAGGATTGAGCCCTACAGTACCCCTACCAGTTCGTTCTCCTCGTCATCCTATGCTGAGTAGATGGGGAGATATCTTCCTCCACCAGGGAGAAGGTGCTTTAGTGCAAAGTGTATATGATGATGACTTCTACTTTTGGTGGGAGTGGAAATTTCTAGCACTGGAGTAGTTTCCATATGCTGGGATGGATTTCCGTGATGATCCAGACCTCGTTCTCCCTCCAGGAGGAGCATGGGGAGAGTTAGGTAATTTTTTATTTTCAAATTTTCAAATTTTTATGAATTTTGAATATAGAGATATATGCATATGTATAAGAGTTCTAATCCTATAAACATGTCAAAATGCAGATATTGGACAAGTCCGCCCTGAAGGGCATCCACGCATGTATGTGCATCCTGTTTTAGGAGAAGACCGGAGATTGATTAGATTTCTTGAGGGGAAGCTAGCCAGGCTTACCCAGAGAGTACCCACCTTACGGATTGAGCACATCCCATCCATCATGCAGGAGTTTGTGGTTGGTGTACCACCTATCTGGATACGCCTTTTAAGGCGAGTAGCCAAAGCAGTTTTAGTATACATAGATACTGTTGAGGCTGTTGAAGTCGAAGAGGCTGAAGAAGCCAGAGTACAGGGAGACCGAGGGGACTGGGGTGGTCCAGCTGACCAGGGTGGTCTATCTTAGATCCAGGGAATTTGATGGACTATG
>LPNX010369346.1:0-41178 GCA_001517045.1 Pseudotsuga menziesii | reverse complement strand
TATATATTGTCAGTTATTTACAAATGTTTTTTGTGTGTATGCTGTATATTTTTATGAAAAATTTGTTAAATGACAATCCAAAATGTAATTAGCATATGCATCATTTAATGAATTTTTATTCCTTGGAATATGATTGAATGTAATGAATTCAAAATTTATTTCCAATAACCTAACTTGCATAAACTGATGTAATAGAATATGGTTCCACACCTGATAAGCTCGATTGAGATGGGAAACCACCAGTTGAGAGTCCAGTCGGAATTCCAACTGAGTGATACCACGTTACAAAGCATCCCATAGAAGCTCAATTACAGCCCTGTACTCAGCGACATTACTAGAAGCATGATCTAAGCAAGCGCCTCCTGAGGCAACTAACTGTCTTGAGGGAGAATAAATGACCCATGCCGTCGAAGCTAGATTATAAGTGTGGCGACTGGCGCCATCAGCGAAACCTACAAACCTCTCGGAAGACATCTGAAACAACCAGTAGATATTATAAAAAACACAAACCGATGAACTATTGTACATAAAAATACATACAATAAAATACAAGAAAAAGAGCTAAGCCTAAGCATAGTACTTCTTCAAGTAGAGCCCATTTCTAGGCTCAAGTGGCTTATTCCCATCAAAATCAATCAATTCATATGCACCCTTCTTTAAGACCTTTGACACGACATAAGGCCCCAACCACATGGACTTGAATTTTCCTGCCCCCAGGGGTTCTTTGTCTTGGTCCCAGAGCAAAACAAGTTCCCCCTCAGAGAAAATCTGAGGCTTGACCAACTTATCATATTGGCTTTTGACCCTATTTTTGTGAGCTTGATTTGCTGTCAGTGCATCTCTACATTGCTCATCAAGATTTTATAAATGTACAAGACATTCCTCAAGCTCTGTCATATCAGGTAACACATGAATAGCTATTTTCAAGGACAGGATTTCACATTCAACCGGGGTAACGGCTTCCACTCCATGAACGAGTTGGAAGGGGAAGAAACCCTTAGCAGTTTTTACATTAGTTCGATATGCCCAAAGTGCAGGGTATAGCATGATGTGCTAGTTAGAATGGGTTGCATCAATAGTACGTTTGAGGATAGTCTTCAAAGTTTTATTAACAGCCTCAACCTGACCATTTGCTTGAGGATAGTACGAAGATGAATGTTCTTGTCTGAATCCAAGCATAGTGGTCAGTTCCATCATCATGCTATTCTGAAAATGACTGCCATGGTCAGTGACAATCACCTTGCGTATACCAAACCATGCTATTATTTGATTAAACAAGAAAAAAGCTACAGTTTCCCCTTTGGCTTTAAAGGTGGGTATTGCCTCTACCCATTTCGTAAAATAGTCTACAGTGACAATGATATATTTGTGCCCCCCAGCCGAGGCTGGGTTACACATCACGTAATCAATCCCCCACTTCATGAAGGGGCACACTAAGACAACGGGAAATAATGGAGCGGGATGTGACCGCATATTCCTAGTGTAAAGCTGACAAGGATGACAGTGCTTCATGGCTTCCACACAATCCTTGAAGATCGTGGGCCATAAATAATCAGCATGTAGTATCTTCTGGGTCGTTGCTAACCCAGATAAATGACCCCCACACACTCCACTATGGGCATCATTCAGGACAATATCCACTTCCTCATGGGTAAGACATCGACACAAAATAGAATCTACCCCCCTATGATACAAAGTATCTCCTATGATGAGGTAGTTCTTAGCATGAAGGCGTAGTTTACGTTGTTCCTCCCACGAAGAAGCTGCAGGATACTTCAAAGTCTGGAGATATATAAATATATCTCTGTACCAGGGGTCAAATGTGGATATCAAGAAGATATGCTCACCTGGGAATGAGTCTTCTTCAATGACTACATCTTCTTCCGTTGGAAATTCTACTATAAGCTCAACAAAAACTAAGGATTTTTTAGATTTAGCGGACTGGAAATCCAAGTCAAACTCTTGGAGAATGACTATCGATTTGTTATATTTGCCCCCAATAATCCGTCGGGACAAAACATATTGAAAAGGATTAACATCCACCACTACCATTGTAGTCCTCAGTAAAATGTACTGACATAACCTCTAAACAGCATAGACAGCTGCTAAGGCCAATTTCTCGACGTGGGAGTACCTGAGTTTAGGTCCAGCAAAAGCACAGCTAAGATAGTAAATGACATGCTCCTAGAGCTTATCGTCCTCCTGGACCAGGACTACCCCAATGGTCAACTCGAATGCGGCCAGATATAATATAAAATCCCTAGAGTAATATGACAGACATAGTAAAGGTGCCGACAACAAAGCTTTTTTCAAGGCCTCGAAAGCGAGTTGTGCAGTTTCATCCCATACAAATGGGGTGTCCTGTTTTAGCAAGCACATGAAACCCTTGGTAATCTTGGCATAGTTTACAATTAAACGTTGAAGAAAAATGGACTTTCCCTGCAGACTCTGAATTTTCCTGATAGAACGAGGAGGAGGCAGATTTACAATGGCCTCTACTTTTAACGGATCCACCTGAATGCCTCTACTAGAAACAATGAATCCGAGCAGTCTCCTTGACTCGACACAAAACACGCACTTGTGGGGATTTAAGTGGATCTTATAGTATCTGCATCGCTCAAATATTAACCTTAGGTGATTTGGATTGTCAATCCTCTTACGAGAATGTTTAGGTAGATCATCAAGGTAAGGTTCGACAATGGCTTTGATATCATGGAAGGCAAATTTCATTGCCCATTGAAAGATTTCCCTAGCATTTTTCAATCTGAAGGGCATTTTTTTGTACGCGAAGGTACCCCAAGGACAAATGAAAGCAGTTTTATGTTGGTCTTCCGGTTTTATTTGAATTTGATTGTATCTGGAGAAACCATCCATAAACGAGAAAACTTCACTTCCCGCGCAAGCATCTATAATTTGATCTATAAATGGCATGGGATAGTTGTCCTTAGGACAGGCTTTATTCAAATCTTGAAAGTCGATACAGACGCGTATGGTCCCTTGCTTCTTATCAACAGGAACAGGGTTGGATACCCATTCTGTCAGAGCTATGGGATAAATAAAACTAGCTTTCAACAGTTTTTCAACTTCAGCCTTCATAGCTGATGCTTTACGCGAGTTAACAGGTCTTAACTTTTGTCGAACAGGTTTAGCGTCAGGGTATCTTCAGATCTCATGCTCAATTATCGATGGATCAATGCCTGGCATCTCCTCATATGACCAGCAAAAAACGTAGCGGAATTCCTTGAACAAGGACGTGTAGATTGCAATCTCCTCAGGAGAGTAGTTTGCACCGATATGTATATTTTCCACAATGTCAGGATTTATAGAGATGTTGATAGGGATAGTAGCGGAAATATTTTCCATATTCCCCTCAGCAAACATTCCTTCCCTTGGTAAGGGATTGATGGGTATATCAACATCATCTGTCAGTCTCATATGAAACTCTTGATTCTCTATCCTACTTAGCTCAGGAATAAAATAGGATCGATGATGAAGATCTTTGCAGATCTTATCATGTCCGCACATGGCTTCCAGAATGGCTTCATCAGAAGGTAAAATCGTATCTAAACAATCCGTAGAATGCAAAGATATTTATGCTAAAGCAAGCAAATAGACTTCTTCCAGATCCTCTAAGACTGTAAGAGGGTCTAGAACGGGATCAACAGTGGTTTGAGTGATATCTTGGTAAGCCACTTCCACTGCTGATAAGGGAACTTCCGGTTCATGGGGGGAAGGGAGAACCCAAGGATCATTCCTATCAATAACCGTGGCTATGGACTTCCCCACACTAGTAGAACCTATATAGTTAATTGGGGCTGGAAGATCAAATGTGCCCATCAACGATGCATACATTCCAGCCCCCAAGCTCTCAGTAGAAGGTTTCACCTGATCAGCCAATGGCACAGTGTACTCATTACACTCCATGCGGCCTTTCCAAGTAAAATTGAGTTGGTCAACAGTAACCAACTTCCCTTCGAGTGGAAACACTACCACCTGAAAGACGGCCGATGCAATAGCAAACATGGCATAAGTCTAGCTTCTTCCCAAAACTAAATTATAGTCCAAAGGTGCATCAATCACTTCCACCTCAATAGATAGTGCTTTCCCTGCCAGCTTAATTTCAAAAGCTGGTAGGATACCATGCGGATGGAATGACCTTCTGTCAAAAGTAGTAAGCAGAGTGTTTGATGGGACAAGCTCTGGGGATCCGAGATCTTTCCAACATCACAAGGACATAACACATGTAGAAGCACCCTCATCAACAATTGCCCTTCCAATGGTATTTCCACCATGGATGACATCTATTGATAAGGCTACATGGTAAGGTAGGCGAACTTTAACATCAGACAAGTGAAATTTCGCCATGAGACTCGACGAGTCCATGCTGCCTAAGGCTGCTAAGAGTGCATCCCGTTGGGCGGGACAGCTCTGTAACACCTCTAAGCTGACATTGCACAAGGGGTTTGGGCCAAGTCTTCAACCACAGAGTAGTTTGAAGCAGCTCTAGCATTAGGGTTATGCAAGGTCTTCTTAAAGACACCTTTCAATATCTTAGGCATAGTTTCAGCAGGCTTCTCGATCGTGAGAGGGTTAGAAGTTTCACCTATAGACTTACCCTTCTCAGAAGTCTCTTTTTCATTATTTTTATTCCTAGTATATAGCAAAGTCGAAGATCAATCATGTTGATATAGTTGGGGTCAAGGGCATTTGGAGTGCCCCCTGCTACAGTAGAAGCTGAAGCAAAACTTCTCCCTTGGGGAAATGGATCCTTTAGGACAGTCAGTTGTTGAGATTTTAGCAGCTTCTGGGGGACAAAGATGGGTGAGGTGATCCTCATGGCACAACTTACATAGGAATTTAACCTTTTTATTTTCTTTCTTGCCCCCATCAACACTATTTGTGGGTTTCTGCTTGTTTTGATTTCCCTCCCCTTTCTTTCCTCTCTTATTCTTCCCATCGGGCTGCTGATTG
The DNA here is from genome assembly GCA_001517045.1 of Pseudotsuga menziesii. NCBI lineage: Eukaryota > Viridiplantae > Streptophyta > Pinopsida > Pinales > Pinaceae > Pseudotsuga > Pseudotsuga menziesii. The sequence continues at coordinate 36,207 of LPNX010369346.1, read as the reverse complement.
CCTTTCTGAGAGGTCTGTGCAAAAACATTTGCATTTTGGGGTGAGGGGGCAGCCTTTGCCGCCTCCACCGTAGAATGTTTGACGGACAGCTGATGGAGCTGTTTGGCCAAATATTCTACAGTGGGAGAGTTTACAGACCCAACCACACCATCGGCATGGGGTCCAGGCTTAGGTTTCTCTGCAGCGTGGGTAGTCCTCGGTGCCTCAGGAATAATCTCATACAAGATCCTAGATTTCAAATAAATCAAATCCAATTGTTGGGCCCTGAGGATAGCTTCTTCCTCATTCGTCGCTCCTGAAGTAGATACATCCTTAGATATGTAAGGCAATAATGATTTAAGGAACCATTCTAGTAAGAACTCGGGAGGAATAGTGGCTTTAATAAGGCTCTTCCGCTTCCTCCACTCTTGGATGTAATTCAAGATGTGGGTAGCCTTGTTATGCCTGAAGGTATATAACAAGTCCATTCCGAAATCGTATTGAACCAGAAGCTGAAAGTGGCTAAGGAATGCATTAGCCAAGTCCCAAAAACTACTGAACACAACAGAAGGCAACTCAATGTACCATTTTGCTGCGGTACTCGTTAAGGTTCTTTGGAACAGCCTCAACCTAATTGAATCTTCATTCAGCGAATTAGAAGAACACCATAAATGAAAAGTGGTGGCATGAGCCCCATGATCTTCACCACATTTGCCTTCGAATTTTGGGATGTCTGATGGCAATTTGGTGGGAACAGGTGGCCACGAGAGGTCATGCCTCACCGGGTCGTTCATCAATTTAGACAAATCTGGCAAGTTTAACGTTTCCAGGAATGGAAGCTTAGGTCGAACCGGGGCACTAAAAGTGCCAAAATGGGGATTAGAGTGACTTGCTCCTAAATTCCCATAAGTGAAGGTGGGGTTACCCCCTGCCGCTGGTTGCGAAGTGGATGGATTACTTTGGAATGGATTCCATCTGTAAGCCACAGGATTATGGGTGGGAGGTGCAGTATAAGAGGTTTCGGCCGCCCCAGTCGAAACTGGGGTTTGAAAAACTGGAGCAGGTATCCCTCCACTAAACAACGAAAAGGGAGAGCTCGTGAATGGGGCCAAGATCGGAGTTTGAAAACCTTGCCTCTAAGGGTTAGTGTTTCCAAACTGTACTCCTACATAAGAAGGTGATGGGCCTACGTATGGAGTGGATGGGGGAATATGCCCCCCATTCCAAGGAAATCCTTGGACAAAAGCCAAGGATCCTACCGGACCACTCTGGGCAATGTGTGTGAAGGAGGAAGGAACAGTAGGTATACTAGGAATCCCAGTAATCATGCCACCAGAAGCACCTACCAGGCTTGTGGGAACCTGTGGTTGAACCACCCGGCTCGCTGGACTTAAGGGCGTAGTAGGTATGTTAGATCTAGGGGCACTTACCGGGGGAGGTAGTACCCCTTCAGCCGGAATGGCCGAGGTGAAAACAAAATAACTTTCTCCCACAGTAGACAGTATCCTACCCACAGGGACACCTAACACAAGTGAATCAAAAGGTCGAACTTGGACGATCACAGGATCGTTTAAGTCAGTCAAGGGTGTGTTAAAATTCCTTGCAAACTCGTTAGCCTGCAAGTATTCTATCTCAACTATATTAAAATCAAAATGGTTTGCCCTAAGTTCTAGTTCACCCGGAACTTCACTTACTCCTATCGGTTCAAATGAACCGTCTGTGTCCAATCTCCGCCTTTGAGGTGGAGGTTCCAATGTGATGAGAGGAGGAAGGTTTTACAACCTTCGAATAGGTTGGTCCTCCATGATTGTAAATTTGACAATTCAAACCCTATGGTCGGTTAAACACAGAAAAACCACAAAGCAATCACTACAAAAATTCCTAAAGTCTCAACAGTCAACAAGGGTAAAAGATATGATTTCCCGAAGAAAGTTGAAGAACAATTACTTGGCATCCTTGAAGACGTTCTTAGGCACAAGCGGAGGAATCACCCACCACCCTCCTACACTTTCAACAAGGGTTACCTTGGCAAGCCCATCCAAGGTGAACCAGAAATAGCCTTCCGGTTTACCTAGGTATGAACCCTAAATGTCAAGAGAATAGAGGATACCTTAACTATACCAACAGTCTGGGGGGACAGTCGCAAGCCTGACTCGTACGCATGGGCAGGGTAGCTGAGCCTGAAACTCTGTCTAGGACAAAATCCCCAGATGCACAAAAGTCCTGATTTACATTTTGACAAGGAATCGAAGGGTTATCTCCTTATTCCAATGCCTCCACGCAGCCTCATGCTTGACTCCCATTTGAGAGGAGCTTCCCAAATACTATCGATAAAGAGAAGGATTTACCTATCGATTGGTCCACTACGTCTGAATTTTAATACTTATGGGAAGTTTACACTTCCTATCCCACAAGTCTAGCCTCAGCTAGTAGGTGTATGGCCCTAAAAAATAAAAATTTCTAATAGATTTTAATTATTGCGTTCATTTTAAGGGCTATTTTTTACTCAGAAGGCAAGTGGAGTGAAAGACTATGATTTTTTTTACTCGATAAGAAATATAAAAAGCAAAGGTGTATACTTCCAAAGCAAAATATCACTAAAAAAAACAAGCTTCTTTTGTTTTTGTAAATGTAAATTGATGAAAATGCAACGATAAAGAGAACACTAAGACTCTATTTTTGTAGTTTTTTGAGATTATATTTTAAAAACTGAAAATAAAACTACTCTATGTAAAATCGAATGCAAAAGCTTCTAAATGTTTTCTTTTCACTTTTTAAAATGCTCAAAGACTACTATGCACCTAAATGCACAAAACTTGAGTATGCTTGAATTAAACTAACTGTCTAAAGTAAGAAAATTGAAGTAAACAAATTAATAAGACCAAATATCAACCACCTAAGGAAGACTTGGAACCCTAGCTTGGGTGGACACAATGAAAGAAAATCACTAAGATCAAACAAAGGCAAGTGGCAAACCAAAAACTATCTGAAAATAGAATGGGATATACAGTGTCTAGAACCCTAATCACTGATTCAGACAACCAATCACTCGAACCTATAACCCAAACAGGCAAATCCACTTCAAGCTGCTAACAGAAAGACAATCCAAACAATAAGAACTCAAGGGATTTACAAGAAAGCACAAGGTGTGGCCAACAAAGTCATCAAACTCACAATGCAATGCTTATAAGGAAGACCAACCAGCAAACAAACTTTAAAGAGGGATAGGGACAAGCAAACCCTAGCCCAAAAATTTCAATGCTCAAGCGTGTACGTGACTGTGTATAAGGGCAACCCATGTACGCAGGCCTCTGTACACAACTGTATGCAAGAGTAACCCGCATACAGGTGTAAAATTTTCTAATAAAAAGAAAAAATTTCAAGGTCTTCAAACACCACTCTAGGCATGAACCAAGACAGGTCACCACACACAGAATCAAGGCAAAGACTGGGCAACGGTCAACAAAAATAACCCACAGCAGTTTGGGATCCCCAGCGGAGTCGCCAGTTCTGTTGTTCAGGAATAAACACCCTTATAACCTAGGGTCTGGGGTTACCAACGTACTTCTAAAACTTGCAGACAATCAGCTTTAAATTACAGAAAAGGAATAGGAAGAAATGTTGAACTCACCCGATTAACGACGGTTAATCCAAGCTTTCTCTTCTCCCGCTCTGCTTCTCTCCAAATATTTCAGGGATGCACCTCCTTCACCTGCAAAGAGAAAATTCTCCAAGTACAATCTTATACATGTATATATGACAAGTTAGATGAACAATATATAGAGTGCTTAATCAAAAATATTCATCAAACATGATACATGAAAGAGACTCAACACAAACTTGAAAGAAGAATTCTCTTTATTAACAATAGTGAATGAGATAAGTGTACAACCCAATGCCTGAGACAAGGACTCCTCTGTAACCAAAGGATTCTGAGTTCTTCTGCTCCAAATACTTCTAAAGATATACCACCAACATAACTTTGCTCTCCAAGTATGATTGATTAATGCCCTCCCCAAGGCCTCTATTTATACTTTGGGAAATAAGGCGGTTTCGAAGGTTGAGGAGGTTGAGACAGTGGAGATAGTTAATGATTAGGGCTCAACAAATCTCCATTAATCATGTTTTATTATTTTTAATGTCGAATGGATGTGTATGCGACTATTGACACTGGCAACCCTCGTATGACACGTGAGTTGCTATAAGGGAAACCCGTGTATAGATCTGTATGCGGGTTGCAATGAAGATACTCGTGTACAGTACGCGGGATGCTGTGGAGAAAGTCGCGTATGTACACAAGTTGTTGTGGAGATAGTCGCATACGGAAATCAACATATAGAAAGGTAAAATGGAAAGCTGGTTGGATAGTGAATGCATCTCATGACATGCCCATCTATAGTGTTTAGGCAACCTTCAATCCATAAGTGTCCTTTTGTGTACCAACATATGAAGTGTCAACACTCGGATGGAGAAGTGCCATCTGGGTTGATAACAGATGGCATATGGAATTATAGCATAAGGAGGACCACTCTAACCCAAAGGGATCAACCCAAATTAGAGAGAGGTAAGTTTTAAGCTTTGCCAAGGATAATTAACTTGAATTAGTGGAGTGGTGGCTTAGTGAAAAGGTTCCCTTTCCTTAATTAGAACCATGAGAAGGAGTTACCCAAAAACTAAGGAGTGGAGCCATGAAGAGCACATGGAGGCACACTAATGTATAAAGGGGGTTACAAAACATCAAGGAGGTAGAAATAGGTGAGAGAGGGCATCCAATAGGGTCATAAATATCATGGAATCACAAAAATAGGATCATCAATGCATGGTGTAAGAGTGGAAGCTAGAAAATAGCTTACAACCCTAAAAACTAGGAAAATGGCTCATAAATGACCATAAGCACATAAATGTGAGGGAATATTTTCCAAGGGATGGTTCCCTAGGAAAGAGGGGCCCACTAAGGTGTGCACAATATGCAAAACTATATCCATAGTCCATAATTATTGAGAATAGAGTTCGTTGTACAAGGTTTGGGTGACGAACATTATTAATCTCACCAAGGTGCAAATATGAATTGGGATGGAAAAGGTTAAGTCAACAATAAGTTATAAGGTGTTAGGGATGTCCCCATTCCCCCTCACTTGTGGAATCCATTGTCCCCCATACTCGTTTAGTTTCCTTTGTTGAGTTAATTGTTTATTTAATCAATCATTAACAACATTCAAAGATAGCAGAGATTCTAGAAATAACATTAACAATAATAATAGTGCCAAAGTACAAAGTCATGTTATAAAACATTAATAATAAGTCCTTAATTAAATTAATCATGAAAAGGAACAAAATTCCACAATCATATAAAATATCATAAATCCATAATGCAAGAGAACATAAGTCACATGAAGGATCATAAGTCTGGGGCTTAACAATTGGGGTATTACATGCATGCATGAGTTTATGTGCCTATGGGAGAAATCTCTACATTATTGGAGCCCACTCTGAGTGCCACCAGCAGCCTCCGTCAGTTGGTTGGGGTACGTAAGTAGTTGTGTTGAGTTAACCTCCAGTTACAATCACTTAGATCACTTTCAGTTAGCCTAGCACTGGTTTTGCATCCATGCAGGGAAAGTGGCAACTTTTGTCCACCTACCTCATCAGTTAACTAATTGTAGACTAATTTAGACATACTGAGTTAGACTAGTCATCTCCAACAGTGATTTATACACACTGAGTTAACTATTCAGTCAGTTTTAGATGGTAGATTCGAATCCTATCCACGGTATTTGAATTCTATTTATTGTATAATAATTGTATTATTAATTAATGAATGAAGATTAATGTTGTGATTATATAAGCAATTCTTGTCTGATTTATATGAAATTTGTGGCATGAATTTCCTATTTAGTGTACATTCTCTTTGATTATTCCAGTGCATAATTCCCTTCCTACATCTTTCATATTTGCATGTAGATCAATGGTTCACAAATTTAACATGGAATCATAGCCTTGTTCAGGCTAGAAACACACCTTGTCTGACCTCCATTGTGCACCAGAAGTAGTTGAGTTTCCACATAATTCCTGCAATTATTTCCTTTCTAACTCTAGATTTTGTCTAGAGAATTCTCTGCAGGTGTGAAGGACATAGAAAAAAGTGCACATGTCAAGGTGGAAAGGCTTGAACTGACATATGATTGTAAATTGAATTGGTTTTGCAGTGTTCCTTGTAGATATCTACATAGCTTCTTGAAGAATTGATTGATCAGCATACATAAAAATGGATAATTATTCAGTTCTTGTACCTATAATCCTTACACCCTTCAATTACATTGATTGGAGGACATATATGTAGGTAGCCTTGCGTAGCAAAGGCTTGTTTAGGATGATAATGGGAAGAAAAGTTGAGCCCCAGTAGTTTGTTGAGAAGAACAAGTTTATGAATTGTCTTGATGAAGATTTCGACTTCATGTGCTTCCACATATCTAGGGATCTTTTGTTCCATCTTGAGGGACTCAAGACTCCGAAGGAAGCTTGGGAAAATATCGAATCTTTGTTTGGAAAACAAGATGAGCTTTGAGGGCATATTCTGTAGAATGAGCTCATTGCACTATACCCCAGTAGTTTCGATACTATGAAGCAATTATTTTCAAAGTACAAAGCACTAGTACTGCAATGTAAACCATGTGGAATAGAGAGGAAAGATGATCAGCTTGTGTTTTCAATGCTGAGCAATCTTGGCTCAGAGTTCTCAGTCTTTGTATCTACATTTCATTCTAGAAGATTTTCCATTCCAAATTGGAAGATGCCTTCTCTAGATGTTTTTGTTGAGGTCTTGATACAATATCAAGACATATTGGTTCAAATGGGATTGATTCAAAACTCCAAGAATCAAGCACTCTTAGTATAAGACTCAAACAATGCACAAGAAAGAGGGAAGCACAAAGGGAAGGAGACCAAAAACATTGATTCAAAGCCAAAGGAGAATCTGAAATCTTTCGATGAAGCCTCAGGTTCCAAGAAAAAAGAAGAAATTTGAGAAGACTAAGTGTCCCTACTATATGAGATGATTTCATTCAGAGAGTCATTGCATGAAGAAGAACATTGACTAGTTGAAAAAACTCCTTCAATAAAACAATATTGCCCCTCCACAAGGTGCAGAGATGCCTAAAGTTGGAGAGAAGACTGAAAAATATGAGAGGTGTCATGCTTTGAAAGTAGGTTTCACTCAGTCAAAGGCCTATCTCATTGATTCAGGAGCATCCAACCACATGGTTCCCTCCAAATAATCCTTCACTACTTTGGATCTCTCAGGAGTACCTAGCATTCATATGGGGGGTAATTCACAGCTCCCAATTGTTGGGATAGGTTATATTAAAATCCAGCATGGAGAGTTCAAGAATGTACTCTATGTGCTCTCTTTTACAGCAAATGTGTTATATGTTAGATGACACATACTGGCTCACCAAAGCAAGTTGTATTTGGTCCTGACTCAATGAAGATATCAGATATCTCAACTGGGAAGATTATAACGAAGGGTGTTGCAAACCATGCTTACAATGCATATGAATTCTCACACTTTCTTCCATACTCAGCTCCAGTACAATATTATTAGCCATTCAAAAGGGAAGGTAAAAACTCTCTTTCATCTCCATTTGCAGATAATGATATGTTGTCTAATATTCTAGTTTCAAAATATGAGGAATAATATCAGCATGATCTTGATAATGAGATTGTACCTCAAGATGATCTAGATCCAGATCCAACTCCTATTCCAAACCAGAAGCCTAAATGGGATGAAAACCTCATTGAAGCAGCTAGGAATGTTGTTGGGGATCCAGATGATAGAAGAAGAACGATGTCCCAGTATCAGAATGAACATGTTTCACTCTTTACACTGCTTCCCCACCTACAGAGTGGTGCAACAAACTTCCATATATATGCTACTTGATGATTAAGATTGATCCACAATTTGGCCCACTGATGAACAAAATGGATCATTCCATTCCTCCTCCAGAAAGAAGAGAAAAAAACAACATTCAACATATCAGAAGAAGATGGAGAGTTTCACATGTACAGTCCTAGGATGTCGATGCACAGAAGAACCATGATTCTACATGGCTGCTCCACAGAGTTGCATATTGCAGCAATTTTTTCACAAGTTTTTTCTCAAAGAGAAAAAAATTCTCTTAAGTATGGAATATTGTTTCTTGATTACATGCTTATCTTTAGGGGGGGGTTCCCATGAGGTTTTTGTTAGTTTTTCTTAAGATCTCATTAGACTATCTAGGATCTTTATTTGAAAGAATAACAAGTACATCAAGATATAAGATTTAAAATATACACGAGACACAAAGATTTTCACCAAGGAAACCATAAAGGATAAAACCCTGCAAACTTCCTCATAATAGTAAGATGATCAAAAGCAGTAATAAGAAGTATTCAGCAGCTATAATTCTCTCCTCCTTTGGTTGTCTCTCTCCCATGTGAACTTGAGAGTGTGAGGTATGTATAAATGAGGGAGAACACCTCCCTATTGACACCCTTTCAAGTCACTGACCAAACATAATACTTGAGCCTACATGTCATGTCACATGGGGCCCACTTCTACTAGAGAGACGACAAGTACATATTACATGATGTTACACTGGGGACTATTGCCCCAACTTACAATCGAGGTTGTACCTCAAGGTCTTGACACAATTTAAACATCCCGTAAATAGGTAACATACATCCCCAATGGGGGTACAACAACATACAATGATAATATACATCAGAATATCTTCAGAAGTTATAAATACATCAACACTCCCTCTTAACTAGGAAAATATTCTCTCTCTACATAGTCATCAACACATCTGGTCAGGTCTTCATTGCATCGTCATCATCATGAATCTATAGAGTCTTCATTATAGTTACTTCCATAATCTTCTTATAATTTGATCATCGTACCATACTATTTGTCATCAAAAGTTTCTATAGAGACAACCCTTTTTCATGCTGGATGTAGGCCTAGTCCTCTGCCAGGTCTTCATCACATCTCGAGCAAGCCTTCACGTAGAAATTGTCTAGGATCTTCTTTACATTGCCACGAAAATAAAATGTGTCTTCTACCTTCATCTCGTTGTATCCATATCATCTCTTTTGTCCTACACAAGACAAAACAACAAACAACCAAAGGATCTATGGTCGACTCGTGTTCTATTAAAGAACCACCTAGGTGCACCTCTTGTGCTTCATGACCATGTCATATCAACATGGGAACACATATATCTCATATATATGTAAGGATGAATTACAACCCAACAACCTACTACACCAGGACCTTTTACGTTCTTCTGGTCAACCTCAAGGGATTACATCTGAACAACCTGCATCTAGGATCTTTTCCATTCATACTACCTTCGGGACATATTATGTCTGAGTAACCTGCGTACCACATCAGGGATTAGTATTTACACTCAGACAACCCACAAGGCATATTACATTCGAATAAACAGTGTACCATGCTAGGGCTCAATATTTACATTCGGATAACCCATCACAGGACTTATTACAACCTGCTACACCAGGATTTGTCCCGCTCAGAAAACAAGATGCATTTCCCATGTGAGATAATATGCTTTGTAACATATCAAGACTAATTACATCTGAGAAACCTACGAAATTCACTAGGATTTTATGCTCAGACAACCTGTCTTTCTAACTATGATAGAGCACATCACTCCCTCTTTCAAGGGATCTCGATCTGGATCACACCAAGTCTTTCTCTGAAGTACTCGAAGTTCACTCTCACAAGAGGCTTGGTCAACATATTGGTTATTTGCTCCTCTATTTCCATGTACTAGAGCTTCACTGCTCCTCTCTGCACCATATCCCCTATATACTGGAACTTGATCTCGATGTGCTTCGACTTGTCATGGAACACTGGGTTTTTCGTAAGCTTCATGCAACTCAAATTGTCGCAGAAGATGCAAGTCACATCCAACTAGAGATAAAATAAATCATACAGTAGCTTTCGCAGCTACACTACCTCACAACTAACCGAGCAAGCGGAAACATACTCTGCCTCGGTTGTACTCGGTGCCACACATGATTGCTTCTTGTTGAACCAGGATATCATGTCAGATCCCAAACTGAGTAGCAACTTAAGGTGCTCTTCCTATTAGTGGCACTACCTGCCCAGTATGAATCAACATAACCGTGTAGTTTAATCTTCTGATTCACATCACATTTGAGCCCATAATCCATTGTACCTTTTAGGTACCTCAAAACATGCTTTACCACTATCAGGTGAACCTATCTCAGATATGTCAGGAACTGGCTTAGGGTGTTCACCACAAAGCATATTTCTATTCTTGTATTCGTTATATACATCAATGAGACAATCATCTAATGATACATCGTGGAATAAACCTTCTTGGATGAAGCATCACTCAGAAGCTTCAGGTTAGATGCCATAGGTGTGGCCATATCCTTGCAGTCCAATATTCTAAATCTCTTAATAATATCCACTGTATAAGTCCTTTCCCAAGGAAGATTCCATCTGCACTCTACCACACCTCCATGCCTAAGAAGTAGTGCATCATACCTAGGTATTTCATCTTGAACATGGTAGCAAGTCTCCTTCTTGCATCTGTAATGAGTTCATCTTTTCCTGTTAGAGACAAGTCATCGACATATAGCAGGAGTATCATTGGTATTTCATCTTCCACCTTGAAGTAGAGGTTGGAATATGATTTGCTCTTGGTAAATCCCAAGCTCATCAGGAATCTATCCATACTGTCGTACCATATCCTCGGTGCTTGTTTCAATCCATACAAGGCCTTCTTTAATTTGCACACATAGGTCTTCCTGTCATGTGTCTCAAATCCCGGTGGTTGTTCCAAGTACACTTCCTCCTCAACTACACCATTCAAGAAATTTGTCTTGACATCCATCTGGTGTACTTTCCATTTCATAAGTGCTACCAAAGAAAGTATGGTCCTTATGGAAGTGTATCTCGCCATGGGTGCAAATCTCTCTTCGTATTCTATGCCTTCTTTCTGTGAGAAGCCTTGTGCTATGAACCTCACCTTGTGTTTCTTGATGCTTCCATCTGCAGCATGGTTGATCTTGTAGATCCATTTTGAAGTCATGAAAGACTTCTTCTCCGGTCTCGAAACAACCTCCCATACATCATTCTTCATGTTCGACTAATATTCTTTGATCATCGCATCCTTCCATTCTTTATTTTATGTAGCCTCGTCATAGGTGGAAGGTTCTTTATCAATGATGTCACATAGCAGATCCAGATAACTATAGTAGGGTTTTTCCCTCTTTCTCTCTCTATGTATTCCCTCTGGAGTGCCATACCTTTCAACTTCTCATAAGAGCTCCCGTGCCCATGCTGGTTTTCCCTTGTAGGATTCCTTCTCAAGGAATGTCTCTACTAGATCTTGTGGTTCTATCACGTCATGATCTTCAGGGTCTTCTGGAATTGCTTCTCCAATTTCCATGTCTCGGACTCTCATCTATTCAAGTTCCTTGACTTCCTGGATAGGAGTCCTCCTATATCTAAAGTATGTTGAGTCTTCATCAAAGGTTACATCTCTACTGATGTCAATATTCTTGAATCCTGGGAAGTATATTTGGTAGGCCTTTGATGTATCACTGTATCCTACGAATACACTCTTCTTCCTAGAAGGATCTATCTTGGTCCTTTTCTCCTTCGGGACATGTATGTACACCGAGAAACCAAATATTCTCAGATGGATGACTTTGGGTTTCACTCCTGAGAAATCCTCTTTGGGAGTCTTGTTTTCAAGTACTCAATGAAGAGTATGGTTATGTATATACATAGTTTTTCTTGTTGCATCTGCCCAAAGGTGCATAGGAATATCTTGGTCAAGCAACATTGATTTTGTTGCTCCCATTATGGTCCGATTATTTTGTTCTGCAACCCCATTCTACTGAGGATTGTATGGAGTGGTCAACCCCCTCTTAATCTTATATTCTCTACAGAGTTCCTTGAATTATTTGAATTGAACTCACTACCATTATCTGACCGTAGAATCTTAATATTACTATCTGTCTGGTTCTCAACCAAGGCTTTATATTCCTTGAACTTGCTGAAAACTTCACTTTTATCTTTCAAGAAATATATCCAAGTCTTACATGAGTAATCATATATAAAGGAAACATAGTACACATACCCACTTAATGAGCTAGAATACATGGGTCCACATACATCCGAATGCACTATATCCAATATTCCTTTAACCTTGCTCTCACTACTGGGAAATGTCTTCTTTGCATTCTTTCCTTTTGCACATCCTTTGCAAATGCCTTCATGCTTTTCCTGGATCTCTAGAAGTTCTAAGACTTCCTTGCTTGCCATCGGAAGTTCTATGTAGTGCACATGTGCAAGCCTTCTATGCCACAGTTCATTTGGTTCAATCGGCTCATGAACCAATGCTTGTTCAGGATATCCCTTCAACTTGTACAAGCCTCTATCTTCTTCTCCAATTACTGTTGCATCCTCTATTGCCTTTCCTTTGGGCCACATTAGAACTTGGCCATCAACAAATGAAACCCTAATTCCCTTTGCATCTAATGAAGATATGGAGAGAATATTCTTCTTCAATCTTGGAACATATAGCACATCCTTCATCTTTAATATTTCCCGAAGTCAAGCTTGTATGAAGCTTTGCCACTCCCTTTTATGGGGTATTGATAATCATCCCCAAGTTTCACCTTGTGAGGTGACTCATGTTCAGACATATTGACAAATGCTTCCTTGTATCCTGTTATGTGTTTGGAAGCTCCACTATCCATGAGCCAATCATTGCTTCCATGTGTGATAGTTCCAGTAAGTGCTGATATTATCACATACTCTTCATCTGAATCATCCATCTCTCGTTTGAGTCTTTTGTTTGGTGGTTCATCATCTTCAGCAATATGAGCATGGTGTCTCCTTTTTTGGATGGGACAATCTCTTGCCAAGTGTCCCTTTTCATCACAAGTATAACATCGAATATTTGAAAGATCTCTTTTGGTCTTCTTCAGTTTCTTGTCCTTCTTCTTGTTGTGATGAAAGTTCTCATTTTTCTCCTTCTTCTTTAATTTCTTCCTCGTCTAAACTATGAGAGCTTGATCATCAGTTTCTCCCATATTTTCTTCTCTTTTCACAAGTCTATATTCTTCTTGTGTACATTCTTCTTGAAGTCTGTTGAAAGAGATCAGCTTCCTTCTTGCACAAATCCCTTGAATGAATGAGTCCCATGATCTAAGGAGACCATTCAGGGTAGTCATTACAATTATTCCTTCTTAGACATTCTCTTCAACTGCTCCAAGTTTTTCTTTTATTTGAGCAACCCTTGTGAAGTAATATTGTATAGTCTCGAAGTTCTGTTTCTTCACATTCTTTAGTTGGTTCCTCAAAGTCATCTTTCGATTGATGTTCTTTCCTTTAAACATCTTTGTCAAAGCATCATATGCTTCCTTTGGTGTCTTGAATGCAGACACATGGGGGATGAGGTGGTCCTTAATAGAATATGTAATGGTTCTCTTAGCCTTATCCATGCTTTTCTTATAAATATCCTTAGCCTCATCTCCCTCTGGTTCTGGAACATCTCCATAAATAAACTGATCCAAGTCATTTTCTTCAAGGATCAGGGAGATCATGTACTTCCATACCCGAAAGTTATCAGCCCCTCCAAGCTTGTCCTCAAGCTGAGTATGGTGAGTCATCTTTTCAAACTGAGAAGCTCAAATGGAAATAGTAAAGATTTGGATGTTACCGATTTGAGGTGTCTGACCAGGTTTTGAAGCAAGGTGACCTAGGGTTTGTAAGAGAAAACTAATTTTCCAAACTTGGAGTTTGGGAATTTCGTTCAAATAGAAAGATGTGCTTCCTTGAGGCGAGTTTCTCAGCTAGGTCACTTTCTGAAAACTGAGGTGGGAAGCCTCTGATACTTGATGCCCTAGTTCCTCCCGGCACCAATGATAGGTTCAAAAATGAAAATTCTCTGATTCAAAAACTATCTCCACCAAAAGATGCACCCTACTAAGCTGAGTTGGCCTAGCCCTCTTTGCTTGATGATCTGTGAAGAGAACACCTTCAACTAGGAAGCCCTAGTTCTCACAGCTACACAGTGCCTTATTTTAGAGAGGCTCTGATACTATGTTAGTTTTTCTTAAGATCTCATTAGATTATCTAGGATCCTAGTATCTGAAAGAATAACAAGTACATCAAGATGCATAAGATATAAAAGATACATGAGAAACAAATATTTTCACCAGGGAAACCATAAAGGAGAAAACCCTACAAACTTCCTCGGCATAGTAAGATGATCAAAAACAATAATAAGAAGTATTCACCAGCTATCTGTCTCTCCTCCTATGACTGTCTCTCTCTCTCTCTCTCATGCGAAATTGAGAGTGTGAGGTGTGTATAAATGAGGGAGAGTGCCTCCCTATTTATACCCTTTCAATTCACTAACCAAACATAAGACTCGAGCCTACATGTCATCTCACATGGGGCCCACTTCTCCTAGAGAGACTACAAGTACATATTACATGATGTTACACTGGGGACTATTGCCCCGACTTACAATGGAGGTTGTACCTCAAGGTATTGACACAATTTAGGCATCCCGTAAAGGGGTAACATACATCCCCAATGGGGGTACAACAACATACGATGATAATATACATTAGAATATCTCCTGAAGTTACAAATACATCAACAGGTTTCCCCATTTTCCTTATTTTATTAAGTAGTATTTTATTCATTTAGATTGTATATGTGACTTTTGGCCTAGTTTCCAAGGCCAAAGTTGTCCAAAGTTAGGATTAATTAATCCTCATTTGTCCAATATAGTCTATTTGGTCATATTTCCTAACTTAGTAAAACATTATTATTGTACTAGAGTATGGGGGACACACCTAGAGGTTATCTGCCACTTACTGCATGTGCATGCATGAGTTTATGTGCCTCTAGGAGAAATCCCTACATTATAGGATCCCACTCTGAGTGCCACCAGCAGCCTCCATTAGTTGGTTGTGGTAGGCAAGCAGTTATGTTGAGTTAACCTCTAGTTACAATTAGTTAGATCAATTTCAGTTAGCCTAGTGCCAGTTTTGCATGCATGCAAGGAAAGTGACGCCTTTTGTCCACCTACCTCATCAGTTAACTGATTGTAGACTAATTTAGACATACAGAGTTAGACTAGTGAGCTCCAGCAGTGATTTAGACACATTGAGATAGTTATTCAGTTAGTTTGAGATGGTAGATTCAAATCCTATCCAAAGTATTCGAATTCTGTTTTTGTATAATCATTGTGTTATTGATTAATGAATGAAAATTCATGTTGTGATTATCTGAGCAATTCTTGTCTGATTTATCTAAAATTTGTGGCATGAATTTCCTATTCAGTGTACATTCTCTTTGATATTCCACTGCATAATTCCCTTCCTACAGCTTTTGTATTTTCATGTAGATCTGTTCACAAATTTAACTTAAACACACACAATGGGTCAAGTGATTACCCTTTGCAGATGGTGGGGTCTCTTACCATCCCTCACATATTTACTAAGAGATTCATATAAGGTTCAAGCAGTGGAAGACCACATGGAGCATCAACAACAAGTTCTTCAACTCTTAAAGGACAACATGGATTTGGCACAAATTGAATGAAACACCAAGCAGATCAACATCCTAGTGAACGAAGCTTTGATGTGTGGGATTGGGTGTTTTTAAGACTACAACCATAAAAACATATGTCCGTGAAGAAAACCAAGAAGTATAATAAATTATCACCTAAATACTGCAATCCCTATAAAGTGCTACAAAATATTGGTAATCGGTGACAAGATACCAGTTCAAACAATATTACTATAACTTGATGAGGAAGGAAAAATCATCTTAAATCCTGAATCAATCGTTGAAACAAGAACCATATAGCTCCAGAATTTATCAATTTCAGAGTATCTCATTAAATGGAAGAACCTACCTGCGAAATATTCAACATGGGAAGATGAGTCCTTTATACAGCAACATCCAGAGCTACGTCAACATTGAGGACAACACTTTTTGAAGGGGAAGGGCATGTTAATCCCTCAATGGTTTCACATTAACCCCTATAGTGGTGCATTACCCCCTATATTGTGGTGCATTACATATTATTGATGTCGTCTTGGGTCTATTAGTGGGTATGAGTTGTTATTGTACACCTTTGTCTCCTATATATAGGAAGGAGATATTTTCATTATAATCATCATATTGTGTCTTATCTTATGTACTTAGTACATTGTTTAAGGATTCCCCCCCTACGAAGAGGGTTGCTATTAATCTTTGTTATTCATTATTAAGGCGTGGATTACTTTCTTCTAGTATATTTATGATGTTCTTATGTTATTTCTGGGACTTGGTTACATAACATTTAGAATAGTTGCAAACACCAACATTTGAAATTAATGGAATATCTAAGATCAATTGATGGAGAATGAGTTCCTAAAGGTGCTATGATACCATGAGAGGGGAAATGTTAGGAGGTATTAAGGAATGTCTATATGCCTAGTTAACATGTCCCTTATGCATACCTTTTCTAACTACCTTGACATTACAATAACCTTGATTCTATTACAATGTTGATATTAAGCGTATCCTATAGTCTAATTTGAGATATGAGAAGTGGATTTAACCATTTCTTAGATTTAGGTAACCACCTCCTATACCTTTGCTTCTTGTCCACCACATTCTTGGATAAAGGAAGTGTTGGATTTTCACTCCTGGTTTCCATCCTTCACTCATGTCAAAGGAGAAAATTGGAGCAAGAAGAGGGGAGTTGTTTTTTTAGAAGCATAGAGAAGAGAACAGTAAAGTTTGATGCTAGAAAATAGAGTTTTCATGTTATGGGACTGAATATCCCATGAAATAAATCATTGGTTCCTTATAAATAAGAGGAGAAGGAGAGGATCCCATACTAAGATGAATAAAATAATGTTGTGAAACAATAAAGGCCAAGTTAATTAGAGACACAACTTTACAAACCCATATGAAAGCATGTATTCAACATCTATGCACACACTTAAGATCACTGAATGGAATATAAATTATGAGGGACTATAGAGTAGATAAGAGAGTTTCTTCCTTGTGTTACTGTGGGGTATATATTGTGAGAGCTAAAGGTGGTACGAGTGGAACATTGATAAATACTTAGTAGTGCATTACTTAGTTGATATTTTATAATTATGCGAAGGGAAGAGTGACTTGAGAGAGTATTAAATTTGACTTCTTCATCTTGGTGGTCTCATAGTCCAGGTAGGGGTGGCCTCCACAGTGGACCACCTTTGACTTGGTGGAAAATTGCTCATAATTGGTCGGTTGTCATGGAAAACATTTTATGAAAAGAGATAATTTTTTTCTTTTTCCTACTTTATATTCTTCTATAAGATGAATGGAATTCCTTTATTGATTAAGAGATTCCTACTAAACTCCTCAAGAATTGATAAATGAAGGAGGATTTGTATTGAAATCAATTGCAATGTATTATGTATTTTAAAATGCACAAAAACTCATGTCTACTATTTGTTTGGTAAAAGGATGGAGTTGAATGTAACACCCCTTTCCTAATGGGTGTTTATCAACCAAGTTAATCTAAATCATTAGCTTTACATGACATCTTTCTAAATTCAAACTTGTCAATAAAATAAAATTACAGTCATGAATTATAAATTTCTTATTACAATTTGCACTGATGCTCTACTATATATGTTCCAACCATGATGCATATGATTTAATCATTAAATTCTAATACAACTGTAATTAAAATTATAACTAAATTAAACAAGAAGAATCAGTAGATTTCCTCATTGATCTAGTTGAGTTAGTAATCCAATCAAATCCTCCTCTACAACCATCCATCCTAGTCGACCCAAACTGGGATTTACCTCCCAGACAATTAGGAGTAGCTAATCTAGTTCCCTAGATCTATGAAACCTATTGGTTTCCTACCCTTTTGTTCCCATGGTATTAACACCACTAACAACAAATAGGACCCAACAAAGTACCTTTGGGAACATCCCAAATTCCTAATCTGATTCTTGTAGTTCCTAGTTCAAGTCTAGTTCCCATCTTCCTTCCAAATTTATCCTAAGTACCCCCTGCCAACCCCCACCGTGTCCCCACCCCCCATTAAAAACCCTTTACTTCTTCCCAAAAACCTTCTTAAGCACTTCCTACCACTTTTTTTTCCCTCGGGAGGGGTGTTGTCCCCTTTCCTAGGAAGAGATAAAAAAGAATACAATCTTATCCATAATTTTAATTGAACTAACATTCCACCTAACATATCAAACCAAATGTAATTATTTGAACCTTGGTAAAATCTTAGGAATCATATCTCATACTAAAGAAATGAAAGCAAATGCATATCCAAAATTAAATGCACTTTTCTTTGATATGTAAATGAAACCTACTTTTAGATCAAAATATCAACTAACCCAATCGGCATTAATTTAAATATAATCATAACTTAATAGTAAGTATATATTTGAAATAATACTAGTGCACATGTGCAATGTAAGTATGCGTAGCTAGTGCATACATATGTTGTGTGTGTACTAATGATAAGAAATTACATCCTCTAATGTATAGTTCATGTACGCTCTCATCCAAACATGCAAGATAACAATCAATAATCAATAATGTAATATGAACTACACGACATACTAAGTTCATCACGCATGAATAAAATAAATTGAGTTTTAACACACACACACAAGTAACCAAGTCATTATAACTAACTCCCGACAGCATTCTAAACTACTCTAAACCATTTGTGCTCCTTAATATACTTCCATATTTCGCATCCTATCCTTCCTCTGCTGGAATATCCTAGAATGCAACTACACTGACCTAACCCCAGATAAAACCCATAAGTGGAATTTGTTAATTATATCGACCAATATTTCCTGGTCAATAGCTAGTAATTGTCATAACTCAACTTGGGTAGCACGACTTAGCACAACCCTCCCAAAACTCTCAACTTGGGTAGCATGACTTAGCACAACCCTCCCAAAACTCCATGCTTCACAGGATAAACAATGAGTAATAAATCCACTGCTCCTAATAGAACTAGGGTCGACGCC
Source organism: Pseudotsuga menziesii (assembly GCA_001517045.1). NCBI lineage: Eukaryota > Viridiplantae > Streptophyta > Pinopsida > Pinales > Pinaceae > Pseudotsuga > Pseudotsuga menziesii. The sequence goes on along the minus strand of LPNX010369346.1, from coordinate 17,112 downwards.
CTATTAATTTCCATACAATGTTGTTGTTGTTGTTGTTAGAACCACATCATCAAAGGCCAGTTTGGGCAACTGTGCTTCCTAAAAACCTACACTTTCCCACACATCATAGCAATGTATTTCAAACCAATAATACTCTCAAAGTAATGCTTTACTAGCATACCATTACTCTTTTGAAATCCATGCCATCTATGTCACCTTAGTTTCATAATTATATGGCTATCGCTTCACCCATTTTACACATGGGTTAGTTACTAGACACATGATCGTGCAAAACCTTATCATGATTCACTAGTTATTATCATTTAATTAACTAATGAGAAAATTAAATAAGATAACATATTTACCATGTGCATGCTACTCAATGTTTCACTGCCAAGCATATTATAAATCGGTATCCATGTACCACATTTATCTATCTAACTTATATGCTAGAGGGACATCATAGTATTTTCATCATTCACAACATAACCAATAAAATTTATATGCAACTTCCTTATATGTCTAGGTGCATATTCAACACATATATAGTTTTCTCAGTCTATGTGAGATTAACATATAATAAGAAAAGAGATACAACGTAGATCAAAATGTAGTTTCACTGCCTAAGTAAAAATGGGGCATTACATTGAGGGATATTCAAATGAATTAGCGATCCAAGAAACATGACCTCCATGAACCCGTATAATGATTTACTATGTGGTTTCCCTTTAAGATGTGAAATCTAGAACCAGTTTTCCCGTAGATGTACCTTTTCTTCCAAGATTTATAAATGAATATGATTATAACTTTTGACATGAAAAATTTTATACAAATGGGAATTATTTGTTTATGTGTATATATTGCAATAATTAGTCGTTATTCAATAGTTAATTTTCAAAGAGATTATATGAAATTCCCAAGTAAAAAATTAGGAGTTTTAGGGCATTTGGGGGCATGACTACTCCTCCTAAAAATGGTAGAAGAATACAACCACTAGTTACCCTGGAGAAACCTATATTCACATCCTCGGGATTGCAAGTTTTCCCCACATTATTAGCAATCATGTATTGTAGCAGCTTATTTTTACCTCTCTAGATAAATTTTGGGGTTTCAAAAGTTAGAATGAAGGTATAAATCAATGTAAACTCTAAGGAATGCTTAGTGAAACATATTAAGTGATTTTTTTTTATGTCTTATGATTATTTTGAATAAGTTTAATATCAATTATTTTCTTTCAATTGACACCTTGAAGAAAGAGATACTCAAATCCCTTGTTCCCTAGGAAAATTGTGTTCCTTGTGCATGGAAGAGTTTGGAATATTTTGTAAATATTCTTAAGGTATTAAAGAATATGTTTATCCTTGTTTAGAATTGGTTTATATCATGGTTTATTCTTGCATTGGTCTCCTTGGAGGGAAAATCACGCATGTGAATGCTTTGCATAGTTTATTGTGCAACTATAATGGAGGTATTTACCTCTGTCAGATGATGTATTATACCATGTTTTTTCCCCAAGGTTAATGGTGTATACCTTTTAAGGATTTGTGACCTTTTCAGTATCCTTTCATATGTAAATAATATGGAGAGAATGATGTAGACTAAAGGATCATTTTGAGGCATTTACCATAACCTTAATGATAATGGAATCACCTTTCTAATTAATGAATTAAGTGTTTCATCAATAATCTTAGGTACATTAACCCCAAAACCCTAGAGTTGTATTCTTCCGGAGAAAACAAGACTTGCATCTAGGAGATGCTAGGTGACCATTGAGTTAAGATATTGATACCTCTAAGACAAAGTTGTATGTTGTTTAATTGCTTATGTTATGGTGAATAGATTATGTCATTATGCTTAGAAGACATAATCACGAGAATGTGCTATGAGGTACACTATCATTCACTTGATATTATTTTAATGAAAAACATGGATCTATATTGTGCTTCATAGAGTAAATTTTATTTAGACTTAGCTTGAAAATAATAAAACCTTATATTACATTGTCTAGTAGAATGCCAAAATCTGTCTTAGTAAGTAAAGATAAAAGGTTTCTTTTTGTAAATGGTCTTGATATGTTTAATTTTGACATGCATTCCTCTACTAACAATGAAACTTTAGACTAGCATACCTTATATTCGATGTTGATAGTGAAGGTACATTACAAATTGGCACCATGGCATTTGGTTACAACACTAAGGGTTGTATGGGCTTAAAGGAAATGAATGAAAATGCTTTTGGTGTTATGATAATATGATAGATTATTCTTGTTACACACATAAAGGCTAGTGTGCAAATTATGAAATAATCCATCTTATAGCATAGCATCAATTTATACATTTTTTAGAACCTTTGGAGTTCAATTTAGTGGTAATTTGCTGAAAATGTATTTGAGAATTGAATTTGGAAGATATGGTATAGGGTTTTTTAAAAATATAAAAATATTTGCATAAAACTATACGTTCAAATACCAACATTATGTACACTCGACAATCATTGCCATCTTATTCATCAAACTCATATAAATGCTAGAGTGGATAGACTAAAATATTGAATTAAATTGCATGCATAGGATTTGACTTATGCATAATATGAAGAAAAAAAATAGCTTACATAGTTGTTGTTACACTTCAATTAGCATATGAATGCTATGAATTATTCATTTATGGTTGTGGTGCCTTATTGAGTCATTAACTATTCACCTAAAAGGGTTATAAGTGCCTTAATGGTTGATTATCCTTACCCTTATACAACGTATATGGGTTTAAAAGTATTAACATTTTCTCCTTATCTTGCCCTCCTTAAAAGTAAAGATACATTTCATCTTTAGTGTGGTAGACGACTCTTTAGATAAATTGATCTTATGGTTGTTGCGAAAAAGTTTAACTAGTGCTAAAATAGTCATCTTTGGTGGTATATTTGTATCTCCAACAATATTTAGTTGTAACCACTCTAACTAGTGCTAAAATAGTCATCTTTGGTGGTCTATTTGTATTGCCAGAAATATTTAGTTGTAACCGCTCTTGAGAGTCTTGTATGCATTCGATTGAGTAGATCCCTTGTTCTTATATTTCTACACAATTAAATTATTTCCATTAATCTAAGTGCATGTTTGTAGATATGAATGCATGGATGGGTTTAATTATGGAACAAGAAATTGTACTTTTTTCAAACGAAAAAAACTCTACTCATGTTATTGATCAAATAAGTACTTATGTACAGTGTGTAAGTATTACAATACAATTATGAAAAATATTTTCCAATTTTCTCTGAAGAGCGCCAAAAACAACGTCTAATAGCTTGGCTAATGTAGTTCACCAAACTCAACAACAAGTCAAATGAGTTGTCCATTCAAGACTAGTAGCTAGTAATCACCTAATAAGGATATGGAAAAATATGAGCACTTTGGAGGGATATCCCTACCAAATCATTCTCCACACTGAGCTTAACTTAAGGCTCAAGTACCGCTCACTTTTCTAGCTTGTCGCATCCATATTGAGCTTCCTGAAAATATGAAGGATGGTTACCTATTACAGCTGAGAGAATATTTACTTTGTATTTTTAATCTGAGCATGTGGTGTTATATCCACATTCTCACTTTTGCCCAAATATATTGGATACAAACCTAAGAGCCCCTAAATGTGGCCATTGACCTTGTCTCTATCTCCCAAGATAATTTCAGAAGAGTGTCAACTGCAATTAACTCGTCCATATTGTTTGTGGCATCTCATAAAGGAAAACATGTTTTTGTTTGCCATTTTGATATAGTCATTAGGCCCACTTGGTCATGGGTTGTTAATAAAATATATAAAAATATAATCAAATAATAATAATAATATAACATGAGATTTACGTGGAAACCCTACTATACACAAGTAAATCCATGGGGTCGTGGCAACTTAGAACTCTTATTCTTACTTGACAAAAACTTATAATGCTTTCTTCTAACTCTCTTGTGATATAATGGTGGGTGGTCATTTACCTTTCATACTATGCATATGAGGGTTCTAGAAGGAACCAAAACACACTAGAAGGGTTTGAAATTATTTCCTCATGGACTCCACTCTCGAACCCATGCACACTATGAGAAGTGTGTGGACCTAGTCGATAAATCTATAGGAAGAATATTGGATATATGGACATTGGCTTCATCTCCTAACATGGTTTTCCTTAGGATGCACCATCAAAATATCCTCATGGATCCACTAATTCATAATCGAGATGATATAAGACTTGCTAAACTTTTTGTTTTTTTGGCATCCCTCTTAGATTTTCTGCTAGCTTTCAATCTGTAGAAGAGGGAGTATACACCTAGATTTTTATTTTGTAAGATACCCTCATTTTGGGCAAGACAAATCAACCAAATAATCTCAAAATCCAAACCTCAACCCTCTTCATTTGTTATAATGAGCCAATATTGTATTGTTTCATCCTTGTTGTCTCCAATCCAATCCACTTTTTCTTTGATCAGACTCCCTAAGATATCCCAAATAGCCTTTGAGAAATGACAAGGGAGGAAAATATGATTCATAGTTTCCTCCCACTCTGCAGAAAGAATACAACTTATTAGCCCTATATATCCTCTTCTTTTTAGCATGTGCCAAGTCGAAATGACTGATGTGAGAGTTAACCAAGCATGAAGAATGGTTTCAAGGGGGGGCTTGAACTTTCCATATATTTTTCCATCACCAATGACTATTTGCATATTCACTGGGATGATGTAAATGATAACCCAATTTTACTATGTACTTTTTGTTCTTTTTATTTCCCTCCCAAAGTGTAACCCCCAAACACACATAACCCACAAGATGTAATTAATATGCAAAAATGTAATTAATATACAAATGAATATATAGCTATTAAATAATAAATTTGATTTCACAAGATTATAGATTCGACAACATTAACAACAATATAACTATCTATTGAAGAGAGGCACATTTAGGGTACATACCTGAACTGGAGGATTAAACTAAAGTTGTACCTTTGAAGCCACTAGGTTACCATCAGTGGGACGTCCATCAAATTAGAAATGACTCCTCATGAAAACCATGTGTAGGAAACCACTCTCCTCCCAACCAACCCCTCTATCATATATTGAGAGCTTTGAATCCCTCACTCAACACTACCAGGACAACCCACATTTTAATCACCAGGAATCAACCCACAAGCTCCCAACCACCACCACCTCCAAATACCTAATCTCCCCTCGAAGAGGATCACCAATGGAAGAAGAAGAATAAGGCCCCTTCCCCTTCTCCTTCCTCCTAATTAAGATTTTCCAAGATTTCCTTGGGATGGACACATGTCCACATGCAATAATACCCATGCAAATTATATATAAAGAGAGAGAGAGAGAGAGATAAAATAGATTATAATTACATATTTAATTATTTTCCTTCATCAACCCCTTCCTCAACCTAGTCCATGCTTAATTTAGTTTAATTAGTTAAGTTATGCATTTGTATTATTATGAACCCCATGCGCCTTAAATATTATACATATAAACCTAAATAGTCTAATACTATTGTGTAGGGATAGGACCCACTCATGTGGCCATCATGAGTAAGTCCCATGCCTCCACTATAACCCAAACATGCCCCCGATAACTAATGCAATATGCGATAAAGGGGTGTTACACAAAGTAGTTCATCTTTTTCATACCTTGATGAAATTCCTACCCTAAGGGGCAAGTTTGTATAAGTGGACACATACTCACCTTTTATCCCATGAAGATTAATATCTTGTGCTAAATCCCACTTCTAAATCTCATTTTTTATTTATGATGTTGCTTGATTTGGGAATATTAAATTTTGCTTTTGTCATAGAGTCAAGTAGTTGGATTGGTATTATGTATTCTAAAGGGATCTTCACCCAAAGACCTGATTCTAGTTTGATACTAATGCCATCGCCAACCTTCCAGTCTAGTTTTTCCATGACCACCTTCATAAAGAGGACAAGGGTATTCCAAAAGCTTGATCCTCCTTGAAGAGTTTTGGATGGATTCCCCAACTACTCCTTAATTATTGTTGGAGTGATGTATTTTTGAAATAGAATATTTTGCTAGATACCTTTTATGCTAATAATATTTTAGGTTCCTTTAGTAGCCACTGTTTTCCCCAAAAAATGATTTGTTTTATTCCACATCCCTCAATATTCTTTGGATGTGACAAATTGACCCAATGTCACGTCCCCTCCCCTCTACCCGCTGAGAGAGAGGAAGCGACTCGACTGCTCTGTCTATCAAACCAGGAAATCTATCCCCATGAACATAAACAGAAATGCATTGAATATAAAAACATACAAAGATGCTTAATACATGTAAATACATCGGAAGAAAATCTCATTCATTCAAGCATTCAACATCTTCATAATAATTTATAAAACAAATGCATTGCAGAGAATATACAAGAGACTACTTATCTTAATAATGAGATTCCCTACAACTAGCTATGTCGCTAGAACGTTCCACCCAACCATATGCCAGTTTTTCTCAACAATATCTCAGCACAAATTCCAACCCCGATCTGGGCATGATTTCTACAAGGAACTAGGGAACAACAGGCTCACACATAGCCAAAAACAAAACAAGGTTCAGCCAATCCAAACTACAGTTGGGTTTATCAGGATTCTAAGGCAATGGAAAGGAAGAATTGATAAGCTAGTGAGCTCAACCACAGAGCTATGGACACCTACACAAGATCTATATAGCTTGGCCTCCAGAATAACTACATACCCAACACAAGGAAGTATTCCCTTCAATGCTACATAGTCACTCAGGCCATACCTTCCCTTCCACTGCTCTTCAGGGTGTGAATAGAAGAATAGCCAGCCCCTCTTGATCCTTTTATGAGGTTCCTCTCTTCACTAGGTTTATCAAGCCAATTTTGGGCCTCTTCCACTCATAAGTCTTAGAAACCAAAATAAGGGTGCACACAACAGAAAACACAAATTTTGGGTATGAGGAAAAATTTCCAGGGAACCAAAAACGGAAAATGGTGGATGGGGAGATCACCTTGGGAGAGCAATTCGATTTTGGAAAGGTTTAGGGACGTTACGAGAGCAAAAAAATCCTCTTAAAACCCCAAAATCATGGATCTATCTTCCTATCCACTGAGAAATACAAAAACGAATTCCCAACCATGGAAAAATGAAGAAAAATGCAAAAAACGTGAGGGAAAAACGCCCAGCAAACTCTACCTTCCTGAGAAGAGAAAAAATGTGGGTGAGGAATGGAATGGGCAGAAATGTGTGGTTGCTTTCTTTCCCTGCAAGCCAAAATTCGTTTTTCCAAAAACTAATGGCTTCCACAATACGAATTTTGACTGCCATACTCTTCCATTCCCAAGGCATTAACTGCCTCAACCAACTTCTGGAAGAAATAAATGATTGCGCACATAAGACAAAAAAGGTAGTTGACACCTTTATGGGTTCTCCCATTGACATTTGGCTCAACACTATTGGTTCAAGGGTTTGAATAATTTCCCTCCCTATTCCTTGTGAAATCATGCCCCCATCTCTTGTTGCATTGACATAGCTAGTTGTGGATAATTTTATTAATTTGCATATTTACGTGATGTCTCAAGATATATTGTGCCTGACTAGCACATGAACCATATGCATCGATTTTTAATTGTCGATACATAAAACGCTAAATTGATGGCGGGGTTTTGGTCTTAGCCTTGAGCTCCACACCATGATTAATAACGATATTTATATCATATATAATTTTAATGCAAATGGGGTCAAAATTGGGATTTACACCCAAACAACTAGTTCCATTCCACCCAAATCTCTTGCTCCTTTCCATCGAAATCTAAGGAATATTTGTTGTATTCGGGAGAGGATGTGAATAAGAAGTGCTACTAAATTCATCCATTAAATTGTAATGGCCCTTGGAGAATTATATTGATAAGTGTCAATGTACTAGCGTGAGAAACCCACTAGTGAGTCTAGTGATTAATATGAGCCTTGAGATGATCAATTAATTGAAACCAATTTTTGATCTCGTAGTTATTCAACTTCAAGTGAAATGCCAAGTATATAGAAATAGATTCAAAATCCTAGATAAAGAAGGGGAGGAATTTGACAATCATCTCCTTATGTATTTGTGGCATGTACTTGAATATGATTAAAAAAAATTGCTTTGTTGACCACCATGCACATCACTTTGCAAAATTTGTCCAAGATAGAATCCAGGGCTTTTGCTTTCTTGGTGGTACCATTTCTAAATAGGAGATTGTCATCCACAAACGTCAGGTGGGTAATATGAGTACCAGGGATTAATTTGATTCCTTTGATAGCATTAATATTGAATTGCACAAATCATTATATTGAGTCCCTTTAGTCACTAGGAGGAAAAAGAAGGGTGAGAGGAGGAATCATTGGCGAAGGCCTAGAGAGATGGGGAAAAAAGTTGAAGTAAGTCCATTTATGATGATGCAATATATGAGGACAATGTGTGGACTTCAATTGACAAATTTCATGAGAAGTCAACTTGGATCAATTTCAATCAAAGGTAGATCCAACTAATTCAATTAAAGGATTTTGAAAGAGCAATTTTTTATATTAAAGCGAGAAGATTTCAAGTGTGAACTCAGTGAAAAACTTCCTAGGTAGATTCTATGACATCTTGTATGTCTTGACCGTGGAGGAAACCTATCTTTTATTAGGAGATATCAGCTGAGAAAAGAGGATTTATATTGGAATGCAATAATACTTGAGATAATATTGTAAACATAATTACAAAGTGATATAGGCTGGAAAAATCCATACATGTCGGGATTGTAAACTTTTGAAAACAGTGGAAATAATGTAGTATTGAGTGTGGAGAGGATTTTTCCCTTCATGCTAGAGTAGTTTACCAAATCAAGAATATCTCTATGAATAATATCGTAAAGATCCCTAAAAAATTCAACCGAGATGCCATATGGTCCTAGGGATTTTTCTAACTAAATATTTTGTATAGCTACCTTAAGCTCGTGGGGTGAGATAGGAGCATTTAAAACTTTATTTTTAATCTTCCCCAATCGAGGGTGGGAAAGTTGATGATACTAAGAATACACTGCATAAATATTCTCCATTTGGATCACTACAAGGAAAACACCTTCTAGCAAAGGTTTTCGGACCCTTCACAAAAAAAAGAGCCTATTTATTCATTTATAATGGAGGTGGGTAGGCAGAGGTTTTAGCAAAGTTTTTTAATCGGTGCGCATAAACATAAAAATGCACCAGTTTGCTACATAACATGACGCACATGTGCACCTAAATAGTAAGAGCATTGATGAACTAGTGCACATAATTATGACGTGCACCGGAGTCAAAATAGCTCGATGCAATTTCAATAAGTGTGTGTGTGTGTGTGTGTGTGTACACACACACATATATGTATGTACACACACACACACATGCATGTATGTATATATGTACACACACCTGTATGTATGTATGTATGTATGTTGTTGGTCCCCATTTTGTCACTATTTTTTGGTCCAATACTTTGCAGATTAACATATGTTTTGATACTTTTTAGTGTCTTTTGCACCATGCAGCTCCCTCTACAAGCCTTGGGTATGACTAAATTAGGATTTATGTCAATTCTATTTATTATCATCATTTTATGGTTTCAATGGTTAAAATTGGCATAATACAGAGTGCATTTGCTATATTAATTCATGTGTCTTATTCTCTGCAGGTTATATGGTCTTTTTGACGATCTAACAAATAGACACGCATTCAGCTGAGTATATGAAGAGTGCGCCCAGCTTGCTGTCCAGATCATCAAACAGACTGCGCATTTTCTGATAGCATGTTTCTGTGTATTAAGAGCATGAAAACAGCTAGAAACTATCATCACCACGCGCTGGTATCTCAGCGTTCGTCTTCTTCTGGAAGAAGTGCTCATGGTGTGACACCTCGACATAGGCTTTGATTCGAACTGAAGTATGAACTACATTGCGCGCTTGAAGGAACCTGATCGGCAAAAGAAGAGGAACATTCATTTGTTAATTATCAATATACTTATTCGCCATTATGATTGCTTTATCTTGAAGAGCAGTCGACCACTAAAGGGTCTACTTGCTCACCTCCATTGAACAATGTATATATATAGACATTGTATGTGATTTAGAAAAGGATCTTAGTCTGAGTCTTAGAGTCTCTCTCTCAGTCTAGAGCCTCTGTCTGTTATTTGATCAGTTCCATCTGAAAAAATTTGTAACGCTACCTATTATTTTAATGAAAGTCTTCTTGTGCTATATATGATTATGTTCGACTAGAAGAAGCTCAACTCTGTTCGCTGGGAGGGCCCCCCGACAAACAGAGTTTTTATATCCTTATGTAGGTTTTGTTATTTTTCCTTGTAATTAGTATAAATTCTGTTTATGATTTGTTTAGTTTTGTTTCTATAATCGTGCATGTTTCATAGAGTATAGATTTCAATTTGAAATTATGTTGAGCATGTAGGTTCTTTTTATTAAATAGCAACCGGTTGCATTTAAGATAGCTTTCAAGTTTTTTGCACAATCTTTCGATTTCTAGATTAAATTTCTTTGATTAATTATAGTCTAGTTCTGCTTATTCCAGTTTTTTATCATTAACTTGCTTAAGAATATGTTAGTTTGTTTTGAATTGTGCAATTAGTCTAGGTTGTGGAATTCAGTCATTAAAGTAGGTTTACTTCCTGTTTTACATTACAATAGTACGTGCATGGGGTAGCTGCTCTTCAATAAAGCATTTTAATTTAATATTTTCTTAAAGTTTTAACATTTCCTTTAAATAGACTGTCATGCTGTCATACAGACAGTCTGTCCCACCTTTTATACAGACCTTCATTTCCACCTATTATACAGTTGTTCATTCAGTCTTGTGTGTTTTTAATTTATTTTAAAGTTTATCCTTCTAGTTTTCTGATTCTATCTGAGTAGTAATGGTTAGATAATGTTTATATTTTCTTTTAAATACCTTTAGATAAGATTGTTGGAGATTTCTTGTTAAAACTCATTTCTCCTTCCTCTTTCTCTTACCTTATGCATAGGAATGATATTATGTAAATTAACTCATTGTATTGATCTGTAATTGAACCTTTAATTCAAGATTGTTCCTTTAGTTTTAAATTACATGCATTAATAGATTAGGTGTTTATTATAGAACTCAAATCATCCTTGTGAGTTTTTTGTTTGTCCATAAACTATGTCTATTCTTATATAGTACTTTGTAAATAGGAGTCACTTGTATATAAGCAATCATGTTTACTATTTCCTGTAACTGGACATTTCTTAGTTTACACATTTTTGTAGAGATCAAACTAGACTTAATTCCCTTTAGCTTTTATACTTCTTTTGAGAGCCATTTTGATACCCCTCCTGCCCCAATTCCTATTACAGTAAATGCCTACCCTCAGAATAATCAAGGAGAGTGGAATTAAGATAATTTAGTTAGTGTATGTATCATTTCTATTTGTTCATTGTAAATCCTTTTTAATATTGCCATTTTCTCAAGTAAAAATCAATCTCTCTAGATAGAATAGTTTATTTTCATAAGCATTGTTTATATCCGAACATTTATAAATAGTTCGATGTCACTTTTGTTTTCATTAACTTAATTAGGTCCTTAGAAGTTCAATTTCAGATATTTAGCTTATTACCACGACACTCTCTACCTTCGCATATATTTTGTAGCAACTCTAAGCCTACTAACCCCGATTGATAATTAAATATTAGGTAAATTATTCAAGACAATATTTTGCCCAACATATGTCCCTATAAAACTATGCAGTATGTCTAAAGGACATAGAGACACATGTGCCTGAGGAATGCTCTCAATCTATCTAGAAGCACTGGTGCACCAACACCATTGATGCATCAGTGCACCTAACTAAAAAAAAATCTCTAATGTCAAAATACCTTGATGTAATTTGTAAAAATATGTTTATTTTATTTTTCTCGACAAAATTGTTTGGTGTGTGGGAATGATACAGATGCACCAATACATTTAACAATTCAACACCCTGCTTTATGTAAAATTGACCCTTGACTAAAAAGCGACTTTTTTTTCTCCAATAGGGCACTTCGGTGTGTTTCAAATACAAAGACGCATTAGTGTGGAACATAATACAACACATTGTATTGTAATTAAAAAAACATAATTTTTTCCATTTTGTAAAAATATAAATACGTAGCGGTGCTCTCTATAACTCAAAGAGCATCGATGTGCCACTTAATCGGGTGCACCAGCAAAAACAGCACTAAAAAAATCATTTTCCTCATTTGCTAATGTTGCTAATCACCTAGGCCTAGCTAAGCACTAGTGTTTCACTTTCTCTCTAACACCCCTTGCACTCGGTGATCCTTCTCATATTTCTGTCATCGTTTGCTTCATTGATGGAGTTGGAATTTTTATGAACAATTGGAAAACATCATTTCTTGTGTATGTGGCAACCATGCCTCCTAAACTAGCGAGATTCCAACTAGTGTCTTTATTACCTTCTTATTTACCATTTTAGTGGATTAAAAACCAAATTTTGCTTTAAAAAAAATTAAAAAATATGCACGATGTGCTTATTCAACTTGTCTTGCACCGTAGATATCAGTGCACTATTTGTAAACATGTAGCACACCGGTAACGGGTGCCGAATAAAAAAAATGAATGCATCATTGGCAATGCATTAATATAAGAACAAACGTACCATATACTATGCATTTCAGTAAATAAATGCACCTCCATTGAAACCATTTTTTAAACAATCATTGGTCTGTAAATATATTGACACACCGCTATTGGTGCATCTGTATATATAAAGAGCATCGGATAGTGAAAAAAATATTAAGATAACTTTTCAAGATCTCGATGCTCTAGATATATAGTGATATAAAGAGCACCGAAAATGTATAATTTTAAAATTTTATGTTTTATTTTTTACAAAGTTAATTGTGCGCTCTCTCTCACAATTAAGTATGTAAAAAATAAAACATATATATATGGACGCATTGCGATTGGAGCGTCAGTATATAAAAAGTGCACCGTATAAGTAGAAAAATCACAATTATTTTTTCAGACATAGCGGTCATGCAGATAAAACAACGCACCACCCACGGTCCATATAGTTATATCAACCACAAATCCACATACAATAAAATAAACTTTTATGTTTTCAACAATGTTTATGTGCTATATATATACGGGTGCACCGCTAGCGAGTCCTCTCTCTCTCTCTGTTAGTTTTCGAATATATCAGTGTTACTCTCTCTCTCTCTCTGTGTTAGTTTTCGAATATATCAGTGTTATATATATCATGACGCACCGTTGGCGGTGCATTTAGGTATATACAGTGCACCAAAAGATATACAAAGCCAAAAAATAATATATATATTTTTTCAAAGATATTGATATTGGTGCTATGTATATATACGGAAGCACCCTGGGCAGCGCGTTGACATATCTAAAGTGCATCGTGTAAAGATAATTTTTAATAAATTACTTTTTCGAAGACACACATAACGCACTGATAAAATAACAAAAAAACAAGATGAAATAGCAGCAAGGCTGCTTATACCTGCCTCTTAGAAATATTTTATTGTAATATTGTATATAGTTTAAAGCTAAAAGTTGATGAAATTATGAAACATTCAAACTTGCAACAATGTATTACTTGTTGCTATGGTACTTATATGTCTATGTGTAGTGCTCTGTCTGCCGGGCAGAGCACTCAGTCAATCTTTCACAGGGAAGAAAATATCTATTTCAACATCAGATTTTTTNTTTTTTTTTATATATCAATTGTGAGCCCTCTGGTTCCAGATTTGGAACCATGGCTCTGATACCATTATGTAGTGCTCTGTCTGCCGGGCAGAGCACTCAGTCAATCTTTCACAGGGAAGAAAATATCTATTTCAACATCAGATTTTTTTTCATTTAAATTTTGTGCAGTGAAAGATGGTTTACTAGTGAAATACCTCGAATTTGTTTCGCTCTTGAATCCTGCTTCTGCTCCTGCTCCAGCTCCTGCTTTTCCATCTCTTGCTCCTGAAGGAGCCTTATTGCCGGCTCTGATTTTCCACCCTGCCGACCAGCAGGTTTGCTGGCCCTAGGAAACCTACGGGTTTCCTAGCCCACGTACCAAGAAAATGGATAGCAACCTCCTTCACTTAGAATACAAATCTCCCTGGAGTAAATCCCAAACATTTCTCCTTTCCTCTCTGTTCTTCCATGAAAATTTCTTCACTCCCGTTCTTTTCTATAAAAAAAAATCCTCCCCTGTTCTTCCGTAAAAACTCCCTTATACCTCCTTCCCTCCACCGCCTTCCTTCTTCCACCGCCCTTTCTTCCACCGCCCCTTTTATTAATTTAAGTTATTATTTTTCTTGGGTAGTGTAATAAAATTTCCGTTTGACATGTGTTAGTTTCTTTGAACGGTGTGTTTATTCCATCTAACCAAATGCCCTAGAAATGGTTTACCTAAGTTTTATATTGAGCGGAAAGGTAATGACAATAATAATTTTGTTTATTATTTATTAATAAATAAATAATAAATCTTTAATAATTAACCTTAATAATTATATATATTTCTTTGTTTATATTAAATTAAATCACTTACTAATAATCATTAATTAATATGGGCATTACATACACCCATGCTTCAGGAAACTTCGTCCCGAAGTTATGGTCAAACATAGTGATGTTAGGTACATTTATAGGTTTAAAGCAATTCACAATTACTTAGTTAACCTATCAACTATTTAAATATTTCATACTAGCGTGCATGTGTGAGGTGTGCATGCATGGCCAGTACATGCACAGGCTGCACATGTACTATAGCAAAAACCCTTAAATTCTAACTGATACAATAATATTTCACGCAACATGACCCATATACAGATATAATATAATTTCTTGTGACTTTTGGAGTTATTTAACAATTATGTTCTTATTAGTTAGTCAGTTAAGATTGGTACCTACCATCATTACTTCCAGTATCATAATTGCCCAACATTCAACCATAATAACTAAGATGTCCACCCATCCTAACCTACGTCCGCATCCTCCCTATCCTTCCTCTGCTAGTATAGAAGTGGATGTCGGCTTCACCGACCCGACCACATAAGAACCTGAGAGCGATAGCGTCGGCTGAACAGCGGACCTAGCCTCTCCTAGCAGGCATCCGACCGTCGTCATAACAACAACATGGGGAGCGTGTCTCAGCACGGCCCTCCCACGACCTCGGGTACCCGACCGTCGTCATCACAACAACATGGGGAGCGTGTCTCAGCACTGCCCTCCCACGACCTCGGGTATCATAAAAACATAGGGAGGAACACATCCATCCCTCTCAACATTCTGGGTCTACATACCCTATCAAACATACTTTGCTGCTATCCAGTTTATTGGTACGTGTCATCGTATCAGTATTTGGCAATAAGGCTCTTCTTCAAGCTATGTATTGAGTCATACTTGTATCACATACTCAGCTATCACATAGCCCCTGTACCCTGGAGGTTAGCACTATGCAAAACATGCATTCATAACACATTAAATCAATAGCTAGTCCATTATCATTCACATTATTTCCTTTCACCATAAAATCACAAAATAAATCATATCATGGATGGGTACCCATGTACCTCATCGTACATGTCACATCATATCAAGGATTACTATCAACTATGTGTTTTAGTTATGAAATTAATGAATCTGATGACGACTACTGCATGATAATCGCGTAAGCACAATACATTCATATAAATGATAACCATCATAACATCGTAATCAAAGCATCTACATAGGCATGTTAATCGTCGTAACATCATGATCAAAGTGTAGTATAAGCATGATAATATCATAATATCATAATTTAGAGCATAATCCTGCTAACATCATAACATCTGTAAATAATCACATATAACCTGCCAAAACATAGTTCATGAAGTATAGTTGAGTCCAAAGATAATAAGTAAATACACTGTAATAAGTCTGAGTGAAAAAAATATGCCGGAGTCAAAATATGGGTATTACATACACCCACCCTTCAGGAAACTTCGTCCTGAAGTCATGGTCAAAATAGTGAGGGGAAATTTTGACGCATAGTCTCTGTGTCCTCCCAGGTAGCAGATCCTGGGCTATACCTGTCCCACCGGACCTTGACTTGGTCCACCTGTCGACTACGAAGCTGTCGAACTCTATGATCCAGTATACGTAATGGTTCGGCCATGAAGGTTCCCTCGTCCGAGACCTACAAGTCCTTCCAATGAATCTTGTGAGACTCATCGGCTATGTAATGTCGCAACACTGAAACATGAAATACATTATGAGTCCTATACAAGTGGGGTGGCAGTGCAAGATGATAAGCTACCGGTCCGATTCTCTCCAGAATCTTGAATGGCCCTATAAAGCGAGGCGACAACTTGGTCCCCTTTCCAAACCTAATGGTGCTTTTATTCGGTCGGATGCGTATAAATACGCGATCCCCTACCTCATAACTTCTATCAGTTCTGTGTGCATCAGCATAACTCTTTTGCCTATCCTGTGCTTCCTTGAGCCACTTCCTGATCTGTACCACTTGCTCTTCCATCTCCTGAAGCAACTTAGGCCCTACTAAAACACGATCCTCCAACCTGTCCCAACTGAGTGGAGTCCTGCAAGGTCTCCCATACAATGCCTGGTATGGAGGCATACCAATGGAGCTATGATGGCTGTTGTTATAAGCAAACTCTACTAGAGGAATATATTTCTCCCACTGTGTCTGCTGATCCATAACATACATCCTAAGCATGTCCTCCATCACCTGATTCACCCTTTCTGTCTGCCCATCTGTCTCAGGATGATAAGCTGAGCTCAAGTTCAGCTGGGTTCCTAATGCTGACTGCATGCTTGTCCAAAATCTGGAGGTAAAATTAGGGTCTCGATCAGAAATTATCTTCTTCGGAACTCCATGAAGGCGTACAATTTCATTTATGAATACCCTTGCTACATCTGTCACATCATAGGTGTCTCTCACTGGAATGAAGTGGGCACTTTTGGTCAGTTTGTCGACCACTACGATTATAGCATTATGTCTCGAGGATGTGAGGGGAAATCCCACAACGAAGTCCATGGAAATGACTTCCCATTTAGTCTCAGGAATATCATGAGGCTGTAAGAGAC